>VWZN01014219.1:433361-525352 GCA_013396955.1 Regulus satrapa
CTCAGGCCGTATCTTCCCCCCCCGCCGCTCCGTGAGGGCCGAGCCGCCCGCAGCGCCCCCTGCCGGCCGTGCCCGGGGAGCCCCGGCTCTGTTTCGGCACCGCCGGCGCTGCGGGCTGGCCTCGCTACGCACACCAGCTGCTGTTCCAGAGCTATGCCTGGAAGACCCTTCCTTTCAAAATTAGAGTAATTCGGAGGGAGGGGGTTTGCAGTCTCCGTTCCAAGGGAGGCTCCTGCTTTCCCTAGCAGACACCTGTCATCCAAACCGAGACACCAGTCCGAGAACCAGCGGGTTCAGGGCTGGGCCATGTCCAGTGTCACCCACAGCAACCCCAAGGCCTTCTCCCAGGGCTGTTCATCCCTGGATTGATCCCAGGGCCTGCCCCAACTTGAACTTGGCCTTGTTAAACCTCCTGAGATTCCCATGGGCCACTTCTGGAGCTGTCCAGGTTCCTCTGGATCTTCCTGTCCTCCAGTGGTATCACTGCATGCTCAACCAGGTGTCACCTGCTGAGGGTGCCCTTGATCCCTTCATGTGCCACTAATAGAGATATTTAAACACCACTGGCCCCAAAAATGACCCTGAGGACACTACTGGTCACTGATGTCCATCAGGACACTGAGCCATTAACCACAACCCTCTGGAGGCAACAGCGACTCTTCCTCTGCAGGAACTCTGTGCTGCTCAGGGCAGAGAGCAGAACTTACAGAAGGTTTAGAGAGTCCTCAAATGATGCTAAATTCTCATTTCAAAGCTGAAAGTTGAACTCGTGAACTCCCAATGGCAAAGCCTCTGCATGGGCACAGAGCATTTGGGCACTGATCCACTGCTAATGGCCATGAAGCTGAGCACTCCAGGGTGGAATGAGGCACTGGGAAATCTGCGGCTCCTCTTCACAGATGGGAAGCCATCCTTGCTTGGGTTGGAACTGGGAAAAGCATCTCTGGCCATTAGGAGTCTCAGCTGGATTTCCAAGGATGCTGGAATGAAGGATTGAAGCCTGGCACTGCCAAACTTAAATGATCTTTTAAACATCAGAAACACTTTGGGTCACTTTAGGGACAGAAATAAACCCTTCCAGCTGAGAAATGTGGAGGAGTGGGCTCATTTTACTGCAAGGCCAAGATCTTGTGGGGTGGTTGATTCTGAGTGTTTGGGCCAGGTGGTTCCTGGAATCATTGTTCTTATAAATAAAAAAATAATCCCCAAATTAATGATGGCTTTAAGTCTTCCTGCAGGCAAGAGCCACACAACTCCCTGGAGCCAGGGGAACTCCTCAGCTCTCTTAGGAGTTTAAGGAAGCTGGCACTGTTGGGTTGGGAATCTCAGCTGTGCCTTCTGACAGCAACACAACTAAATCAAAAACAGCAGAAATGAGGAGCTTCAGAGCCCAGCAATCTCCAGCCATCCAGAAAATCCTGCCAGGGGCAGGTGGGTCCTGTGTCACATCCCAGAGGATGAATGTGACAAATACTGCCCATCTCAGCTGCTCCTCACCACAGGAAGGGCTCAGATGGGGGATTTATGGCAGGGAAAAGGATCAGTTCCCATTTCCTGCTGGTTTGGGTGACTCCTGGAAACCCCAGCTGGGACTTTGGCCCCAGTGCTTTGGATCCCACTGGGAGCTGAGCTTGGCTGTGCTTGGCACTGAGAAAAGAACAACTCGGGGAGTGGCTCCCGGGGCTCCTGCAGTGCCCAATATTCCTTTAGAAGCCCTTCAGGGCTCACGATCTGGAGCAGCCACCCTGATCCTGTGTCAAGAGTTGTTCCTCTGACAGAATGCAAAGAACAGGGAGAGAGATGGGATAACACTGGGAGCTTTTCAGAGGAGGAATTCTTATTTCAGTCCCATCTGGTGGCTTGGAGGCATGAGGGGTAAGAGCTCTCCAAATGTCTTTCCTGGCTGTTGTAATCCCAGGTTTTATTACGGGCAAGAACCCAGGCAAGAATTAATTTCTGACTGTGCTCTTGGAAGTCCCAGCCTGGAGGGGCACAAGGGGCTAAGCTGAGCTGCACAACTGCACCCAGCATCAAAGAGCCACCACAGGGATCCTCCCAGCCTCCCGAGCTCCCACGAGGAGCTGGGCTGTTTCCTGCAGGGTTCCCCACCATGGAAAAAGTGTCAGAAGCCCCATCCTTGGAAAGCTGGCCCAGGAATGCAGCTCTGGGTGGCAAGACGGAGCCCAGGGATCCCTGATAGTGCAGGAGGCTCCTGAGGCTGTGGAGATACTGAGCTGTGGTGGGCATGGCCTTGGCTGGCTCTGGAGAACACCCAGCTGCTCCCAGCCAACCTCCATAGCATGGCAGGGGAAGAAAAACACATGGAAAAGCTCCTGGGGCACGAGACGGCATTCACCGGGCACCATCATGGGCAGGATACTGATCTGGCGAACTGTTGATTAACTGCAATTACAAATGGGGTGGGTGGTGAGAGGCAAACTGAAACTCCAGTAACCCTGTTGGCCAGGTCACCTTCACTCAGCTATTCCCAGCTCTGTCATTCCAGGGGGTGCAGGTGGACAGGATGGGGGAAGGATCCACACTTTGCCTGTGGATCCTTCCTCACACGTTCCCCCTGTGCCATCCTGGGGTCCCTCTCATGGAATAAAGTCCTTCAGGAGCTGCTCCAGTGTGAATTCCCCAGGGGCCACAGCTCCTGAAAGAGCTCCAGGGGCTGCCAGGGGTCTCTGCTCCTCTCTGGATCTCCAGGACTGCGGGGGCCCAGCTGCTCCATGGAATCTTGGGGGAATTTTTGCCCCTGGAGCAGCTCCTGCCCTACCCTTATCCCTGCTGGCTGGTTCTCACCCATGACCCTCCCTCCTCTCTTCCCCAGCAGCTGCACACTGATTTTTACCCTTTCTGGGAGGTTTTATCCCAGAGGTGGCAGCAGCTCCAGCGCTGCCTTGGCCCCGGCATGGCTGGTTTGGAGCCAGCTGGACCCCAAATTTACACTGGGACCCCACAGGGAGGAGGGAAAGGACAGCTCAGGCTGGGGAGGGAGGGAGGGAGGGAAGGATCGCTGTGGGAAGGAGGGTTCCTTCTGCCGTTTCTTGCAGTCACTCGGAGACCTGAGGATGCTCCCCCTTGGAGGGGTCTCTTGGGGCAGAGCTGCCTTCTGTCCAGCAGCCTGGGAGGGGAGGGGACGGCTCCAGCCAGGGCTCTGCTGTCCCCTGCTCCCTCTGCCCCCTCCTGTGCCCTCCCACCCCGGGGCTGTGCTGGGAGTGCAGAGGCAGCACCAGAGCCGTGGATGCCCCGGGGTCCCCCCCGTGCTCAGCTTCACCTCTTGCCCACTGTCAGCTCCCAGGGACCTTCACTCCCTACGTGTTTCCACTTGGGTGCTATTTTTGTTCCACTTTCCCTTTGTCTTCAGTGCTGTCTTGTCTCAGTTTTGTGTCTTGGGCTGCCTCACATCCTCTCTTTGTTCTCTGCAGGAGTTTGCTCCATCCCTGTCCCCCCTTGCTCCTTTATTCTTGGTGTGTTTTTCTTTGTTTGCTTCTTTTCCTTTGTTATTCCTTTTGATTGCTTATTTCCACTTCAGATTTTTTTCACTCTTTCTCATTCTTTCCTGTTTCATCTCTCTTCTTCTTTTTCTCTTGCTTTGTTTTTCCCTTACTCTTGTTCTCTCTCCTGATGGTTTTGTTCTTTGTGTGTGTTTGGATTCCTCACCTGCTTTCCTCCACAAGTTCTCATTTTAGGTGGGAAACCAGCCTGTGTTTCTTCCCTTAAATTTTTATCAAGGTGCCTAAAATCCAATTTTTTTCTCTTTTTATTGCTAAGAAAGAGACATCAGCACAGCTTGTGCCTATCCTGCTCCAGTGCTTTGACTGGCTAGAAGGTGGGGATACCATGGCCAAAACCATGGATTTTGCAGATTCCAAGACCTCCCTGCCATGGGTAGGTGCAGACAATGGGTGGCTCCTGGTTTCAAGCAGCAGAAATCCCTGGTGCTTGGGGACAGGTTTCTCTGAGGTAGTGAGATGAGCCTGTGAGGGTCTGGATAACGCACGGAAATCCAGAGGGGAAAGGGATGGGACAAAGTGGATCTCAGGAACCTGAATTTGCTACAGACTCATTTTCTAATAAGGAAAAAACCCCAAATCCTCTACTGGTCTTTGTGCTGCCCTTGTTGAGCTGAATGAGAGCAGAAGACATGCCAGTCCCAGGGTGGTAGGACCTCCAGGAGAAAAACCAGTAGATGTAGGGTGGGAAAAGGAGAATCAATAAAGAGAAATGAAGGGATCAGGGCCAGTTTGGCGAGATGAGCACTGGGCTCAGCGCTGGGCTGCTCTCTCTGGGATGGGTCTGGCTTTGGCCAGAGCAAGGTGCCTGACCCAGCACAGGGAACTGGGAAGGGCCACCAGCAGCAGCTGGGGCTGGGCTGGGAGGTGCTGGGCAGCTGCTCTGCTCCCCAGGCTGGCCAAACACAGACTGTCCCTGGGGGATTTTCCTCCTATCTGGTCCTGAACTGCTTCCTCAGCACCCCTGAGTGGACAGTGTACGCTGAGGAGACAGAAGAGAGGACCTTCTGTCCTCCCTGGCAGAAATGGGTTTGTGCGTGCAGGCTGAATTTTCTGTCTGGAATGGCAAACCTGAGCCTACCTCCCTTCCCAGTCCTGACAGGGAGGCTGGATTGGTTCTTTCCTTCTGTTCTTATTTCCTGTGTTCTCTTTATTCTGATCCAGAAAGGATCAAGCCACAGTTCTGTGTTTCCAGGTCCCAAACCATCAGAACCCTCTGGTCGTCATGGAATCCCAGAATCCCAGAGTGGTTTGGGCTGGAAGTGACCTTAGAGCCCACCCAGTCCCATCCCTGCCATGGCAGGGACCCCTCCCACTGTCCCAGGCTGCTCCAGCCTGGCCTTGGGCACTGCCAGGGATCCAGGGGCAGCCACAGCTTCTCTGGGAAATCCATTCCAGCACCTCACTACTCTCACAGGGAGGAATTTCATTCCAATACATGTGAAATAAATCCATAGCTCCTGGAGCCAGGAATTCTCCTCGTTTAGTGCAGGGACTTCACCCATCCCAAATCCCTGCTGGGAAGAGACAGAAGTGCCCATCCAGCTGCGGAGTGTGTGGCCCAGTGGCCTGATGAGAGCTCGGCCCCACTGTAAGTTATAAATGCCATTAATTATCGGCCATCCACGGAGCCAGGTCGCGCTCTCCCATTCACTTCCCGCTCGGATAATTTCCTTGACCTCCTGTGTTTAAGTGGAGCAGCTCCTGCCGAGCTGCTTTGTTGCAGTTGATAGCGAGATAATTATAATGCCATCAGTGGTTAAACTGTTTCAATAGCGCCAGGCCCTCTCCTCAGGCCTTTGATGGATATCTAGCAGCTCGCAGAGATCGCAGATTAATCAGCTGCTATCTCCTGGCTGCTGGGAGCAGAGTGAGCGCTGACAACGGCGGCCGAAGCAAAACATGATTTTCCTGAGATGCTTATTCCAAAAACAGAATGTGAGAAGCGTGCTGGGGGCTGGATGTGGAGCTGGCTGCTCACCAGTCCTGCCAGGGAGCACCTCGCAGCTGGGAATGCAGCATGAAAATCTTCTCCCAGCCCTCACCCATCCCTGTTAGCGCCAGTGTCCTTTCCTAGGGGTGTAACAGTGACAGGCACAGAAGGGGATTCACTTCTCAGTCTGCCAAGAATTTCAGGACAGTTGAAGCTGCAGGATGAGGAGGGGAAAAGTGCTGCTTAAAATGTACCTTAATATTTGATGGTATATGGAATGAGGGGCCCATAGTGCTCCAAACCACCCCGGGAAGAGGCAAGAGGTAAAACATTTGTTAGCCATGCCTTTAAACCTTAAAACCTTGGGATGAACCAGCTGCTTTTCATGTTTTAAGGAGGGATTTCTCCTGTCCCACAAGTTTGTGTGGGAAATTATGGGAAGTAGTCCACCACCATGTTTCTCTGTGATTTTGCTGTTGAACTACACTGGGACACATCCAGTTAAAATGCTGCTCCGGTTCCTTGAGGAGGCCCAGCCATGCCCCCTCAGGGTTCTGGAGCAAAAAATCATGCTCCCATGCTGGGCAAGAGGGATGAAGCTTTCCTGGAATCACAGAATATCCTGGAAGGGACCCCCGGGGATGATCCGGTCCAGCCCCTGGCCCTGCAGAGACATCCCAACAATCCCACCCTGGGCATACCTGGGGCTCTGCCAGCCTTGGGACCATGCCCATTCCCTGGAGAGCCTGTTCCTTGGACAAGTGGGATCTTAACCTGTGTAACTGCATTCTAGAATGTCTCAGTGCCTGGACTCGTGCGAGAGTCTGAACAGCATGGAAAAGGTGTGATTGTTTTCCAGAGGGTTTTATTTTCGTGGCTGTGATGTGGTGGGAGCACCCGTGGTTCTGTTGGGTTTGGTTTAATTATTGTTATTTGTGTGTAAACACACTGAGAGCTTGTTGGAATCACTGGGCTGGAAAACTGCCTGGGAGGCTCCTGCTCCTCTCTGCAGTGTTTAAAATGGTTCATGACTGTTATTTCCCAGCTTCCCTGCCTGCCTCAGCTCCGGGTGCTTATCAGGACAGACCCCGCGTGCCCCGGGCCGGGCAGGTGCTCCTGGGCTGGGAGTGATGGAGCTGCAACCCCTGAGGGAAGGGATGGGGGCTGGGAAGGGTGTTTGGAGGGATCCTGGAGCAGGGCAGAGCTGGTCCTGCTCCAAGGAGGTGCCTGAGTGCAATGTATTCACCTCAGCCCCTTCCCATCCTGGAGCCCCTGGAGAGCCAACGAGGAGGGTGTGTGCTTTATTCCTTGCTGGATTTGGGGTTTTCCCCTTGCTCTGGATCCCCGTGAGTCACAGGGGCCTTTAAATACCTGCTGTGCTTCATATTCCCATCACAGCCCTCTCCTCTGCCAAACTCTCATCTGGGAGGTGCCACAGGGCACTGTTGTCACCAGCAGGCCACTCCCTGTCCCCTCTGCAGGACATTCCTGAGTGTCCCCATCCCTGCCCATTGTCCTGTGTGCCCCAGAGCTGTGCCCCCATCCCAGGTGGCCCTGGGCAGGGACTCTGGTGCCAGCCAAGGGGGTCCTTTCCCCCGTGTCCCAGGACAGTGCTCAGAGCACTCCCATCTCCGTTAGAGGGAAACACTGAGGTGCTGGCAGGTAGAAAATAAATCCATTTTAAATAATAAAACCTCCCTCAAGCTGTTCAACTGGTCAAGTGGTCCCAAGTGCAGAAGTGGCCTGCAGGAAGACAGGTGACCTTGCTGGGGACATCACCAGAGCAGAGGAAGCAGGAGGGCAGTGGGAGTCACCCATGGGGGTGGTGATCCACGGTGGGGGATGCCCCATACCCAGTGCCCTGAGAGAGCTCAGGAGGGCATGGAAATCTGGAAAGGTGTGAG
Organism: Regulus satrapa; assembly: GCA_013396955.1. Classification (NCBI taxonomy): domain Eukaryota; kingdom Metazoa; phylum Chordata; class Aves; order Passeriformes; family Regulidae; genus Regulus; species Regulus satrapa. The sequence continues at coordinate 440,717 of VWZN01014219.1, forward strand.
TGGAGTGGGTTAGGTGCCCGGGGTGGCACTGACAAACATGTCTGGCTGGACCCACATCCCTGTCTGTGGGGTGACGCTCTCCAGAGCGGGTCTGAACTCCACAGGGCTCACGAGGTGAACCATCTCCTGCAGAGGGTGAACCTGTGGGATTTGGGATTTAAGCATGGCGGCACTGGGGGCTTGTCCAGGCTGGGCTGTGCTGGCTGGGGATGAGGCACGGGAAAGGGAAAGGGAAAGGGAAAGGGAAAGGGAAAGGGAAAGGGAAAGGAAAGCTGCTCCCTCAGTGCCACCTTGTGCCTGAAAACCAAACAGCCTGGCAGCTGTGCAGGGCTGTCACAGGGGATGGCAAAGTCCAAGACATCCCTATAGGGCTGGCAAAACCCAAGTGGGCCCAAAAATGTCTTTTGGATAAGGCTGTGAAAGGCTCTCCTCAGAGCAGCCCCTGCTGAGATCGTGGCTTTAGGTGAGGCTTTACTCAGGCAGGCTGAGCCCAGCCTTCCCTAAAGGTTTAAAAATGCTTTATATTCACCCAGCTGGAGAGGGGCGCAGAGATGGAGGCTGTGCCCAGGCACCCTCAGGGTGCAGCTCCTACACCCTGTGCCCCGGGCTTCCCTGCCTCACAGGCAATTATTCCTTCCCAATATCTAATTTATATCTCTCCTTTTTCAGTTTAAATCTGTTCCCCTCTGCCTTGTCAGTATCTGCCTATGTAAATAAGTCTCTTTCCCTCTTTTGTATGAACCCCTTTCAGCCCTGGAAGGGGCTCTGAGGTCTCTCTTGAGCTTTCTCCCCCACCAGGTGAGCATTCCCAGCCTCACTGGAAACAGTTCCATGTCCTGTCTGTCAAAGTCTGGAATAATAGGAAAGGGGAAAAGCCTGTCCTCTTAAGAACTCATTGGTGGGACACAAGGGACAGGGGAGGGCCAAGAGCCAGTGCTGGAAGTGTCTGGAGAAAACAAGAATGTGGGGTATCCAAGGCTGTGCAAGCAGCAAAAGCACCAGCACTGGGAATTCCTGGGTCTTGAGAGGCTTGGACACAAATCCTGTGAACTCCCAGAGCTCCACCTGAACTACATGGTAATCCTTTACTAGAGGCATCTCTGCACACCACAAGTGACAGAGAGGGCTTCAAAGAGGGGGAAGGGGAACCCAGGAGGAAGAACAAGAAGGAAAAAATATAAGTCTGCTCTTTGGAAAGAGTGCCTGGGGCAAGATTGCCAAAGCAGACACCTTTAGAGCATCCTGAAGGGTGATCCTGTCCTATGGCTCAGGGACAAACCCCAGGAAAAGTTGGATTTCCTCTGCAGCTCCTGCCAGATCCCTGCTCACTGTGTGGAGGACAGGGTGGGGTGTCCTGGGCTGTGTTCTGCCTTCTCCCAAGGAAAGCCTGGATTCCTGGGAGCCGGGTTGGTCCCAAAGCCCCTAGGAGAGGCACTACAGGCAATGCATGGTGTGTTAATTATCCAACCCTTGGGAATGAGAGAGGGGGAAATGGGAGTGGGGTTAAGGTGGGATTGGAGCTTCACTTTGAAAACTTTGAATGACAAGGAGGAGCCTTGGCTGGAAGACTTGTGGGGCTGTAGCAGAGGGGCTTTGTCTTCAGCAGCACCTCCCAGTGCTGGGACACTCTTGGGGCCAAGGTGGACAATTCCAGGGGCACAGGAAATGGAATCCCCAGCCTGAGCTGTCCTGGGTTCCTGGAGGTGCTGAGCAGGAGCATCCGTTTTGAAAAAAAAAAAAAAACAACAAAAACAAACCGACCAAACAAACCCCAAACTTTGAATCACACTGGATTTTTTCATAGAAAGAAAAAAAAATAAATCACAGAATAACCACAATATCCTGGAAGGATCCCCCAAGATCATCCAGTCCAGCCCTGCACAGACACCCCAACAGCCCCACCCTGGGCATTCCTGGGAGCTCCTGGAGCTCTGGCAGCCTCAGGGCCAGGACCATTCCCGGGAGAGCCCAGGCAGTGCCGGCACCCTCTGGGGAAGAGCCTTTCCCTGGGCAGCCCCTTCCAGGGCCTGGCCACTCTTTCCAGGAAGAAATTCCTCCTGATGTCCAGCCTGCCCTCCTGGTGCCTGTGGTGAGCCCCTGCCTAATGTGAGGTCTCAGGGCTGATCTCACCCACAGCACTCCAGCCTCAGGAGCTGGGAGCTGCAGGAGGAGCAGTGGAACAGCCCCCACTCACTGACAGCTCACGTCTTCCTCATTGGAATTTCTCCCCACTGAAAAAAGCCTCAAATATCCATCAGAGCCAGATTTATGGGACTGGAGGGTTGAAACACCAACAAGCAGCAAAAAGAAGTCCAGCTGTGCACAACCACAGGCTCTGCTCCTCCAGGGAGGCTGCTGCAAGGAATCACCATCAGAATCCAATTCCCAGGGGTTTCATGGTGACCTCCAAGGATGGCACAGCTGCCCTCACTCCTGCAGCTTCCAGGGTTGTATTTGTGCTGGAGAATCAGGGGTCATCCACTGGATTCCTGGAACCTGCAGGGATCTCACCTGGCACAGGTGGGTGTTTGAAGCTTTCCAAGGGCAGGGGCAGCTGCCCCTGTCAGGGAATATCTCCTGGTTTTTGATCCCAAAGTTTCTTTAGAGGTGCCGTTCATCCAGCCGGGACCTCTCCTGCCCTTCCCAAATAATTGTGTTTTTCCTTCCCACCACAAGAGGTCCCCAGGAACCGAAGGAAAAAATTCCAGTTGGAAAATGCATCCAGGAGCAAGGCTGGAAGCACCCAGTGCTGGAGCTGGGGAGGAAAGGTCTCATCCTCTCACAGGTGAGACTTCCAGCACATCCCCAGCTGCTTGGAGTTGGATCCCTGGGTGAGATCCCCAACTTTCCCAGCAGGAAAGCTGTGGGAAAGCTGAGGTGCTCCCAGCACCATCTGGAAGCTGTTCAAGGGAAGAGCCAAACTGGGGGAAAATCAAATTTTTCAGGAACACAGCACAGCTGCACCAAGGCAGCTGCGTTCAGACTGCTCCTCAGTGGCCAGGGTGTCTCCAGTGGCTGGGATCAGTTGTCCAAATTTCAGCTTTTCCCCTTTCCCAGCCAACGGGGCTCATTCTGTGCTCACAACCGCCTTAGGAGGATAAAGATATTCCTATTAACACATTCCTGATAAAAACATTCCTGCTAACACAGGATCCTGGGATGGCTTGGGCTGGAGGGAACTTAAAACCCATCCAGTGCCACCCCTGCCATGGGCAAGGACACCTTCCACTGTCCCAGGTGCTCCAAGCCTCAATGTCCAGCCTGGCCTTAGGCACTGCCAGGGATCCAGGGGCAGCCACAGCTGCTCTGGACACCCTGGGCCAGGGCCACCCCATCCTCACAGGGAATAATTTCTTCCCAAGATCCCATCCATCCCTGCCCTCTGGCATTGGGAGCCATTCCCTGTTCCTCCATCCCTTGTCCCCAGTCCCTCTCCAGCTCTCCTGGAGCCCCTTTAGTCCTGGAAGGGGCTCTGAGGTCTCTCAAAACCCTTTTCATCTCTATCCTGAACACCCCCAGCTCTCCCAGCCAGGCTCCAGAGGGGCTCCAGCTCCTGGAGCATCTCTGTGGCCTCCTCTGGATTCATTCCAACAGACCCATATCTTTCTTGTGCTGGGGGCAGTTCTTGCTTTCTTTCCTGCAGAAACTGAAGAACAATGAAGATATTTTTCCTCACATCCAGCCCCAACCTGCCCAGGTGCAAACGACATTTGAGAAAGTCTCTCTGTGCCAAGGGCTGTGCATGGGTCACCTTGTCCTTCCCCTGGCATCTTCACATTCCCCTAGCTCCCAAAGATATTGGCTTGGGAGTTTAAAGCAGAAACTCAGGATTTGTGCTGATCTTTGAGTTTGGGAGCTCTTTTGAGTGGGTTTGTAGCAGTGAAAGTCATTCCAGACTTTTCTAATCAATACTTCAGCAGTTGAAAGAATTGCTTTAAAATGCCTCGAGGGACAGAGCTTAGTCCATGTAAACACTGATATTGTCCTAACCTGATCCTCATTAATCCACTTGGACACCTCAGAGCTTGGGGTGGTGTGATTTCTGCTGAGGAGTGGGGGCAGCAATGGCATTTTAACCTCACCACAGCATTGTGAGGTGTCCAGGAGTGCAATATTTCCCTCCCCCCTTCCCTTCCCTTCCCTTCCCTTCCCTCTTCCCCTTCCCTGGGCTTTTCCTTGGCTGTGTGGGTCCCTGGTGCCCAGGATATGGGAATCACCTGCCCTCTTTGCTTTCTCATGTCTGTCACTGCAAGAGCAGACTGAGCTGGGTGCTCCAGCTGGGAATTCAGCCCAGGCCTCCTGGGCTGGAGAAGGTGCTGCTCACCCCTGGCACGGTGATTCCACGGACATGGATGTCTTCATTAGCAGGAAAACTCTGCCCTCAGCTCCTGAGGGGTAGAAGGCCCTTTGAGTGAGGAGTTTTCACTTTCAGTGCCCAGAGATGTCTGCCAGTCCCTGCTGGATTCTGGGATCCAAGCAGATCTGTGGGAAGCAGCGCTCAGCCACCAATGGCCCTGGGTGCAGGGAGGGTGACAGCCTGAGGACAGGGGAGAACAGAGAGAGCTGGGTTTAAGTGGTGGTTGTTAAAGAAGAGCCCAGATCAGGACTGGATTCCTGAAGGAAAACACACACTGACTCCAGGGAGGCCTTGCAGTGCTGACAGGAGCTCCAGGAGAGCTGGAGAGGGACTGGGGACAAGGGATGGAGGAACAGGGCACAGGGAATGGCTTCAAATTTACAGAGTGTGTGTTAGGTGGGATACTGGGGAAGAATTCCTCCCTGTATGGCCCTGGCCCAGGGTGCCCAGAGCAGCTGTGGCTGCCCCTGGATCCCTGGCAGTGCCTAAGGCCAGGCTGGACATTGAGGCTTGGGAGCACCTGGGACAGTGGAAGGTGTCCCTGCCCATGGCAGGGATGGGATGGGATGGGATCATTGTTATGGTCCATTCCAACTCAAACCATTCCCCAATTCCATGACAGCCCCTTCTGAGGGAAGCTGGCAGGGGATGAGGCCCTGCTGGGGCAGAGCCTTTTCCTACGGACAAAGCCTGTCCAGCTCCACAGGATTTCTTCCAGGCCCAGGCTCCTGCAGGCCTGTGGCAGGTCTTCCATGGACAGCAGCACTGCATGACCCAAAAAAGCTGAGATTATCCTGCATCCTGCAGCGACAGGCTGTTATAGTCCCAGCAGCCCCGAAGGACTCCCAGAAATTGGCTATTTGAAGGACAAGGTGGGGATAAAGGGCACAAAAGGGATGTTTTTGCCCAAAAAGTGCCATCTATTCATGCTGCAATCAGAGAAGAGCACAACTACAGCAGGAATTGCGTGCTCTGGGACACCCCAGAGCCTCTGGAGGTGCCCCCATCCTTTTTTCAGTGATCCTGGTCAGTTCAGACATCCTGGGGCTCTTTTCTCTCTGCACCTTGGCCATTTTCCAAAGCAGCAAAGGATGCGGGCAGTGATCATTTCTGAGAGAGCAGCTCCAAGGGCTGTGATAAAAGCTGGGAGCTCTGTGCTGTTGTTGGTGTGATATCAGCCCACACAAAGGGCTGTTCTCCCTGTCCAGCCTGGAATTGGAATCACTCAGCCGTTGCATGTAAAGCCCTGGCTTTGACAGACCTGCCCAGAAAGGCTCACACTTTGCACACAGATTATTGTCAGGAGTGCAGTGGGAGTGCCGTGAACCTGCTCTGGAATCAGCCCTGACTGGCACAGACAGAGCTCCACACAGGGGGGCATCTCCTCTTACCACTAGATGTCATAAACTGGTCTTTTTTCTCATTTTATGAACCTGCTTCCCGTGCTTTCAGCTGCTCCATCACTTCATAACAGCAGTCACGTTGATAATCCCTGAATAAACTCCTCTTTTTTGGATTTTGGGCATTTTTCCCCCCTCTAAGTCATGCTTAGCTTCACGCTTTTTTTTTACCACCTCGCACACACGTGCCAGCACATTCTTGCTGCCATGCTGCAAATGCCACACTCTGGCATGTCTGCTGCAAGCTCAGAGCTCTTTTGGGCTTTGATTTGCATTTTTAACTTTCAGCAGCTCCAGTACCTTCCCTGAAAGTGGTGGTGACATTCCTGTTCTGTTGCTGAGCAGAAGAAATAGTGAGCTTTAGCTTTTCTCAGTTAAATCCAGCTCAGAGATCATTGTGTGTCTGCTCTGTGCTGAGCTGGGAAGGTAAAACCAGACTCAGCCCAGCCCTCCCAGAGGAGGCTGCATTTTGTCCAGAGGTGATGACTCCTAGCAGGGGCACTGGGAAGGGGCCCAACAAACCCCTCTGCTCTGGGACCAGGCTGGCAGAGCTGGGGGTGCTCACCTGGAGAGGAGAAGACTCCAGGGAAACCCCAGAACCCCTTCCAGGACTAAAGGGGCTCCAGGAGAGCTGGAGAGGGACTGGGGACAAGGGATGGAGGGACAGGACACAGGGAATGGCTCCCAATGCCAGAGGGCAGAGATAGGTGGGATCTTGGGAAGGAATTGTTCCATGTGAGGGGGGGCAGGCCCTGGCTCAGGGTGCCCAGAGCAGATGTGGCTGCCCCTGGATCCCTGGCAGTGCCTAAGGCCAGGTTGGACAGGGCTGGGAGCACCTGGGACAGTGGGAGGTGTCCCTTTAAAGGACTTTAAGATCCTAGCAATCTAAAGTATTCCATAATTGTCTAAGTGTCCCAGCTTTTTCAGAGCTGGAGGAGCTGTGCTGACCAAGCAGGACAAACAATCAATTCCCACACTTCGTCCTAGTTTAATTTGAGGACAGGCACTGTAAAACCCCTGCTCTGAGCTGTGCAGCCCTGTCAGGCCTAGTGGATAGACAAAACTCCACCTGGGTGGTGCCAGAGCCCTGGATTATCTCTGGGAGATCTCCAGATCCCTGATGGGGAAGCACCTATTTGTATGTGAGGTGAGCTTTGCTTTGGGAGGTGTTGGCCCCGCACACCTGGAGAGATCAGACATTCCTGAAGGCCCAATTACAGATCCAAGACAAATGCTGAGCTAAAAAAATAATGGCAAGAAAACCTCCTCCTACTCTTGCATCCATGGTGCTTTGTCAGAACTGTTCCATTTCCCTAAGGAGAAAGAACTGGGTAATATCACAGGAGGAAAAGAAAAGGCAAATGAAGTCGTGCTGCTTCTTCAGAGAAAACAGGCTTCAAGGATCTGAAATGCAACCTCTTCTCTTCCAGAATATCCATCTTGCAGCCCAGAGCATTGGGAAGCTTTAGCAATGTCTGACAGCCAGAACAGGTTTCTCTTCACCCCACACAGTTTCAGGGAGAGTCTGGGGATGTGCCTCCAGGCTTTCTGCTGTTCCCAGATGTTGCTTCAGGTGGGGAGAGCGCAGAAAGTGCTGGATCACACCAACATTGCCTCATAAAGTGATGGAGTCGGTGAGGCTGGAAAATACCTCAGACTCCCTCAAGTCCAGCTGTGAACCCAGCACTGCCAAAGCCACCTCTAATCCATGTCCCCAACCTGTTCCTGGCCTCAGTGTGGCAGAAAGTAGATGGAAACCAGCTGTGGTCTGAGGGATTTGCATCCTGCAGCAGCTCCAGGGGCTGTCCCTGTGCTCTCCCCCATTCCTGAGGCTGGTTTGGAGCAGGGCTCTGGGAACAGCTTGGCCCCACATGTGGGATTTTAGTTTTGGAGTGCTAGCAAAGAAGGAAATGTCATTTTGGAGAGTCAGTTCTGAAATGGATGGAGATGAATGACTAGAGGAGCTGAAGGTTGCTCTGGATATTGCTCCAATGTTTCTGTGGATGGATGTGGAAAAGAGGAAAGGAAATGTCTCCACTAAAGCCCAGAGGGACCTTCAGGAGATGTGGGGCAGGGCTGTTGGTTTGACCTGGCTGCCAAATCCATTCACAGCCTCATTCTGGGAGTCAGCTGAAGGAGGCAGGACTGGTTCTCATGGATGGAATGGATTTCTTGGAGTTAATTTCCAAAGATAAACACAATTATCAGAACTGTTCATTACCCATGAATTATCTCCATGGAGTGTGGTTCCCCAGGATGGAAGATCTGGTCTGTCAGAAGTTTCAGAAATATCAAAATAAACCAAACAAGCCCACAAACTCAAAACAACAAGGGAAGCAAACCTGCCATAATTAGGTCCCAAGAGATGCTTATTCCCAGCTGGATGGAGAAATTAAGTCAATACAATGGAATGGTTAAATATTGACTGAGCTGTAATATTTAATCAAGAAGGATTCATACTGTTCCTCTTTCAAAAGAGCTTGAGCTGCTTGTTTTATTGGCTTTTTAATCAATGCTTTAATTATACTGGTGCTCTAATTTCATAATAAGCTTACATTAATTAAGACAGCTCTTCTATATGCAGAGAGTAATAGGAAAACCAAACCAAATAAGAGGAATGTTCTCCTGCTCCAGAAGAGACAGAGACTGTGCTGTTTACACTCATTTACTTTTGCAAAGGGAAATGATACCAGGAATTTGTAGGACTCAGAATGACCAGGAATTCTTTATTCATGTTTAAGTCAGCTCTGCCTCTGATTCAGTGAAAGACCTGTGGAAATAAGAACTCAGCTCAACATGGTTTGTACCAGGTTGTGCATCAGATTTCTGGGGAAAAAAAAAGGGGTGTGGGTATAATGGAAGATAAATGGGGAGCCCCCCCAAAATGGGCCTCAGAATCTTCTGGTGGATGTCAGCTCTACCAGAGGGGTGAGGGTGAGTGGAGAGGACTGAGCTGTTTGTTAAGCCAGGACATTTCTCCTGGTGCTTGAGACACTCACAGGTTCACACAGGCTGGGAAGAATCATTAAGTTTTCCCGGCATTTTTTCCTTCAAATGGGGAAGAGTGGACGGGTGCAGTTTGAATGCTTCACCTGAGCTTGTTATTCTGGATCAGCAGAGTGTAGGGCACTGCCTGGAGGAGCAACTCATTAAACTGCTGATTAACACTGCTGATTAGCACTGCTGATTAGCACTGCCCATGTCTCACTGCTACTGTCAAAAACCAGTGTCTGCTCCAGGGTAATCATGGTTAGGATAAAAACCTGGAAGGAAAGATGTTTAATGCTGTGGTTGCAATAAATCAGGGACTGTCAGTTCTCTGCCCACCCCATCTCAGTGACTAGGGACACCTCAGGGTCTGGGGTGGCCTGCAAGGTGCTCGTGGCTGGACACTTCTCCTGCAGCCTAATTCTTGCTGCAAATGCCAATGGAAAAGCAATTCCTGATCTGTTTTTTCCAGAGGCAGCAGGCAAGCAGATTCCTCTTGCTGAGCAGTGGTTCAGGAAGGCAGCAGAGTGCTCCTGGTTTGGATTAGGACAGAGTGCTCCTGAGCCTCAGCATGCCAGGGAAGGAGCTATTCCCTGGGATAGAGAGTGTTGTCTCAGCCAGAGGCATTAAAACCCTGTGGTGAGATCATGTCTTGGACCAGGCCATGTTTGGAATGCCAGGAGGATGCTGTTATCCCAGGATTTCTTTGCCCTGCAATCAGACTTTTGCAAAACTGGACCCTTTTGATACAAAGGATTTTCATTAATGAGGTCACTGGGGCTTGAAGGGCTCCTCTGTCCCCAGGGTCACAGTGACTGTAATAATGCATTATTTCACACTTAGACATGATGCAGACAGAAGGAGATTTGTGTAGCCAGTGAGATAAGGTGTTCCAAAAGCATTTTAAAATGTCTGTGACTGTATAAATTAGTTAGTGGGAACTGGAAAGGGATGCGTTGAACTGGCAGCTTTTGGGGCTGCCCTCAGCTGATGTTGCCACATCTGGTGATTGTCATCGTCTATCAGCATGAGTAGGCTGTGAGCTGTAAGGGGAAACTGCTTGCCTTGTAACGATACTTCATAGATTTTTATTAACACTGGGTTTTAGCTCTACCTGCTGTTGGAATCTCAGCTCAGCCAGGGGCTTTCTTCAACAATTCCATCCCAAAACTTCCCAGTGAAATCCAGTGAAAAGGGTAAGAATATAAACAGCACTGAGCTCCCTCTGCCAGGGTGTGAAGGATGTCTCTACCAGTTATTGTGAGGGCATCACATGGATGCAGAATGTCAGCGTATCCTAAGCTAAGATTAAAAAGAATTAAATGTTAATACTCCTTTAGAAGGGTGGAATTGCAGCAATAACAAACACAGTGAAAGAATTTCTGCTATACCCTGGTGTGGAGTTGCTGCTCCAACACTCAGCACTGGCACGGGCTGCAGGGACAGCGGGACCCGCTGGGGCCTTTCAGAGCTGCCCCCATTGGGACTCATCCCCAGGATCCACAGGGGCCCGAGCACAGCCAACCCCACCAAGCTAAACCCATCATCCCCACCCTTCTGCCTGGACAGGGCCCTCAGGGGCTCCCCTGAACCCTGGTGAAAAATGACCTGAGGAGCAGGACCCATGGATGCTGAGCTCATGGAGATCCCCTCCTGTGAGATTGCCTTCAGAAACCACATCCAAATCTCAGTCCTTGGGGGGATCTTCTGCACCTCCTTCCTCCAGCTGCCCTCAGCACTCCTGCTCCAGCCCCACATCCCTGCTGGAGCTCTCCCTGCTGACAGCTCCTGTTCTGGAGAGCCAGCAGGGCCCGGGGAGAGGACAGGGTCTGAGGAAGGGCCCAGCCCTGCCAGAGCTGCGGGACAAGAAGGAGTTCAGCTCCCCAGGACACGCAGGGCTCAGCCAGGCTCATCTGCTCCAAGTGTGCTCTGCTCTGGGAAGGGACAAGTGACCACAACTGCCCCAAGGCAGGAGCACGGAGCAGTGGCGAGCCTTGGACAAATGAGCAGGGGAACCAGAGCCCAGAAGAGCATCAGCTGCAGTGCAAAATATCCCCAACTCTGGTGCAAAGTGTCCTCAGCTCCTGTGCAAATTGTCCCCAACCCCAGGGCACCTGAGCACCCAGGAGCCTCTGCCTGATCCCCGACTTGGACACCTCCAGAGTCAGCAGTTACTCAGCAGAAGCACTGAGTGGAAACTACAGACAAAATCATAGACAAAAACTATAGACAAAACTACAGACAAAACTATCTACAGAACTATCCACAGAACTCTAGAGAAAACTGTAGACAAAACCCCAGACAAAACTATCCACAGGATCATAGACAAAACTACAGATAAAACTATAGAGAAAACCATCTACAGAACTATCCAGAGAACTCTAGACAAGACTACAGACAAACATATCCACAGAACTACGACTAAACTATCAACCAAACTATCCACAGAACCATCCACAGAACTATCAACAGAAGTACCCTCAGAATCCAGCTCCCAGAGGGCCAGGTTCTCCCAGAAAGGGAGGGTAGGCAGTGTCCAGGGGAAATGGGTATCTGTTCCAGGCTCCTGACAAAGTTTGACCCTGGCTGGATGCCAGACACCCACGACATCCACTCACTCACCCCCCTCTGCTACAGCTGGACAGAGGAGAGAAAATTTACTGAATGATTAATGAGTTAAGGACCAGGAGAAAACACTCCAAGAGCAAAATAGGATCAACTTAGAGATACAAAGGGAATTTATTACTAAGAAAATCAGAGCAGGATAATGAGAAGTAAAATATGCCCTTAAAAACACCTTCTTCCCCCCACCAGCGCAGGGACACAGGGTGGATTGAAAGGCCTCTGGGAAGACTGGAAGGTGTAATGGGCACAATGGCCTTGTGGAGGAGAGTGGTTCAAAGCATTCCTGCATCATATTCCAGCAACTTGGTAGCACTGTATGAGCCACAAATGGATACCCCAGCCACAGAGATGGTGTTCTCCTGGCTCCAGAATGGAGAAAAAGCTCTGGGTACTCCCTCATCCCTCCAAGCCAGCACCCCACAGAACCAGGAGATGGTTCCTTTGCTGGCCCAGGCAAAGGGAAGGCAAGCCCCAGGCACAGGCCACAGAACCAGCTCTGGCTCTTTCTGCATGAGCAGAGGAGGACATGAGGAGGTGGCACAGTGACCCCACCTCTATACTGAAGCTGTGTGAGCGACCTGAGAGGGAAGAGAGCTGTTAAGGAAGGGCCATCCAAGAGGGCTCTCAATGTAGTTGCCACAGAGAGATAAGAAGGTGGTCAGGGCTCTCCCAGACATAAGTGCTAAAATAATTTTCCTTCAACCCTGGCAAGGGAAATTTTGTTCTGGCATTGCAAAGGCCAGACAGTAACTGCTCTGACCAGGGGCAGGAAGACAATCCCTGCCTTTGGCCAGGAGCAGGAAAGGGATGACCTGGCACATGGGGATGACTGGATGGGCTGAATCCATGGGCTGCATGGATTCAATGGTCTGGCGCAGCAGGCCCACACAAGTGTAAATCTTTAGTAGACTCTGGAGCATTGTGCACACTGATGCCATCAAAGCACAGGAGTGTGGAGCCCAACTGGATCTCTAGAGTGATAGGGGATGCCAGGAGGAGCCTCTATTTGAGGCTGAGGTGAATCTAACAGGGGAAAAATGGGAAAAAGCTCCCCAGTATGACAGGCCCACAGGCCCCTTGTACCCTTGGCATCGACTGCCTCAGAACCCAAATGGGTATCGGTGGGTTTGTCAAGGACCCAAAAGGATATCAATGGGTTTTTTTGGTGTAGTTACAGTAAATACAGAAAAGATCAAACAGTTCTCCACTCTGCCTGGCCTCTCAGGAGATCTCTTTCATGGTAGGATTGCTGCAGGTTGAAGACCACAGGTACCAGTTGCCACCAGGACAGTGCACCAGCACAGCTCCATGTCTGAAGGTCTCTCTCGGTGCCCGAAGTGCAGCAGCCTCACAAGGTGGTACTGCAGGTGCTGGAAATTGCTCATGGCCCTGTTGTGAGCAGTTGGATCCTCAGCCAGCTACTGGAACAGGCTGGGAGGCTCAGCTGTTTGGACATACCAGGGCAGGCTGATCTCAGCAGAAACTTTGCAGTTGCCCACGATGAAGTGGTTGAGGTGTCTCCTGTCCAGGACATGGCTCAGGTGCCCCATGACATCCTCCAGGCACTGCAGGAAATGCCTCCTGTGCCAGTGGGACAGGGCAGGATGTTCAGCAGATATATGGCAATGGCCTCTGGGATGTGTAGGGGAAAGGATGTGTGCCCCAGGACACAGGCCAGGAGCTCTGGGCACACAGGGTGACTGTCCCACAGGGCCTGCTGGGCCACTGGCCACAGGAATTTGGCCTCTACCACCACACAGCACTTGGTGTCAGGCTGTGCCCAAAGGCAGCTGGAGCTCCACAGGCTCAGGAAGATGTCCACACCACCAGCAGCAGCACAGCACGAAGCTCTCCCTGCCGGGAGAGCCAGCCTCACAGCTGCTGCTCCAGATGGAAAGTGTGTCCCAGGGGGGATCCAGGGACACCAGCAGGGTGTAGACCAGCCCCAGGCACAGGGACTCCAGCCTTCGAAGGTGCTGCCCACCCCGATGGCTTGTTGCGCCACCGGCTGGAAGCTCTTGCACAGGGCAATGTGCAATGATCAAGTTGTCCATCAGGTCTGTCATGATGGCACAACCTCGGCTCAGGCCCAGGGCAGGCCAGTTGATGTGCTCCTCTAAAAGCCATCCTAGGTCACTGAAAGCATTGTCCCCTTCTCCTCTGTCCTGTGAGCTGATGTTGGAACTCCCTCCAGCACCACTGGAGCTCTTCCCTTTTGTCCTCTGAACTAATGCTTGGTTTTCCTCCTTATAGGGGACAATAATTTAAAAATACTTGCAGGGTTAATTTCTCTAAGAGGGAGTGAACGCTGTGATTGCTCCTCATGTGAATAGGAGAGAAGTTAAGTGATTTTAAAAATCTTCTCTGAAATGGAATATAAAACAAATATTCCAAACAGAATGTTATAGATCTTCAGGATTAGAGTATAGGTTATGCACTTTCAAATAGATTTAATTTTGGCAGCTCTGTGTTGACAGGCCCTAAGCTGGAGCCTGTTCCTGGTACTTGGAGATTTCTCTCACCATAAGAAGCGATCCAAATTTTCAGTATTTTTCAGGCTTTTAGGTTCTCTCCAATTCAAAGTGAGAGAAGACACTAAAATTGGCAGCAGCACAGTGGGAGCTCACACAATGTGGTAGGAAACAACATCCCCTCTCCCTCAGATCCCAGGGCTTTGGTCACTGGGTTCTTCATGCATCTTCCTGAATCCGTCTGTTCACAGCACTTCCAGGCTCCTGCTTGTGCTCAAAAAGGCTCCCTTAGAAATGGTGAGAAAAAATGCTGTATCCTGGGGTCTGTGATAATTCTGTATCTTGGCATCCTGGTAATGAAGTACCTTGGGGGATGTGATTGCCATTCCTGACCATTGAATTCAGGAAACCAGTTGTCCTTCCACAGAGCAAGGCTTGGTTTCAGCCCAAAGTCACCAGGCCCATCCTGAGCGAGGCAGGAGAAACCCACAGGTTTTCCAGACACCTCCCACGTGCAGGATGCTCTGAGCTGGTCCCATCCCTCCTGCACCAGGGAGGTCCCTGCTGTTCCCTAGGCACAGACAGTGACAGGGACATGGTGCCAGCCCAGGGGGCTCTGGGTGATAATTCAGATTTAGAAATGAGGCTCTGTTCCCTCATACATGGCAGGTGAAGATGAAGAAATCTCTTCTTAATGAAAGCTGGGGGGCTTGGAGAATTCATCACCACTCATGGTCTGTCTGATAGCTTCATGGCAAGAGCTTGTGGAGGCCTCAGGGCATTGCCAGGAACCTGAGGAAGCATTTCTATACCAAAAGGGTGATCAGGCACTGGGACAGCCTGATCACCTGATCTTCTCAGAGGTGGTTGATGCCCCAAGCCAGTCAAGTTTAGGAAGAGTTTGGAAATTACCCTTGAAAATCTGCTTCAACTTTTGGTCAGCCCTGAAGTGGTCAGAGCTGGACGGATCATCATAATTGCAGGTCATTTCAGCAGAAATAAATGGAACTGTTCTGTTCTGTTCTGTTCTGTTCTGTTCTCTTCTGTTCTGTTCCATCCCAGGCTGCAGAAGCACTTGGGGAAGCTGAGTGCAGTGAAGACAAGTAGCAGGAACTAGAATGTGGCAAACAGTGAGCTGTGTCCTCCCCGCAGGCAACCTGAGGCTGGTGAATCCCTTATTCATTCTTTATCTGAAACCACCTCGCTGGAAGTTTGATTCCAACAATCTGCATATGCTGAAGCTACTGGTGCTGGCCTGGAAGCTCCACAGCTTCATGCGTGGCACATGCCAGGCCAGGGATGAGCTCCTCAAAGGACAGTGGGGAGGATGCTTTTGCTATTCAGTTCACATTTCTCACTGAACATGCAGATGAGTTTAATTTCTATTTAATCAGCCTCTGCAAACAGCAATCACTTGAGAGTTTTCCTGCCTCACATGCAGTGATTACCCTTCTTACACCAGCACTGCTCGTACCAGGCTGGGGACTCTGAGCCGCTCCAGGTGACATCTTTCACTTCAAGGAGGTTCTGGTGCTTTGCTGTGAAGCACTCTGTGAGCTGGAACTTGTTGGATCTGGACGTGGCTTGGTGGCATCATGTTCTCGTTGGGGCTGAAGTGCCTCTGGTATCTCTGCTCTGCCCCTGGAGCAGTGCCAGGAGTGGAGACATCAGTGGAGCCTTGTCCATGCTCACCCCTCACTCCAGGAGGGTGACCCCAACTGCAGCGAGACCCCAGCGTTGGGTGTTTGCAGCACCCACAGGGTGTTTGCAGCACCCCAGGGCTGGTGTTTGTAGTATTTGTGCTCTTGCCCTTCAATGTGTGTGTGTGAAATTCAGTGCTGCAGAGATCAGCTGCTGCTGTCCCAGCTGTGATGACAGGACCCAGGGAATGGTTTCCCACTGCCAGAGGGCAGGGTCAGATGGGATAGTGGGAAGGAATTGTTCCCTGTGAGGGGGGTGAGATGTGAAGCTGTGGCTGCTCCTGGATTTCTGGCAGTGCCCAGGGCCAGGTTGGACAGGGATTGGAGCAGCCTGGGACAGTGGAAGCTGTTCCTGCCATGGCAGGGGAGGCACTGGATGGGTTTTAAGGTCGTTTCCAAAGCAATCAGTCCAGAACCATACTCTGGTATTCTGCAATCTTTCATGTCTCAAAAGGAACCAGGTGGGGCCCTTTCCTGCACCTGCTGGGGATTTGCCTGAAGTCTCCAGTGCAGAGAGATCTCCCTGACAGGTCCAGCTCGATGACTTCAGCACAACAGAGGCTGAGAACTGATGGGCTGGAGGCAGAGTCCTGAAATTTTTGTAAAACTCATGATATAGTGAAAGAAGAGCTGGAGCTTTTGCACAACTTTAGCTCCCAGAAAACTGCCAGAGTTTTGTCCCTTTGTGTTTCTAATTTTAGCTCAAACCTAAAGACATTTAGCCTCCAACAAAGGGATGATATTTTTCTTGTGCTATGGGTGGGGACATTGCTCCTTCAATAAAAAACTGCTCCTTCTGCAGCCCCGAGAAGTCTGAGGATGCTGAAAATTTGCTTTTCTGGACGACCAGCGTCCTGCTGCAGGTTGTGGGCTATATGCTGACACTTGCATTTCATTCCTGTCTGCAGTGACACTCCTGTGATCATATCAGCTGTGTGCCATTGTGTGGGCAGTTATTTCTGACAGCTTTTTCCAAAGCCAGTCATTATGAGCAAGGGGAAATTTAGGCAGCAATAGGGGTTAAAAGAGATTTACTGCAGTGTGCCCGGTGTGGCACTTGGAATCCTCAGCCTAATACTGTCACTTCCAGTGGATTTATCACCTTCCCTTTTGGGGAGGTGATGGTGGAACAGGGCCTTTCTGCCTAGGAATGGCATTAGAGTAAAATAAAACATCTGTCAGCCATCCCTTACTGTTCTATGCCCAAATCTCTATATCCCTGGCAGTTCCTTAATTGTATCTCTTTTCTTCCCTCTTCTCCACTCAAATTTCCCCAAGCCTTAACAGCTGGCTGAAAGCTGGAATGAAATATCCCCGCTCCTACACAGACAGCCTTGTTTCAGAGGGAAGACCAAGGATGGAAATTTCTGCTTCACAAAGCTGCAAAAAAGTAGAAGTCAAGGGACTGGTGTGCAGCATTCAGCAAGCCTGGTGCTACAGCAGAGATCAACATCTGCTGTAATTACTTTCTTTAGAACTTCACAATTGTCCTGATAATTTTGGTAGGAAGAAGAACAAATGGGAAAAGATCCAGAAGATATTCTTGGTGAATTTTTTAATTAAAATGTTTTTGATTTGTTGAGGAACACTGAAAGAAGCAATTAAAACAAGATGATATTGGTCTATACTTACAAGGGAGAGCCTTGCCAGGATTAACTGGCTTGGCCCAAATAAATTAATGCCTCTGGATTTGCATTAGCAAATAGTTCCTAGAGATGTGAATGAGGAAAGAGCGAGAATGGAGTGGGTGAGATCATAGCAACAAAGGCGGCCTGCAGGGTGACAGAGTCCCAGAAGGGTTTGGGTGGGAAAGGACCTTAAAGTCATACCATTCTACCCTGCCATGGACAAGGACACTTCCACTGTCCCAGGTGCTCCCAGCCCTGTCCATCCTGGCCTTGGGCACTGCCAGGGATCCAGGGGCAGCCACAGCTGCTCTGGGCACCCTGGGCCAGGGCCTGCCCACCCTCACATCTAAGAATTCCTTCCCAACATCCCACCCATCCCTGCCCTCTGGCAGTGGGAGCCATTCCCTGTGTCCTGTCCCTCCATCCCTTGTCCAAAGTCTCTCTCCATGTTTCCTGTCAGCTCCTTCAGGCCCTGCAAGGCCACACTGAGGTCCCCCCAAAGCTTCTCCTCTCCAGGTGAACATTCCCAGCTCTCCCAGCCTTTCCTCCCAGCAGAGCTGCTCCATCCCTCTGCTCAGCCTGGAGCCTCCTCTGGGCTCCTCCAGCAGCTGCAGGTGCTGCCTGTGCTGGGCCCAGGGCTGGGGCAGCTCTGCAGGTGGGGGCTCACCTGAGCACAGGGACAGAATCCCAATCCCCCTCCTGCTGCCCATGCTGGGATCAGCCCAGGGCTGGGGGGGGTCTCTGGGTCAGCCTGGACCAGCCTGGGGAAAGTGTGGGGTCAAACCAAGATGCTACTGCAGGTCTGAGCTTGGGGAGCCCAGCCATGACCAGGGGGGGTGTGCCTGAATTTCACTCAGGGTAAGGAAAGGTTTATTTCTTTTCTTCAGTACTTGTATTTCAGTAATTAAATTCCAGACTCCATTTAAACAAAGCAAAGAGCCAGGGTGTGAAGTGCTGTGCTGTGTGATGACCTAATCCAAATCCCACAAAGTCTGGGAATGTTTCCACTGACTCCCTGGGAGCTGGATTAGACCTGCATCATTGCTCCTGCCTAATGCCAGTGCCTGGTCCCACAGCAGCAGCAATCCCAAAAACCCCTGATGGGGCCCAGCTGAAGGATGTGGCTTTTGGGTGGTGCTTTCACCTGCATTTCTCCATTACTGGAGGGTATTAAATTAACCATTTAAATCTCCATTAATGGAGACTATTAAAATGGCAAGGGAGATAAACAGGCTTTAGTGGAGCTGGGACAATGGTTGTGTTTGTGGGATGGTTCTGGAGAGATAAAGCAGTTTGCTCTCAGAGTAGTTGTGGGGTGTTTTTTTCTCTTTTAAAGCTGCTTTTCTGCTGCAGTCAGGGGTGATTTCCTGGTGGTGCCACACTAAGCTGTGCCCACCTCTCCAAGGGCTGGTGGGCAGAGGATCTGTAGGAACAGCAAATTTCCATTTCTGGACAGCTCTGGTGTTGAAACTCAAGGTACCAGCCTGGCTTTTCATTGAGGGCACTGAACAGACTGACCCGCATGAGAACAGCTTTCAGTGTGGGGTGCAGGTTTTCCTGTCCAGCCGGGAATTCCTTCAATTGCTCATTCTTCCTGTGGTAAATATACAGGAATTCCTGGAGTACATTTGATTCATTCCTGTAATAAACCCAGGCTCATTCTTGAGCCATTCATTGGAACACTTTCCAATGACATGAGAGGTCAATGAGAGTGTGCAGTCCCTTTTTCCTACTTCAGACATTTGGTAAACATGGATTGCCTGCACCACTTGCTGTCCAGTGGCAATCGCTGCCTGGATTACAGGGATTGCATGGAATTGCTCAATCCCAGCCTGTCACAGGATGCCAGAATGGTTTGGGCTGGAAAGGACCTTAAAGCCCATCTCATTCCATAGGCAGGGACACCTTTCCCTATCCCAAGTTGCTCCCAGCCCTGTCCAGCCTTGTCTTGCTACTGTGGCTTGGCCCCTCCTGGGGAAGCTGATTTGTCATCAACCATTCCCTTTTCACTCTGAATTTAGTACCAGTGCTAGGAATTGTGGCGTCAGTTATTAACCTCAGTGTCACCTTCTCCAGCAGGAAGTGCTGGGCTGGCTCTTGTGAAGGAAGGGCTCCAGGGAAGTGAAGAGCTCTGGATATTTTAAGGGACAAAAGGCTCTCCAGGACACCTGAGTGCAGTTAATCCTGACAGAGCAGTTCTTGGCCTTGGCAGTACCAGAGTCAGGATTAAAGCTGTGCTCAACAACCTCCTCAGCAGGAACAGTACCCCAAGTCCACCTGAGCTCAGGGATCAGCCTCTGGCTCTCTGGGAGGGATAAAAAAGGGCTTAAGCAAGTTATGACCTTTCTCTCTGAGATCTGACCAGTTGTGGCTTTGCCTTCCAGATGAGTTCAATCCCTCCCTTTGGCTTCCTGTGCATCTGGAATTGCTGATCCCATTTCTCCAGCCAGGACCTCCTTCTGTAGTAACAGACTTTGAAATATGTAAATCTATTTTCAAAGCAAAATGACCCCCTCCAAATGCTCATGTATTTCTCAGAAGGAATAAAGGGTCTCTGTCCTAATATTTTATGCAAATCTTGCATTTGCTCTTGTACTCAGGCATGAATAAATATTGGTGTTTCAAAACAGGAAGAAAGCTTCATCAAAAGAAAAAAAAACCTTTATTTCTATTGCATAAATAATGGTAAAATTAAAATATTTTATACAGATTATATATTTACAGTAGAGTTTGGTTAGAGGGAACAGCTGATACATATGGCATTCAGTTTTCCTTTATACACTCCTTTATACACTCAGATAACTTGCAATAACATAGGATTTATTTCAGTTGCATGCCCAGTTAATTTATATTAATATTTACAGTATTTTGTACAAAGGTTTTTTATTTGTGATTTTTGTTTCTTTGTTTTTCTTACTATTATGCTGCTGACTTTGTGAATTTTTTGTCTTTAATTAAAAAGACACGTCTTTCGTTAATGAGCCAAAAAAACCCGGTGAGTTTACAAATGAACAGTAAATGGCTGGGAAATGTGAGATGGTGACAAAAGGGAGACACAGGGATTAGTGGAGAACTTCCCAGAGATGAATCAGGAGCCATTGATGCCTTAGATCCTGCTATGGATTAAATGGCAACAGGCTGGGTCCTGGGTTTATTCCACTTGGAGCCAATTAACTCTAATGAGTTATTTCTGACTGACCCTGGGGCCCATGAATAACCTGCTCTCCTATCCTTCCCCAGCCCAGATAGATCTGAGGGAACGAGAGCTGGAAGAGCTTTGGCTGTCCAGGAAGGGATGCTCAGGAATGTGACCCCGTCCTCAGGCTGCTGCAGTGGGAACAGAGGCAGGAATCTGGGGATTGATGTCAACAACATCACCTGCACCTTTTGGAATTGCCCCTGGGATGTGCCCACGTGCTGGTGGCACCAGGTGGGGGCTCCTGGAACCACCTCAGAGCTTCCCAAGTTCTCCTGCTTGGCTGATGGAGACACAGGACCAGCTGGGAAAGGAAAGCTGGAACATGAATCTCACCTGAAGTGGGGCAAATCCAGCTGCTGGTTTGGGATGCTAGCAAAGACAGGCCAGGAACAGCTGGGGAAGTAATTGGGTGGAAAATGGCAATTTCATTTAGCAATGGTTTGCAAGGCTGCAAAGTATTTTCATCTGTATTGACAGAAAATAAAATTTAAAAACCCCTCTGGTACTTTCATCATCAAATTGTCAATCAATCACTGAGCTCTAGATCCAGAGGATTTCTTTTTCCTCCTTTCTCCCTCTTCTGAGGCTGCAATTATTTCATAGCAAAGATGCCCAATTACAGCAGTTTTCCAGACTTTTGCCACTGGAAAGGTATAAGTGGACCACACTTCAAATAAAAATGGCCTAAGATTTTCTGCCCACCTTGTTCTTGGTGAAGCTTCTGAACTTCATAGAGCTGCCTAAAATGTTCTTGAACTGGAGAAAAACAGACCCCGTCCTGATAACAGCCAACAACATAAAGAGATGGGAATGATGTGAAACTTTTATTTTTCTGCATTAAATTCCTGTGAAAGGAACAGGTTTTAAGTGATGCCAGGGAAATGTAATTGTACTATCAGAGCATAGGAGGGTAAAATAATAGATTGAAACCCAGCAAGTTCTGTACATCTTCATCAGTGGAATGGAAGCATGATTCAGAGCCAAAAAAAAAGACACTTCATCAGATTCTCATTTTAGAAGGGTTGGTTTTTCTTCTTTCAAATGCTCACCCATAAAACAAGAACTAAATCATGGATTACAGGGGTGGGTGAAATAAGGGACTTCATTCTTAGAGATTTTAATGTAATTCCTCCCACTGCTTCTCCCCTCGCTGATCCAGGGCTGACGGGGGCCATGCTCCTGTCACCTCAGGGTGGTGACAGCCCTGGCAGCTCCCAGCACATGCAGGGATGAGTTTTCCATGGGAAAAGCTGAGAGTCCCCACCTTGTCCAGGGGCTCTGGCTGAGAATAGAGCCCCTCCCTGTCACCTGGAGCCCCTCCCAGTGCCACGGGTGGCCCAGAAGATGTTTTGCTCTTCTGCAACAGACAGGAGGATGCAGAGTGGGGTTTTGGAACAAAATATTCCTACACTTCAGTGGAAGAAAGGGCCAGTGGGTACTTATCTCATCCAAACAGATTTCAGCCATCCAGAGTGATAACCTTGGGAATGTTTTCTACCTTGGCTTGCTTTGCTTGCTCCCTACCCTAGTTCTGGATGTAAAACCCTTCTTTACTCGGCCCTGCTTAAAAAGAAGGGTATCCAAGCTGCTGGAATTAAAGCAACCAACATAAAAAGCCAACAACAAACAATAACCAACAACCAACAGTGCACACGTCCAAGAGGTGAAATCTCTGGATAATCTGGAGATTTTGGGATGGAATCTCTCAAATGAACTGGATTACACCCAGATATTTAGCTCTGGCTCTATGCGGAGCAGGGACAGGACCTGGGGGTCCTCCTGCCTCCCACTCTCCTGCTCACCCTGGGGCTGGGCCTGGGATCACTCTCCCAGCTGCTGACAGTGACTGGGAAACACGGGGGTGCCCACCAAGCAGGAAGGAAAATTGTTTTGTGAACTCTCTTTAATTCCCTATCACTTTCCACAGCATGAGTACCACAGTCCTAGCAAAGCCAAGACTTTCTAATTTAAATCTTTCAATTATGTTGACATTGATTCTGATCAGAAATTCCTCCTCAGTGGTGCAGTTGTGGAGGAGCCAGGCTCCCGTGGGTGGCAGTGGAGGTGACACATCTCCCAGGTGCCACTGGCTGTGAGCAGGATCTAGCTCTCCAGGGCCACCAGCACCACCCTCATGGAATATCCTGGGTTGGCAGGAACCCACAAGGACCTCAAGTCCAGTTCCTGGCTATGCACAGGACAAAGCCACTGCACTTGTCCTGCCTGGATACTCCCCAGCTGTAGCTTCCTCATGGCTGCCCTGAAGGAATGGCTTTGGCTCTGACAGGCAGGCAGTGTTCCTTCAGCAGTTTTTGCTGCAATTCACTTCCCCACAGCCTCCAAATTATTTCAGCACTGGTGAGGCTGCTGTTCCATCTGCTGGATTGTCCAGGAGCAGGGAATCAGGATCACTGCTAAAGCCAGTGGTTGAAGCCAAGGTCAGTGATAGTCAAGGTGCAGATTTGCAGGAGCAGGAAGCCAAATCCTTCCCACCAGAGCTCCATCCCCACAGGGAGAACTTTCCCAAAGTGTCCTCAGCAAGCCCAGGACAGGCAGTGCTCAGGCGGAGTGGATTTCACTCCCTCCTGAATTAAACCAAAGCCTCTCTCCAGCTGAAATCATCATGTCCCTCTAAAGCCTTCCCTGCATGTCAATCCCCTTAATTGCACACAGTTTTTTTGTGGCCAAGACAACAGAGTTGCTCACGAATTCCTAATAATTTCTTAATCCATGAAAAGCCCCTGTCCCACTGCTGGGAGCTGTTTGCCCATCCCTGGAAGTCTTGGGATTGTGTGTGCTCTGCCACGGTGGCACCCATGTCACGAACAGCCAGGGTTGCCATG
This sequence comes from Regulus satrapa, assembly GCA_013396955.1. Classification (NCBI taxonomy): domain Eukaryota; kingdom Metazoa; phylum Chordata; class Aves; order Passeriformes; family Regulidae; genus Regulus; species Regulus satrapa. Next base: position 463,928 of record VWZN01014219.1, read on the forward strand.
GCAATCTCCTGTTCCTCCAGAACTGCAGGACTGAAAAGACACTTCAATCCTCCTGGAACTGGCAAGAGCAGAAGTTTAGAGCTTTTTCTGACAGCTCTGCTGCAGTCTGGGTATTTTTTTAAGTATGTTAATTAGCACTTAAATAGGGTTTTTTTTCCTTAAAGTAAGGGATGTGGGGTTTTTATTTTTATGTCTTTGATTCTTCTGCTTTCTCCCCCCTCAGCTTTTGCCATCAGGTTCCAATCAGAATTTTACTGCTCTATTTTTACCTCCTGTCTGTAAAAGCAGCAAAAAGCCCTATTTTTCCCCTCTTGTGTAGAAAGAAAAAAAAAAAAAGGAGATAAATGGATGTTACATAAATGGAGCCAGGGAGGGAGGTAGGAGACATCCAATGCTGCTGGATGGGAAGGTTGTGGGAAGGAAAGGATGGAATAGCTTGGCCTGATCCATCCTGCATTGCCAGAAGTCACAGATTAAAGAAGGGATCTCTTCACACCACCTGGAGATGGAGGAAGGCTGCTCTAAGAAGGGAAAAGAGACCTCTGGCAAGACATGACCCTGATTCCAAATGGAAAAGTAAGGTTCCCTACAGAAAAAGCATACCCAAAAGCCCCCAAAATCCTGTACCCAGTAAAATCAGTGGGGAGTTGTGCAATGAACTCTACTGACACCAGGCTATGGCTTTTACCAATATATTCATTATAGGTTTGGCTTTACAAATGGAGCTGAGAGGAGAAGAGTTGGGCTGGAGAATGGCTGTATTTACAAGGGTTTATGGAGCATGCAGGAGGGAATTCTGGAGCCTTCCAGAAAGCTTCAAGGAATGCAGACAATCATTGTCCATGAGGTCCTGCTGGGCCTGGAGTCTGCTGTGGGTTTGTGGCACATGGGTGAGGAAATGTGGGGAAATGCCTGGTTTGGGGTTGTGGGTTTGGGCTCGATGGAGGCCCTGCTCTGCCCTGTGTTACCCCCATCCCTCCTCTCCACCTCCATCTGCCCACTCTCAGTCCAGCACAATCCCAGGGACAAAATGAATATTCCTCGGTGGCAAGGAACATTTAGACATTTTTTTCCAAAGCTTCCACCTTTCCACAGACCCCTGAGACCTAAAAGTGGGGATGAGTTTCCTTAAAATGATCTCCAAGCTCGTTATCTGCAATGCCCAGCACAGAAAATGTGTCTGGGCTCCCCAGCACTGAGAATCCCACACCAGAATATCCCACAGATATTCTGCTGCTGCCCTGTAGCAAATGGAAATCTCTCAATCTTCTGGGAGACAGAATCATTTTTTAATGGAATATTCTGCTGTTCACCTCTATTGGTCACAGCAGAACAGAAATGCAGGAGTTGTGTGTTTGGGAAAGGTAGAAAAACCAACTCAGCTGCTGTGGAAAAGGTGTTGTCTTTGGAATGAAGGGGACACCAGGAAAATTGCAGGAAAAGGTGGAGGTGGGAACCTAAAACTGTGACTTGAGTATGAAGGGGTGGTGAGAGACAGGACAACAGATTTTAAAATTAGGCTGCTAAAAATACAGGTAAATGTTGTTACTCAGGCTGGTGGAAAAGAAAGAGCTGGAATGAGTGTTGGGGATGGATCCAGTGTCAGTCAATGGCTGCAGTGGGATGGGGGATGCTGGGGCTGTGCAACCCCTAGTGGAGCCATCCTGCACCTCCTGTGGCACAGGGAACAGTCACCTCTGCTTCCAGAAGCAACATCTCAGGGTTCCTGGGTGTGCCTGGAGTTCTCCCAGCACAGCCACCCAATTCCAGCACCCAAGTGCCTCCATGGAACTCCCTTGGAGCACTGCATGGTCACCAGCTGGGAAACCCCTTTCACAAGGGCAGGAGATCACCTCTGTTCTGGTGTGGCACCCAGGGGCACAGTTCATCCAAAGAGAAATGCATGGATTTCTGTCAAGTTTCAAAGGGAAAACACCTTCCCAAGTAATCCTGGCTCCTTGCACTTCCCGTGTGGCGAGCCTGCTCCGCATCATTCCATCTTCTCCTTGCTGCTCCTTGAAATGTATTCCAGGAAAGCTTCCCAACGCTCCCCGGATCTGGAAGTCTGACACACTTCAAACACACGGGGGTGGGCTCAGCTTTGGTTCCTTCTTCTCCTGCTGTGCCCAGCTTTTCCGATGGCCCCCTTTGGAGTCTGCCCATGGGATGGGGGTGGTGGGATGGATCCTGGGAGGGAATGGAGAAGGTGGCTGGTCAAATCCACACTTTACCGTGTGGGTGAAAATAAAACCTCCTCCACAGGATGATGTCTGTCATAGAGGTTCCAATGCAGATTGTAACCAGGCCACATGAAATGGAATAAATTAAAATTGTGCAAGCAAGGAGAAGGGAGGAAAGCTCAGGAAGAGCTTCCCTCAGGATTTTCATCTAGGAAAAACATCTTGAAGATCAATAAAGAAGAAGGGTAAAACTTCTGGAGAAGAAATGTTGAATATGCAGGAGAGGAGAGGGAGGTTTAGCTGGCGCTGGTGGTGGCAGAGTCCCTTGGAAGACTTTGCACAAGTTCAGCAATGCCCAGGTGGGAAAACAAGGGGTGCTCCTCAAGCCCTGATTCACCGTCAGAAAAAAATGGCCAACAGACTCCTGCTACCCCACAGTCTCGTGTCAAAGGTGGAGTTGATGAAGCAAAAAATAGACATTTGTATGGTGCTGGCTAATTCTCCCCATTTTTCCTCAGAAAATACTGTACAAGGATGCTCTGGCTCCCCTCTAATGCCGTAAACTCCATGGCATGGTCATAAGGGAAAAGGAAAGTGAAGCTGGAACACATGGAACAAAAGGAACAGGACTTGCTTGTGGCAATGCTACGATCAACTTCCTGGTAATGTGGGCCCAGCAGGAGCTCCGTGGGATAGTCAGTGGGCCCTGGCGTAAGGACAAGTCACGAGGCTGGGCCTCCTTCAAACCGCAGAGCGCCAGATCCAAGTCTCCTCCGCGTCGCCATTGCTGTTTCGAAGCAATAATTCGGGACTCCTGGATATGGGATTATTGCATTAGGAAACAAAACCTTTAAAGCATTAGAACAGCCCTTTGATGTCCCTGCCAAAAGGATGTGGTTGGTTCACAGGACACGCTGCTGGCTCAGGCTCCTGCTGCAGGCGCCGGCTGTGCCCGCGTGTCGGTGCCGTGGGATCGGGGCGGGAGCTCTCCCGGGGTGCGCATGCATGGCCGCCATCCCGTGCCAGGACCACTCCGAGCCGTGCCAGCCCTACTCCATGCCACTGCGCAGGATCTGGTTGGCCGCGATCAGCATCACGCTGATGATGAAGGCCATGGCGAAGGCGCAGATGAGGCTCTTGCGCACGCACGTCTGGCGGTTCTGCTTCTGAGCGTGCACTGTGGGGACAAGAGGGGCAGTCAGGCAGGGCAGGGGCTGTGCTCCCTCCTGGAGCAGCTCAGGAACCCTCCTGTCCTCACTGTCACCTCTCCCTGCTGGGACATTCCCAGACAACCCACCCAACCTTCCAGGACTTCCAAACCAGCCCATCCCAGTCCTTCCTAACCCTTCAGAAACTCCTCTCCCTCATCATGGCTTTGAATCCCTTTTAATGCTCACAGGGATATTTTTGGTTAGCAGTGTATTTCTTTTAAGCTCTTTGTGAAGTTGGAATCATAGAATGGGATGGGATGGGATGGGTTGGGTTGGGCTGGGTTGGGTTGGGTTGGGTTGAGTTGGGTTGGGTTGGATTGGGTCACTCTGGAAGTAACTTCAAAGCTTATCTTTGTCCCATGGCAGGGACACCTCCCACTGTCCCAGGCTGCTCCAGGCCCCAGTGTCCAGCCTGGCCTGGGACACATCCAGGGATCCAGAGGCAGCCACAGCTGCTTTGGGCACCCTGTACCAGGGCCTGCCTCCCCTCTCAGGGAACATTTTCTTCCCACTCTCTGACCTAAACCTCCCCTCTTTAGTTGTCTCTAAAGTTAATAATTATCGACCTTGTGTGAATCTCTCCAACTCATCCAGGTCAACTGGGAATGAGTGGAAAATCAAGAAGTGCTCAGGCCCCCACTGTGACAATTCCCAGGAGTAGCCACAGTACATGAGTCACTTTTCCAAACTGTTTTAGGTTTTCTGTGCTTAAGCCAAATCAGATTTATTAAGAACCTTTCCAAGTGAATGCTTGCAGAATAATTGTCAAAAGAGGTGAGAGCAGCAATTAAAAAGTGGATAGAGTTGAGATTTTTAGCACTTGTTTTATTTAATTTTACTTTTTGCTAAGCTCGTCAGGGAGAATTCGTGCTGTGACTTAATAAAGCTAATTCATGACTCTGTCTTGAACACATCTGAATGTCAGAATCACATGTGGTGTTGGGGCACTGTGGAGATTTGTTTGAAAAGGCCTTGAAGGCCCCCCCCCGGAAATCCTAGGGTGGTTGTGGCTGGAAGAGCCCAATTATCACCCCAGCGCTCTCCCCATAGTCACCACTAAAACATGTCCTCGGTGCCACATCCACACTTTCTGGACACTTCCAGGGATGGGGATTCCACCACTGTTGGACAACCCTTTCAGTGAAGAAATTTTTCCTATTTTCTAATCCAAATCTCCCCTGGCCCAGCCTGAAGCTATTCCTTCTCCTCCTGTCCCTGTTCTCTGGAGCAGAGCCTGATTCCCCCTGGCTGTCCCCTCCTGTCAGGAGTTGTGCAGAGCCAGAAGGGCCCCCCTGAGCCTCCTCCTCTCCAGGCTGAGCCCCTTTCCAGCTCCCTCAGCCTCTCCTGGGGCTCCAGCTCTGTTCCCTGCCCTGGACATGGTCCAGCCCCTCAGGGTCTGCACTATCCTGAAGGACCTAGGACTGACCCCAGGACTGGGGTGTGACCTCAGCAGTGCCAGCACAGGGGACAGTCCCTGCTCTGGTCGTGGTGCAGCCAAGGTGCCACTGGCTTTTTTGGCCACCTGGGCTCACCTGGGCTGGCTCATGTCCAGCCCCTGGCAGCAGCACCCTCAGGGCCTTTTCCAGCTCTCCAGCTCCTCTGCCCCAGCCATGGGGCTGTGGTGGCCCAGGGAACAATTGCAGGACCTGGCACTTTGCCTCGTTAACCCTCATCCAATTGGCCTGCCCAGATCAGTCCGGGAAAGGCAGGAAATCATCCCACACAAATGGACAGCTCTGCACGGCTGCTCTGGGCCTTGCTTTGCTCTTTGGGCTTGGTTTGCCCTAGGAAGGGAAGTCCCTGTCACCTTTTCCCCATGGATGGTCTTGTGGTGATGAGAGAGTTTCAGATGGTTGACAGCAACCCCAAAACAAACCTAAAATGCAGCTAAGGACAGGCTCCAGCTGCCCATATTTGGAAAGCCGGCAAGGAGAATATTTTTAGAATATGAGGGGAAAAGCTCTTGTTCTGATCCAGTCTTGAACCTCATCGCACAGAGAGCCCTGGATGCTGGGTTTTGAATCCCAGTTTTCTCCCCCAACACCTCCTCTGGCTGGTGTTCAGCAGTGCCTGTGCCCTAATCCCAGCTCCCAGTGGCCCCATCTCAGTGCCAGAGGCACAGAACCCTCCTTGGAGAGGGTTGGAGCCATTCTTCCCGGGCAGAGAATGTGAGTGAGGCCTCGCTGTAGTCTGGGCAGGGAATGAAATCCCCCCTGCCAGCAGCTCTCCCAAATCCATCACTCTCTGCTTGCACTTCTCTGCTGCTGGATTCTTTCTCTGGCTTTTGTAAACCACACAGGATCAATGCTGTGGCTCCCTGGCTTTGTGCACGGTGCCCTGGTGCTTTGAAAAGCTCATTCCTGCCCAGCTGTAGTTATTTTTTAATGTATTTTATATTATTTCTGTACTTTGAAAGCACTCCTAGGCAGCAGAGAAATCACTGACACCACCAACATTGCTATCAGGGTGGGGCTTGTGATGGGAACAGCAGCCCACGGCTGGGCAAGGGTTTATTGGGATAACAAACTCACCTCTTCAGAGGAAAAGAGTAAAACATGCTCTGTGTTTCTGCAGAAATGTTCCTGAACTGAACAATGTCTTGAGGGCTGTGCTATAAAACAGAGCCTGAGGGCAGCAGGATGCGGGGAAGTCCCATTTACTGCTGTTTACCCACTGAAGGGACACCAAACATCCCAATTACCTACAAATAGCCCCAGGGGAAAGGGGAATGTCTGTGGAGGGGCTGAGCACCCAGGCAGACCCTCTTGCTGTTGGTTGGGAATTACTCCAGCAAGGAGATGGGGACCAGCATTGCCCTGCTTCCTTGAAATCCACAGGAGACAGAGGAGCTGGAATTCCCGATGGTCTGATTCCTGATTTCTTCCTTTTGTGCTGCCCTCTTGAACATGAGGCCATCCCTGCTTACTGGAGAGGGTTTGCCCTCAGCTCTCTCCTTTCTCTAAATCTGTAATCTTTTGAACATGGAATCCACTTTTCCTGCAGGTTCCCATAGCTGGCATTGTCCCAGGGCTGGATGCCCAACATTTGGGTGCCAGTGGGAGCTTATGCAACCCATGGGACATGCCAGGGGTTGGATGTAAAGCTGGTTCATTGGTCATGGGTAGAGCCTGAGGCTCCTCTGGAGAAATCCTCAACCCCTCTTAGGGGGAAGAGCAACCCAGAGGTTTCCAACATCCCTCAGACCTCATAAGGCAAAGGCAAATCAAGGCTGGGTTTTCAAGACTCCCAGGTGAGGAGAACTCCCTCAGTGGCACAGATCGCTGCCCACAGAATTCCTCCAGCAGGAGCTGGGGTTAATGGGGCCAGGCTGTTCCCAGGTCATGATGCCCACAGTGGGTTTGGGATGTGCTCCCAGCACCAGGAGCCTTCTCTTCTGCAGGAAAACAGTTCCTCACAAGGACAGCAGCAGTGTATTTATAGTGGCCCTGTCCCAGCCCTGCCTCAGGTGAGTGATGGTGGCTTGCTCTGGCTGCCTGGAGTTATTTTTGGTTTAACAGGTCAGTTTGTCATTCCCAAGCCAGGCTGAGGGGGATGGGGGCAGGGAAGAGCTGCTGGCTACATCCCATGGATTTGAGGGTCATGGCTGAGGGTGGAATGCCCCTGGCAGGCAGCACTGACACTGCTGTGCCACCAGCTCTGGGTCCTGTGTGTTGGATCAAAGGAACTGCCAGGAAAAGGCTGCTGGACTGTAAATCTTTGGGAGCACAGTGTTGCTGCAAATTGTCCTTTCCTTGTGTCCCATCAAATCACACAGCCCTCACTTGTCCTGCCCTGAGCACTGATAAAAACAGAGTTAAATCTGAGAACAGAACTGTGCCTCTGCCCTGGGCATGTCCTTCCCCTGGATGTGACATCTTGCAAATTACTTTGATGTTCAGAAGGAGCTGAGGAAATCCTGGGCTTGGACCTGACTATAATACAAATATTATATTTGAGGTAAAGTGTGAGGTGAGAGGTGCAAGGTCTGTCATCCATGTTGATACTGAAGAATATTTCATGGTCCTTATTATCACATAATAGCATAACTGTATGACAGAAATTTCATGGATATTACTTGTACAATACTCTTCAGCACCTGAGCCAGCTCACCCAGGTGTGGAGAAGGGGAAGGTCCAGGTGTGGAGCAGGGGGATGTCTCTGCCCACAGGAGGAGAAGGGTTTGGGGCTGGTCTGGGATCCAAGAACACACCCAGAGGTGACACTGAGTGGAGATCCCCCTTTCACCAAGGTGCTCCTGAAAGTCTGTGTCTGCTCCCTTAGGAGATCCCCAAATCTCCTGGAGCTCGTCTTGGCTTCCTTCCTCCCCAGAATTAAGGAAGTTTCCATGGGGTGGAAGATACATTAAATATTGATCAAAGCTGAAATATTTGAATTGCTATTTGAGGAGCTGAACTAAGAAAGGAAGTCCTTTTGGGGTGCAAGTCATCCCATCCCAAGGTAGCACCCAAATTCAACTCAAGGAATTCTACCCAAAAGCATCTCCTTCAGTGCACTAATTAGAAGTGAGTGACCCTCAGGTCAGTTGTCCCTTAGTGCCACAACCCATGACATGTAATTCCTGCTATTGAGTCCTGTAGGGATTCTGACCAGCTTGGAGAGCTGCAGGGACACAACCTGTTCTGTCCTGGCAGAAATGCTCCTGTCAGAGCTGTCACAGACCAGAACTGTCCCCTTCCACTGGACCTGGAACAAAACTTTTCCTTGTTTTTGACAGTTCAGCTGATCTTTATTTCCTGCTGGATTTGTGTGTGTTCCCAGCATCTAAAAAAGGGTCTGTTTTGCTTCTAGGTTCTGCCTGGCACCAGCAACACCAAAACATCCCACGAGAAAAGCTGTTCCTGCTGCACTTTTGGAAACTGGAGCTTTCAAAATGAGATGCTGAGCATTTGGGACCCAGGCTTTTTCTGGGATGGTTCAGCCAAGCTCCCAAAACCCAGCAGTGACAGCTGGCTCCTGTCCCCAGGGATCAGCAGGTCAGTGGCCACCAACAGCTCCCGGCAAGGAAGAAACATCTCTTCCTCCCTGCTGTTCTCCAGGAGGAACACAAAAATTATTGCTTGGCCTGATTCAGAGAGTGCTGCTCTTGCCTTCCTCCTGCAGGTTTTTTAAAATTCAGCTGTGCTCCTCTAGCTTCTCTGCAGTGTTTAACAGAGGTGGGGGTGAGAATGGAGCTGCTGCCTCCCATTCATTAACCAGGCCAAGGACTGGGCTATATCTTCATCCTCTGCTTTGTGCCTCTGCCTGGTGCCCTTTCAGAGCTGTCTGACCCCACAGAATGTCAGAATTCCCCCAAAGAATCTGCAAAAAGTGGTATTTCTATGGTGGGAAATGCAGTGGCTCTACCAGGGCCCAAACTCTGAGTATCTCTGTTCTGTTTCCCTGGGCTCTTCTGAACTTGAGATGATTTCACAGAGTCATAGAACAGTTTGGGTTGGAAGGGAACCTAAAAACCATCTCATTCCATGGGCAGGGATACCTTCCACTGTCCCAGGCTGCTTCAAGGCCCATCCAGCCTGGCCTTGGGCACTGCCAGGGATCCAGGGGCAGCCACAGTCTGGACAACAAGGACCTGTTTGGTTGTTCCAAGCAGCAATACTTTGGAGCAACACAAGTTCCTCTGGCCAAGGAAATGAAAATGCTTCTTCTGAGGTGGCATAAAATGGGGAATGTCTTTGCCAGTGTCACCTGTGTCCAGGTGCAAAATCAGCTGGAGACCCCAGGGTCTGATCCTAATTCCTTATCTCCCTGTGGCTCTGTTGAGGGAAGGAAGTGTTTCCCCTTCTCTGGCTGCCTCCAAGCACTGCTTATCCCTTCTCACTCTCAAGTGTTGAGAGGAGCTGTTCTGGCTGAGGCAGGTCCTGACAGCTCAGAGTAAAAGGTGCCCAGGGCAGCAGCGCATGGATGCTCCATCACTCCTCACTGCTAGTGCAACAGAGCAGGAGAGAACTCATCCAGGCTGTTCCCTGGGAGTCTTTTTGGCATTTGAACAGAAAACTGGAAAAGCCCAACCCATCTTGGTAGGGCTTGCCAGTGCCAAGAAAGTCTTTCCATGGTGGGATGAGGGAAATAAAGGTGTTTCTGTAGGAAAATTCAGCCTGGCTTAGACACTCACCTCAGCACATCCCTCTGCCTGCATCCCACCAGACAGAGGGGAAATCCCCCAGTGCTTCATCCTTGTGCCTGTAAAAGTACCAGCTTTACTGAGGGATAGAAGAAGACTAAGGGCAGCTGTTGAGCTCTCTGTGTGTCCTTGCTCCTCATTCCAAAATAACTCCCTGCCAACCTTATGCACCCTTGTCCTGGATCAGAGTGAGTTTTACACACACAGGAAGGGGATAATTGAACAGAAACCCAGGGATTTCTTCTCACCTTCAAACTCCGTCTGGCAGTTGCCAGAGTTCTCATTCAAGCTCTCCTCCTCATTGATGATGATGTTCTCGATGTCCTTCATGGTGAGGTGGTCGCGGAAGGCATGGTACAGGATGTGCTTCAGCTCCTCCAGCGTTATCCTCTGCATGTCAAACTGTGGGAGACAGCCCAGTTACACCTAGGGCATGGGGCTCAGAGGAAAGCAGGTGTGAGGGCAATGCCACAATCCCCAGCTGTGTTTGAACAGACTCATTTCAGCAGCTCAGTGTGGGTTTTTGCTCTTTGGGGTTGGGTTCACTCTAACAGTGAATGCTGTAAATGGGTCTTGCCCCTGCCAGTTCCCTTGGCACTGGTGGAGCAGCAGAGAAACCCAGCCCTGCACCAGGGATGGCCTCCCAGGCTGGAGAGGCAGCAATCCAGTCCATCCCAACAAAGAGAAAACCCTCAGGAATTCTCCTGATAACTCTCATATCTTCCATGAGCTGCACCCCTGTTTATGTCCCCTTTTTTATCTTCCTAACTCCCCAGTTGTGCCTGAGTGGGAGCAACAAGCAGAGGACACTTCCCTCTGAGCCAAATTCTGTTGTAGATCCGGTAGGAAATGCTTTCTTACACCAAATTAAACTCTCTGGCTCAATGCCCAGTGGAGGGAGGGCAATGCCAACTCACAGCAACTTCTGCCCTGGGCAAGCAGGGATGCAGCAGAAATTTCCATTCCTTCCCCAGCCTGGGGAGAACAGGACAAACCAAGGCAGGACAGGACAAGGGGGAATGGCTTCCACTGGCAGAGGTTTGATGGGGTGTTGGGAAGGAATTCCTCCCTGGGAGGCCCTGGCCCAGGGTGCCCAGAGCAGCTGTGGCTGCCCCTGGATCCCTGGCAGTGCCCAAGGCCAGGCTGGACAGGTCTGGGAGCACCCTGGGACAGTGGGAGTTGTCCCTGCCATGGCAGGGGTGGCACTGGATGAACTTTGAGGTCCCTTCTACCCCAAGCCCTTCTGGGGTTCTGATTCATTGAATCACACAAGGTTGGGAGGAGCCTCCAAGATCACAGAGTCTAACCCAGCCCTAACACCTCAAGTGAACCATGGCACCAAGTGACACCTCCAGTCTTTTAAAAAATACATTCAGGGATGGTGACTCCACCACCTCCTCGTGGTCCCCATGGTCCCCATGGCAGACCATTCCAATACTTTATCATACTTTCTGTAAAAAACTTTTTCCTAATATCCAACATATATTTCCCTTGGTGCAACTTAAGACTCTGTCCTCCTGCTCCATCAGTTGCTGGAGATTCCCTGAAGGCAGAAAAACCAAACCCACAAACTACAGCAAACCTGAATTTTGTATTGGCCTCAGAGAATTGTCTGTGAGCCAGGAATTGGAAGAGGATTCCAGCAGAGGTTGAACATCAGCCCTGATGAGGTGGAATGGGGTCACCACGTGCTGAGGGGCTGCTCCTGCAGGTAGGAAATGACCATGGGGATAGAATCATGGGTTTGCTGGGGCTCAGTTTCAGGTTGGAGTTTCCCAGGATGAAGATTCCAAAGGAATGCAGGATGGGGTGTTGGGTGAGAAATCCTTCTATTTATCCCCATGCAATCAGCACTGCAGGAAGCCACCCCAGAGGGCTGGAAACCCTGGGCAGCTTCACTGCAAACCCCTGCAAAGCTCCAGCAGCACCCCCAGCACTGCTACAAGGCAACCAGAGGAATTATCCCAAATTTCCACACCTTCAGTTGCCAGGAGAAACGCTTTTTTTCATGGAACAGGATGTGAAGAGCACAGCTGCTCCCTTTTCAACATTAAAGACAGCAGAGGAGGGCTGGTGAGATTTGTTCATGCACAACAAAGGAGGATGGAAATTGGTGATTAAATCCCAGGGGGATTTGCAGCCCAGCTTTGAACTGGGCACCAAGGAGCCACTGGTGGCAATGGGGTGCTCACTATTTTTGGCTGAATTCCTGAGGAACAAGGACAGCAGAAAAATCAAGCCCATCAGCCCTGCTATTCACAGTAATGTTTTTTATCTGTACAGAGCCAGGAACTTTGTCTCTGGTCCATGCTCTTCACTTCCCTGCACATTTCCAGCAGCAGGGTTGGAATTGGTGCAGGAAATAAGTGAAGGGAATTTGAGAAATTGGTGTTTCTGTGGCTGCTGGATAACACCAGATGGACGTGTGCAAATCTGCCTGCACACACAGGGATAGATGGGAATATTGCAGGGCCCAATTTAGCAAAGTGCATTAATTTCCTTCATTAACTCCTTGGAGAATGAATGATTCTGTATCTTTGCAACAAGCAGTGGTCAGGGAAGAAAACCTCAGCCTGAGCAGCTCAGGAGTGATGAGAATCCCAGGATGGGTTGGATTGGCAGGACCTTACAGCTCATCCAGTCCCATTCCCACCATGGCAGGGACAACTCCCACTGTCCCAGGCTGCTCCAAGCCCCATCCAACCTGGCCTTGGGCACTGCCAGGGATCCAGGGGCAGCTGCAGCTGCTCTGGGCACCCTGGGCCAGGGCCTGCCCACCCTCCCAGGGAACAATTCCATCCCAATATCCCATCCAGTCCTGCCCTCTGGCAGTGGGAGCCATTCCCTGTGTCCTGTCTCTCCAGTTCCTGATGCAGGGTCCCTCTCTGCCTTCCCTGTGTCCCCTCCAGACCCTGGAGGTGCTGGGAGGTCTCCACACAATCTCCTCTTCCCCAGGCTGAACAATCCCAGCTCCCTCAGCCTCTCAGTCTTTGCTGCTCTCCCTCTCTCCCAGCACTGCCACTAAAAAGCCTTTGCAGAGTCTTCTGTCCTCCTGCCTCTGCTCCAGGCTGAAGCACAAACATAACTGTGGTATCAGCTCATCCTCAAATTGTGCCAGCAGTAATGACTTGAGGGGTTTGGGGTCTTCCTGTTCCAATTCAAATCTGTCTGGAGGGAAGGAATTGTTCTCTTGACAAATGCTCAGCTGCTGCTGCATCTCAAATGTTATGCTAATAGAGAGAGAAATAATCTTTTTTTATAGTTTTGTTGTCATTTGTATCTTTTAGGAAGTGGAACAACCTCATATGGGATTCAAAATTGCCCTCGTTTTGCTCCACAAGAGTTGGACTCAATGATCTTTAGGGGTCCCTTCCAAGTTAGAACATTCTGTCAATCTGAATTTATGCAGTGATTTTTCATCTCTTGGTTCATGATCCTTGCTCCTGCTTTACTCTGTGCAGGACATCCATCCTCTCTGAGCTCTGTGTCACCCTGGCAGAGTGTCCAGGATGGCTCCAGCTCAGGGCAAGCAGGGACAAGCTCTGCTTGGGTTCCCAAGTAATTCCAATTATCCCTGCTCTCCAACCTGGCAATTTCCCTGATTCACTTTTCAATTACTCTGGGTTTTATTGTGGTAATGACAGGAACCAGGGAGCAACTCTTAACTTTTATTGACTCCGTGGGGAGGAAAATAGGGACTGTGGCAAGCTGGAAACTTTCTATAGGATTTGTAATTAGGAGAAATCAATGGAGCTGCTTCTGAGCCTTGGAATAATTCACTGTGAGCAGTGAAACACAAACTGTGCTGAGGCTAAAACTCCAGGTGCTGCTGTGAGTGGGAGCTGTGGAGAGCACCAGGAACCATACAGACAGTTCCTCGAATCGAAATTTTCCAAATTTGTGTCTGCCTTGCCTACAGAGCCCCATTCCCAGGTATTTCTGTGTCCTACCTGGCTGGGGCTCCTCTGCTCCATGCAGGAATGGCCCAAGGAGAAGGGCTTGTTCCTTGAAGGAGTTCAATGCTGAAATAGCACTTCCGATCATTTGTATCAGCTCAGCTTTAAAAGAAAAGAGTGGGAGGCTTGTCTCTGGAGTGCCAAGGTGGCCTTGCTGCCCTGAAGGGGGGTGAGGCCAGGGGACCCTGCCGTGACAGGAGCAGGGCCACTCTGGGGACCTGCAGAGTGTTCTAAAGCCACTTCTCAACAAGAGGTGGGACTGGCTACTCTGGTAGGGAGTTTTAGCTGGGAGAGCACTTAGATCCAGGTTTTCCACTTAAACCACCTGGAAAGGTCAGCTGGGGCTGTTGAGGGCTCCATGTGGGGCAGGATTTTGCCTCATGTTCTGAAAATTTATTCTGAAACCCCAAAAGCTTCAAAGAATCAGAGAATCATTTAGGCTGGAAAATATTCTTGAGTCCAACCATGGGCTTGACACCAATTCCAGCACTAAGCCAGGCCCAAAGCACCATGTCCATGTTTCACTGATCTCATTTGGGGTAGCCCTGGACAACCTCTGAGTAACAAACAAGGCCTTTGCTCTGCCCTCAGACCTTCTTCATGCCTTGAATAATCCCAGGGCAAATGCAGACTGGCTCTGCCCACACTGCCACAAGGGGGAAGTGACCTTAAAAACACCTGGAGTCCGCAGACCCGCTGGGCTTTGTGCACATGTATATATTTGTCTTCTTATATATTATTATTGTTGTTGCTATTGTCATTGTTATTATTACTACTATTATGGTTACTGTTGTTATTACACTTTATTATTATTGTTATTATTGTTATTATTATTGTCATTATTATTGTTATTGTTACTTAGAGGGATGAACAAGCTTTGGGGTGACCTCACTGTGACCTTCCAGGACCTGAAGAAGAAGCCAACAAGGAAGATGGAGAGTGACTGGGGACAAGGGATGGAGGGACAGGACACAGGGAGTGGCTTTCTACTGCCACAGGGCCGGGATAGGAGGGATATTGGCAAGGAATTGCTCCCTGGGGGAGTGGACAGGCCCTGGCCCAGGGTGCCCAGAGCTATGGCTGCCCCTGGATTCCAGACATGCTGGATCCCTGACATCCCTGGAACCTGCCCAAGTCCAGGCTGGACAGTGGGAGGTGTCCCTGCCATGGCAGGTGTTTAAAACTTTATGGTCTTGAGGTTTCTTCCAAACCAAACCACCCTGGGATATGATGATAATAAATTGTAAAGTATGAAACGTGTATACTCACACACAAATATATAAATATATAAATGGTAACAGATTAAATATTTTCCAAATGTCCAAGCGCACCCTTCTCCAAACCCCTCCCAGCTTGCAAGAGGGAGCAGTGCCCCACCCGTGATGGATTATCCCCTGCCAGAAGATGCTGAGGGCAGGACAGGGTCCCATCCTGCCTGGGTTGGATCGCAGGACTGAGAGCCCTGCCCTCCCTGCATGGTGTTTCCCCATCCCATCCCATCCCATCCCATCCCATCCCATCCCATCCCATCCCATGCCATCCCATCCCGTCCCGTCCCGTCCCGTCCCGTCCCGTCCCTCACAGGGAGCTCAAGGCTGTGCTTGGTCCCAGGGGGACACCCCTGTGCCTGGAGCACAGGGAGCCCTGCAGGAGCCATTCCCCCTGGGAATAACCTGGCACGGTGCCCCCGTGGTGGGCAGGGCTGGTGACAGCAGCGGGGCGTGCCCAGGACAGCCAGGTGGCTGTGCCAGCCTCTCCCGGGGCTAGAGGAGCTGCCATCCCGCTGCTGCTGCTTCCCCTGGCAGGAACATCCCACAATCCCGATGCTGCTGGGAGCAGCACCGGGCCATTTCCACAGGGCAATCCCTTGTCCCCGGGCTGGCGGTCGCGACAGGCCCCCGGCAGCAGGATTCGCACACAGGGTGACCAACACCCGCAGGGTGTTTCAGGGCACGTTCGCAGCACCCGGACCCAAACACCCAGCCTGGGTTTACACTATGAAATTATGAGGAATTCCAGCCTCTCCTGGCTCTGGGTACCTCCTGTGTGTCCCTGCACACACCCCACAGCCCACGTGGGATCATCAAGGGACAGCCCTGGGACAGTCTCTGGGCTACAAACCGCTCTGGGCCAAACTCCAAACACCCTCCTTTGTTCCCAGGGATGGGGAGGGATTTTGTGGCTGCTCTGTGCAGGGCCAGGAGTTGAATTCAATGGTCTTTGAGGGTCCCTTCCCGCTGGGGATATTCCATAATGCTCAGTATGGATTTGGAGCATCCCTTAAAGCTGCTGGCTCCTGGGACAGGGGCTGGTGTGGCCTCCATGTGTCTGCCAGGAACCCAAGGGGACACATTTGGCCCTGGGGATGGGAAATGCTGCTGGGGCTGGGCTGCAAAGAAACCCTTTTCCATCCAAGAACAAACCTGGAGTTCTAATTCCCTCCTGGATATGTAATTCCCTCTGCTGGTCTCAGCCCCTGGTGAGGCTGACCAGTCTTTACTAGACCCAGACTAATTTTGGGGCAATGATTTAAGCAGGGGAGTGGGTCCTTGGCTGTGCCTCTCCACTTCCCAGCTGGGATCTAATGGTTCTTAAACTGGGCTAAGAGGAATGGGCCCCCTGACAGGCACCACCTCTGCAGCAAACACAGCAGGAATATTAATCCTGGCACCATTCAATTAACTTGGAATAGTTTAGTAAACCACGGAGAAATTGTGGTTTGGTGGTTTTTAAAATTAGAGAATGCTCTGAAGCAGCAGCACAAATTAATGGGCCCAAACAATTTCTGTGGTTTGGGTTTAAGGCTGCCAGGCCTTACCCCCAGGCTGATCCTAATCAAAGGGAATTCCTAACAAGGACTGCACCTTCCTGACTTTCCATGCCAGGCCTGGGGAAGCCTCTGGGGAAGAAAACTCCTCACATCTAGTGAGGGCTAAAGCTCAGAATTCCCATTTGGCGCTGACCATCTTCTGCCTAGCCTATATATTGAAGTTCCCATGGATTCCTGTCCTGGGGTGTATCCAGCAGTGGGCTGAGGTAAAGCTGCTCTGATGGGGCTGTGTGTCCCTCTGAAGCGGGGGGAATCCCACCCTGAACTGCTTCCCCTTGGCTCAGAGCACCCAAGGGGCTTTTGGGACAGATCACTGAGGGCTGTGCCAGAACTCCAAATATTCCAAGGGGAAAAAATCCTTCCGTCTTTGCCCCACAGAACGCTCCTCCATCGGGGAGAGAAGGAGGACCCACCCCAGGAGGACCCTCAGGGGCAGTAGCTGCTGTGTCTGGGAATGCTGGAATTCCTGATCCAGGCAGCAGCAAAACAGGAGAGCACCTCTGCTGTGTGCCAGGTGAGGCTGGTGCCATGCCAGGTGTCAGGCACAGCTGCACAGACAGCAGCTGGTGACATTAATGACAAACCTGACAGCACAGGGGGACTGTGGATCCAGGGGAAGCCAAGGCCTTGCAAAAATAACCTCCTGTCTGCTTCACCAAGCAGATTGAGCCCAACCCTTGGGCCTCTTCCCCAATTTTCACAGGCTGCTGTGGATCCCTGCCTGGAGAAATGATCTTTAATCTGCTCCTGAGTGGGATGAGGTAGCAGAACCCGAGTGAGGTGAATGAACAGGCCCTGCTGCTGCTGTCTCCTGAAAGCCCTCAGCCAAAGGAAACCAATTTTTTACTTAACAGCTACCAATGTTTTGAGAATGCTGGGAGAAGTGTATTAGAAGGTGAGACCTGTTCCTGAACTGCAGAAAGGACACAATAATTAATAAAGGCTTTACAAGGCAGATCCAGAGCTGCTGTGGGGGACTTGAGGCATCCTTGGCACTGCTGGCAGTGGTTAACAAAAAATAATAACAATGAGGTAGCAAAGAGAGCTTCTAATCCTGCTGTGCACCACCAGCCAGAGCCAAGACAGAATCCTGAATGAGTTGGGAAGGACCTCAAAGTTCATCCCTACCATGGGGCACCTTCCATTGTCCCAGACTGCTCCAAGCCCCATCCAGCCTGGCTGGCCTTGGGCACTGCCAGGGATCCAGGGGAAGCCACAGCTGCTCTGGGCACCCTATGCCTAAAGCAAAAGAGAAAAGAGAAAAAAATACAAAAAGTTTTTTTCTCTACTTCTATCAGCAAGTGATGTTCAGACACTTCCCAGGAAGGACTGCAGCCCCTGGAGGCATTGCCCCAAAGGCAGTCATTGTAGATAACAAATTCCCCCCTTCCTCTCCCTTTTCTTAGCTTTTATATCTGACCTGCTATCATGTGGTCTGGAATATCCCAGGGTCTCAGGGCTAGCACCTTCTCATTTGCAAGACATGAAATATTGAAAAGACAATTTTTTTTTCATAGTGAGAAATTCACCTAAAGCAGGAGAAATTCATCTGTGCTGGGAAAAGTCATGATTTGTCAAACTGGCACTTTCTAAGGAGAAGGAAGAAATAACAAATTTGAAATGCCAAACATTCCTGACGTTGCTAATGGGGCCCAGGAGCTGACAGAGAGGAGATGGAAGTGCCACCACCAGTGTGTCCCAGCAGGGCCTGCCCAGTGCCCCAGCAGCTGCATGGCCAAAGCACACCAGCACCACATTTGGGGCTGTTTTCCAACTTCCCCCCAAGCTGTAGAAAGCCAGGGTTTCTCTAAAGCCCATCCCATCAGCTCCCCAAAGCCCCTGGCTCCCACGATCACACATTTGCTGAGAGGTGGCAGTGGAGCTCCTCTGCTGCCTGTCATGGATCTCTCCTGACAAGTCAAGAGCCCTGAGGGAAGTCAGTGAATATCAAATTCAGCTGGAGTCAGAAACAGTGCAAAACCCCTCCCCTGCTGCAGCTCAGTTCAGCAATTCTCAGTTCAGAGCAGAGGATGTGAAAAATTTGTGCTGGTGCACCAAGGCTCAAAGCATGGGAAGGAAGGACAGAAATGATTTTAATATTTTGAATTTGTTTCTCTCTGTCACCTTATGCTGGGATGTGGATTTGTCTTTCCTTATATTTGCATGTTTTAATTATTTTTATGTCACCTTTTGCTCTCTATATAGCAACCTTTTTTTGAAACCAAGATTAATCCAGCTGAAAACCACAACATCAAAACTAAAACCTGGAGTATCTGCTCAGTTACTCCAGTGCTGGAGTCCATGATTTTTTTCCTTGCCATGCTACAAACAAGGTGATCACTTCTGAAGTCCCCTCCAGCAATTCACTTGGCATTTGTGAGCTTCTGGCAGCTACCAATAAGAAAGATAGTAGAAAATACAGATCGGCTGTCAGTGCTGAAAAATAAACTTCAGCAGAGTGATTTTAATGACTGACTCAGTCTGCACCAAGGAGGGAACACTGGCATCTCCACACTGGGATAAACGAGCAGCTTTTCCTGCAGGAGAGCTCTGGAGGCACAGGGAAAGCTCAGGAGCAGAGCACTGAGCCCAGCACAGGTGATCCCACAGGAAAGTGCACGGGAAATGTGGGAAGAGCTCACCTGGGAAACTCCTCCTGGAGACAGACAGGGATGGTGCAGATGGGGAACATATTTAGGACCTCCACATGCTTGTTTGGAGCCCACTGGGAATGCAGTGGGAGTCCTCCCAGCACCAGCTCTCCATTCCATCACCTACACCAGGAACATGGGACAGGTGAACTCAAGAGATTCCTCAGAACAGAGGACATAGCAGGTGGAGCAGGTCTGATGAATTTTCCTTCCTTGCCTTGTCTGAACTGCCCAATCATCAGATTTTGCTGTACTATATCACAATAAATAGATGCCTTTGGATTATATTTTATCTTTAATAGAGAGTTTGCATTATCTTTTATCTTGAGGTATACTTTATGGCAGATCTGACTGTGTGTCTCTGGGAAGCTGAATGTAGAACCACAGAATATCCTGAGCTGGAAGGGACCTCCAGGGATCACCCAGTCCAGCCCCTGGCCCTGCACAGATCCCCCAACAGCCCCACCCTGGGCATCCCTGGGAGCTCCTGGAGCTCTGGCAGCCTCGGGCTGTGCCCATTCCCTGGGGAGCGCGGGCAGTGCCAGCACCCTCTGGGGAAGAGCCTTTCCCAAAATCCAACCTGAGCCTGCCCTGCCAGCCAGGGACTGCCACCAAGGCAGGAGAGTTCAGCCCCATCCCAGCCCTGTTCTCCCACCTTGGAACAGCCACACCAAGTGAGAGAGCTCTGACCCAGGCCTGTGACATCAGGTTGCTAATTGTACTTCAGTTCTGCATGAATTAGAGAAAGATTTAGCTCAGTGACACGTAAGGGCTCTTCTCCCACTAAAATTAACAGAATAAATTGTCACATGACAGCTCAGCTCCCTCACACTGTGCCTTGCTGAAGTGGGGCTTGGAGAGCCCAGAGACAGCACCTGGGGGGAAAACCAAATCTGGGCTTCCAAACAGAGCCCAGCACACTGGGGATGGAGCAGCTCTGCTGGGAGAGCTGGGATTGTTCACTTGGAGAGGAGAAGGCTCCAGGGTCACCTCAGTGTGGCCTTGCAGGGCCTGAAAGATCTGACAGAAAAGATGGGGAGAGACTTTGGACAAGGGATGGAGGGACAGGACATAGGGAATGGCTCCCACTATGGGAAGTTTGATGGGATATTGGGATGGAATTGTTCCCTGGGAGGGTGGGCAGGCCCTGGCACAGGGGCAGCTGTGGCTGCCCCTGGATCCCTGGGAGAGTCCAAGACTAGGCTGGACAGGACTGGGAGCAGCCTGGAACAGTGAACAGTGTCTCTGCCCATGGCAGGGGTGGGATGAGTTGAATTTAAGGTCCCTCCCACCCCAAACCATTCTGGCTGTGGATATGTGATACTGGATGTGGAAAAAGAGCTTTATGCCATGCTGAAATCTTCCTCCCTCACTGATTCCTCCTGGCACCAGACCATTCTTCTCCAAAAATTCCCTATTTCTCTTTATCCCACTGGGTCAAAAACCTCATCTGAAGCCTTACTGAAGCCTCCTCTGCTCTGCAGGTACCAATCCAATTTTCTAATCAAATTATGAAATGTCTAAATAAAATCCAGCTTGTTTCAACTCTAGAATCCTCAGCTTCTGTCCCAGCTCTGGAGAAGGATATGGACCTTCCACAGCTTGAGCAGGGATATTTTTCTAACAGGAAATGTCATTGATCCGTGAAAACTCTGAGCCCTCGTTTCATTAAACCCTGATTAATTGGAGGTCTAATGGTGAGAGGGAAGGACCTGGCAGCCTGACTCGAGCTGACTGCAAACATTCACTCTGGCAGGGAGCAGGAGAAATGGCATTTATTGATGGGACCAATTCCATCCCTGAAAAAAGAACCTGTTGTGAGCGACACCAGCACCAGCTTTGGGGTGGCCTTTTGCCTGGAAGGAATCTTAATTTCATCACTGCCTGAGTCCAGTTTTGGTTCCAGCAGTCCCTGAGTGCAGTTCCTCTGCAAATGTTACTTAATGTTTGTTATTTGCCCAAAAGCCTTGGCCCAACAGCAGCATTTTCATCCAATCCCATCTGCTGGAGAAATTCCTTCTTTTGTAAAATCAAAATTTACAGATTTTGCTGAAGAAAAAGCTGAGGACAGAGGCTGAAATCAATCTTGTGACACTCAGTGAAAGAAGGACCAGACTGCAAAGGCAGGCTGTCCTTTGCCTTTCCCTAAGCCCTGACCTGGGAACGTCTTCAGAGCTGTTTGCAGAGGACAAAGTGTCTGCTCAAGCCCAAAGGGGACTGTGATCTCTGTGTATTTGGGAACACCTCCATCGTGCCGTGTGAGGGAGGAGTTGAGCTTGCCACGGATTTGTCTTGAACTCTGCTCATTTGTTTGAACAAATGCAAATCTTGCTGTGTTCCTGCTTTACACAGTGACCCCCGGGGTTTGGGGTCAGGCCTGAGGAATCCCCCCAGCTCTCAGAGGGGGACACCACCTCAATGCTTGGCTGCAGAAGGGCCCTTCAGAAAGGTCCTGCTCCTTTCCTTGCCTGGGGTCAGGCTCCACCACCAGCTCCAGAAAGTCCTTCTCCCTTTTCCTTGGTGACACATGTCAAGTTTTCTGTTCTCCCTGCTCACAACAAGCTGGCTTTCCCTCAGGAAATCTGCGCTCCCTGGCCAGCTGTTCCAGCTCATCAACTCCTGTCATCTTTGACACTTTTCCTGGAGCGCTTCATCCCGGTTTGAGATCCCTCAGGAGACAAATCCACATCTGGTGATGGTTTTGAGTGGCTTCTTTTCTGCTCCATTCCTGTCCTGTTTGGCACAGCCACACTGAGGGGAAACTGCCCTCGGAGTGTCGTCCCCCCCACCTGCTTTGTTATTTCTTGGGCTCCACCAGTCTTTGCTGCCCTAAGAATCATTTCACAACAGCTGATTTCAACAAGAGGGGGTAAAGGAAAGCAAAAAGAAAGGAGCAATCTAAAATGCACTGAGGGTTGCTGCTCTTTGATAGCTCAGAATCGCTGAATCCCAGAATGGTTTGGGTTGGAAGGGATCTTAAAATCATCTCCTGTCCTGGGCAGGGACAGCTTCACTAGACCAGGTTGCTCCAAGCCTGTTGTTTCATCATCTCTGGGGTCCCTCTGTAACCTGCCCATTTACTGGAGATTAATTTTGCTGTCTGTGCTGAAGCCAGGCTGAAATATCTGCTCTCAACCTGAGTGTGTCAAGTGCACCTGGATTTTATCAGAGAGATAAGGTGAGCAGACTCTGTCATATCTGCCTGGAGCTTAGGCATCAAAATAGGTCCATTTTTCACTGATTTTTTTCCCTAGTAAAGGGAAATGTAGATTCTTCAGAATTTTGTTTTGGTTTTGTTGGTTTTTAAAAACTACAAATGTGGGTTTTTTTCTTTTTTGGCATCATGGTCGATTGAATAAAATTTACATTTAGGAAACAAAAGTTCACAGCAGATTCTGCCACCTTCTGTATTAAACCCTTTTTTCCCTCTGCAACACTCTGGAGAATTTTGTTAATTGTCCACAGGGAAAGCTGGAAAAAGCTGCAGGGAAAGGAGTCCCTGAGCCCCCAGGACTGCTCTGGGTGTGTGTGTGCACATCCATATCCATCTGAACTGATGCAATTAAAAGGAAAGCATTACAAAATATAATTTGAAGCATTTTGCAGCATTCATGCATAATTTAAAAATTATTTGGGAAGAGAGAAGTTATCAGAGTTGACAAGGCAATGTTGTATGCAGTGAGAAGGAGTAAAACTTAGTCTTCAATTTATATATTCTGTCAATTAATAAAGGAATAGATATAAATGAGGTGCTCAGGATCTGGGAGAACAAAAGGGAATCTGCTTCTCTCAGAGCTTAGAGAGCCAAAGCAACACATGCTTCAGAAGATGGGAAAAGATATCCTGGGAACAGGTGTTACTGTTAGCTGGTCATTAGAGGTGCTAATGAAAACTCCCCAAAATTAACGGGATCACAGGGAATCCTGAGGATTCGATAATTTTCTGGGATTTGGCTGTGTAAATTTGACATGCCTCCATCAAGGAAATGTTATCACTCTTCACCTCAGCCCTGCAAACAGCTCCGGTAAATTTCCCTGAGCTAATTGCTCTTTAATAGTTTGTTGTGTGAGCACTCGCTAATTACAAGTCAGGCAGCTTTGTGAAAACACATCTGAAATATTCCTACAGGTGAGAAATGGGTTTGGGGAAGAAAGGAATTTTTGACAGTGTGGTTTGTGCATCTTGGGTGATCTGAAGTCCTGCTTCAAACACCAGCACTGAGTCAGAGCATTGTTGTCATTAGACATAAATAATTCATCAGGTGAGGAGATCCAGGTAGCTCTGGCCTTTCTCTGGGTGCTGCATGTTAAATTAAAAGTAATCCAACTCTTTATGCAGTTGTTTATTTCTTAATTCTTGCAGGTTTCCCTCAGACTCTGCCATTCAGGCCCAGTACAGCACTCAGAGGGTGATCCCAGATTGGAGCATTCCCACCAAGATGGGGAAGGAGAGGAGCTGCAGAACGGGGCTGGGAGGGTGACCCAGGCACTGCCAAGAGCCCTCAGACCCCAGGGGAGGCTCTGGGTCCCTCTGGACAGAGAGGCCCTGAGGGGCTGGAGCATGTCCAGGGCAGGGAATGGAGCTGGGAAAGGGTTGGAGCCCCAGGAGAGGCTGAGGGAGCTGGAAAGGGGCTCAGCCTGGAGAGAAGGAGGCTCAGGGGGGCCCTTCTGGCTCTGCACAACTCCTGACAGGAGGGGACAGCCGGGGGCATCGGGCTCTGCTCCAGGGAACAGGGACAGGAGAGGGAACGGCTTCAGGCTGGGCCAGGGCAGGGTGGACATCAGCAGGAATTTCTCCATGGAAAAGGGGGATCAGGCCTTGGCAGGGGCTGCCCAGAGAGGTTTGGAGTGCCCATCCCTGGAGGTGCCCAAGGGCTGGACGTGGCACTCAGTGCTCTGTGCTGGGGATAGGGTGGGAATGGGACACAGGGGTTCAGTGATCTTGGAGGGCTTTTCCAGCCCCTGTGATCCTGGGATTCTGTGTGGTCCACATGCAGCAGTGCCAGGGTTGGTGCTGAGGTTCCTTAGGAGACACAATCCCAGCAAACCCAAAGCACAGGAAGTCCCCCCCCACACACACACACCCTTATATCACATTTCTGCTTCTCCCTTCAGCCTTGGCAGAGACTTCCAGATCAGTGGGATGGGATAAACTCTGGAGAAGATGCAGACTTTGCTAACTGCAGAACAAAAGGAAAAGCAGAAGGAATCCCCAGACATCATTAGTCCTAATTGCAATTTTTGCAGTAGAAATTAAAAGTGATGGCTCAAATTGGAATTCTCTGTTGCCTCTGGGAGGATCAATTGAAGATTTTATCCCACTTTAGATGCTAATTGGTGCAATCCATCACTGCAGGGCAATTCTGGGGCAATGGTGGGGTTTAGAGGTGATGAGAAGCAAATTCCTGAAGAAGTACTGAATGCTGGAAGAGGAAATATTGAATGCTGGAAGAGGAAACATTGAATATTGGAAGAAGGAATATTGGAAGAGGAAATATTGAATGCTAGAAGATGAAAGAGATATAGATTTTGCTTTTAGAGAACATCAGAGCTCATTTTCTCCACTGGTGGTTGTGGAACTGTGGGGTCTGAACCGCTGAAGTTCAAGGTAAGGGTCTATCACAGCTGCTATTTGCTTATCTCATGGAAAGGAAGAAAAGCATAATGTTTGCTTTTAGCACTCCCTAAACTCCATCTCTTTCCTTGGAAAGAAGTTCTCCTCCTGGTGGATGTAATAACCCATGGATGGACACGTGCATGGGCAAGTTCAAAGTAGATGTCAGTAGAAGAATCCCACCTTCATGGCAGAAGGAAAGAAGAGAGACCTCGAGTGAATAATTTGCTGAGTTATTTTGGGAAGTTCTGTGAATTTCCAGCACATCCAACTTGTGCTGTCAGGAAATTTCACACCTTGCAGGAGAAATCCTCTCCTTGCGCTTGCTCTGAAACTGTCTCCTGTTTCACTTGTACACTCCCCAGCTCCAATCCTCACCTTCCCTAATTCTAACCTAGAAAAGATAACCCACTTATCTTTTCCTCCACCTAAGTTTCTTCTTTTTATCCACTTAAGTTTCTTTTTTTTTTAGCCACCAAAGTTTCATCTTGTGGAAGCACCACCAGGAATTCATGAAAGTTTCCTCCTCATTGACTCCTCCATCCCAGCATCTCCCTTCCATGACACAGTGGAGCATATCCCAATGACATCCAAGAAGTTAACACGCACCACGAGTTGGTTTTTTCCCTATCCCTTTCTCAACCTTTCCCAGTTTTCCCCTTGGTGTTTGACTGCTGAGGGCTGAGCTGACATTCCCATGGTTCTGCTAAAATAACTTCAGGATCTCATTCTTCACTCTCACCAAGTGATGCCAGCTCTCTCTGAGCTCCAGGGATGCCCAGTATGGAAAACCTTTGGTGTCACTTCATGTTTCTTTTGCCATGGAAGGAGGGCACCAAGATAAGCATCAAAAGCAGTGTCTTTCTTCCACAGCCCGTGGAGCATCCTGGGTGTTTTCCACATCCTTCTGCCTGTGTCTGTCTCCCAAAAGTGAGTGGAACACTGACACTGGAACCAGCCTGGCCAACATCCAGATGGAGAAATCACCCTAAAGACAGTTTTCCACTGGCTCACAGCTTCCACTGGAGAGCAAACCTGCAGGAAAAGTCCCTGGGATGGCAGGAAAAGGAGCACAATCCTCATTCTGGTGCAGCTGTGTCCAGAAGCTGGGTGAAACTGCTTGAAAGGGCCCTGCAGTGTGCTGCTCCCTTTCTCTTCCCTCAGTGCTTGCTCTTACAGCTGGAATTTTAATTCTCCAGGGATTTTAAGCTGAAAAAGCATCAGTGTCTTACATCCTCTCCTGTCTAACCCAGGTAGGTTTGTTAATACTCAACACAGGGATTCAGCTCTTTAGGTAAAGCCGCTGTCCCAGTGTGTCCAAGGAATCTGTCCAGCAGCCAGATGGGAGCAGCTGCAGTGCAAGGAAGTGATTTGAATCTGATCCAGGAGTCACGGTTCCCACCTTCTCTGTGCACCAGTGCCTAGGCATGTGTGTCCATGAAATCGCACTGTAAAGAGAAAGCCCTGCCCCGGGATTGCTGCTGGCTTTGGGAGGAGTGGGATGGCTCCAGCCTTGGTTCCTTACTAGACTGACTGAGCCCCAGCCTGCCTCAGCTGATACCTGCTGTTCCTGGTGTGCCAAATCTGCTTTTGGATCTCAACCTGCCTGCTGGGACATCGAGGAGAAACTCCAGAAACTCCATGCTGGCCCTGGAGAAGGAAAGGCTGCTTCTCAAGGAGCTCTTCTCAGTTTGTAGCTGTTTCATGCTGTGAGGCATGGGCTGGAACTAGGGGAGTTTTAAGGTCCCTTCCAGCCCAAACCATTCAAGGATTCCATGATCTCATGATTCTGGGATTCCATGATTCTGTAATTTCTTAATACCATGATTCCACAATCCTGTGATTCTATGATGTAATGATTCTATGATTTAATTATTCCATGTTTCTGTGATTCCAATGTTGTGTGAATCTGTAATTCCATAATTCTGTGATCCCATGATTTCATGACTCCTTGATTTCATGATTCCATGAATTCATGATTCTGTGATTTAATGAGCTACATTTTACATTTCTCTTGAATCCAGGAACTGTTGGGCCAAGAAGGTTTTTACATTTTGGTGAATTGCATCATTTTCCTGCATTTTAAGGGCTGGTGGGAATTACACTAGCAACAACCAGGAAAACCTGACACAACCTGAGGATTTTTGTCTTCACCTGAGTTTTTTGTCTCCTTATCCATGCTCATTTGAATGGATAACACAGCTCATTGATGTGAACTCATCCCCTTGTCACACTGTGTTATTTTATATAAACCCCTGAACCACCCCTTTGGTCCTAAAGCCTCAAAGTTCACCAGCTTCCAGGAAAATCCCACTTTCCAAATGTAGAGTTTAATACTTTGGGCTGCACATCCAATTTCCCACTGGAAATAAAAGAGAAAACCAACTTGTTTATCAAAGTTTCATTTTGGCAGAGTGTTATCTTCAACTGCTCCACACAAGCTTCAGTTACTGCCTCAAATTCAGCATGGGAGGGCTGAGACTCCCCAAAAGTCCCAGAGCAGGCTGGGAGCACAGCTGCAGCTGAGCTCCAGATGTGCTCCTGCTGAGTCGGACTGCCTGCAAACAGAGGAGAACAAAGAGGGCGGGATTGGGAAGGGATTTTTTTGTTGGGTGTTGTGAAAGTGGAAAATTGATATTATGGGTATAAAAGGCAAACATAAAATCATGGAATCAAGAGTGAATGCTGAGTTAATAAGTTGAGTTTGCATTTTCAGAGTGTGAGCAAGGAAATAATGGATTGAGTTTAGGAGGGGGGTTGTTTTTATGCCTTTTATTACTGAGGCTGCTTCCCTGCCTGGCAATCCTTCTGAGAACTCCTGACTTCATCCCCAGCTCCACAGGCACACGAAAAAAAAGGAAAGACAGAGGAAATGTCAGCCAAGCAGTAGGAAAAAGCACCCAAATAACAGAACAAAGCAGCTGAGTGTTTTCCAGGGATGATGGAGCAGGTCTTCCCAAGTGGGAGGTCATGGCCAAGGCTCAGGTAGGAATTAAACACAAATCCAGGGGTCTGCATTGCCTGGGTTATCTGGAATTGTTGAACACACGTTCCAGCAATGCATTGAACTCCAAAGCCTGGCTTTAAGCAGACTCCAAGGCACGACGGTCACCCTCAAGGGCAAAAGGAAGTGGGCACAAAATCAAATCTGAAAACACACAATATTTCTTTTCCCCCAGCAACCAATGTTTCCTGGTAAAATGACAGACTGGAAAAAGGAATAAGTGCTCCCTGGGTGCTCCACTAGGAACAAGGCAAGGTGACAAGTCCAGGCTCTGACTTCTTTGGGTGGATCTCAGGGAAAGACCCTTCCCCAGAGGGTGCTGGCACTGCCCAGGCTCCCCAGGGAATGGGCACAGCCCGAGGCTGCCAGAGCTCCAGGAACTCCCAGGGATGCCCAGGGTAGGGTCTGTGCAGGGTCTGGGGCTGGAGTGGGTGGTCCCTGGGGGTCCCTTTCTGCTCAGGATATTCCGTGACTCTCGTGGGAGATGGAGAGTGCTGCCTTTGTGCCTCTGGTCAGGCAGAACTTTGGCCCAGAAACTACCAGAGCAGGGAAGTAGCAGAAGCTCCTGGGTTTGGGTTGTGCAGAGTCAGCACTGCCCAGCAGCTGCTCCTTTGCACGTTATCTCTCCTGATGGCTTTCAAGCCATGGCTTTCAGCATCCCCTGCTGCTGCCAGCCCTGCTGGTATGCACAGACAGAAGGCTTTTAGACAGAGACAAAGTCACTTTTCAACAAGATCCAACGTCTATTCCCAGTGTAAGGAAGCTCTGAAGCTCTGCTGGATTAAGTTATTAATAAAAGAAATGTAAACACACAATATTTGCAATAATTCTCTATTACCCACTCCACAGGCAGCTTAGAACAATGCACGTGGAGCAGGTGCCCCATTGCTCTCTCTTCCTATCAGGACTGATTTTATGAAGAGGAGATTTTTGCTCTGAAATGTTTCAGAGGCAACTGAGAAACAGATGGGGAAGGAAGCTGCACATGGGCAGCACTAAATCTACCCTGTCTGTGCTAAAAGCTCTTGGTGCAAGGAAAAGTGATGAGCACAGGACATTTTGGGGCAGCAACAGCTCAAAGGAAGGAATGCAGCAGAAGAAATTAATCAGGCAGGGTTGAGGAGTTGGGAAAAAAATCCCAGGTTTTCCTGGGATTGAGTAAACCCAGAAGTCCAAAACTCTGGGAAATGTCTTCCTCTGCAAGAAGAAGTTTGCTTGGGATGCTGCCACAGTGGGGACAACATGGATTATGTGCTACAGAATTCCAGCTCCATTGCTGGGATCTCTGGGGTTAAACCTGCCTGACTTTCCCATGCTGGGGGGGATGAGGAACTGGTGCAAAAAAAGGGAATCTTCCCTCTGGCACATCCAACATGCTCAGCTCTTCAGGTGCTCCTGAGGGTGACAAACAGAGGCCTTTTTAGTCACTGGCAGGTGGCACTTCAGAAAAGCTGTGACAGGAGGTTCTGAACCATCCCAGAGCAGGTGTCCTCACCCCTGAGCCATCTCCATGCCAAGGCCATCCCTCCCATTGCATGCCTTGCCATTCCTTCTGCCCCAGAGGGTTGGCAGCAATAACCCCACGTCCCTCACATCACAAAACACATCACAAACCTGAGCGCCACAAAGCTCAGGAACACTGAAAACTGGAGCGTCCATGAAACCTGGGAATAGTTGTAATTTAATTAAAATTTTATCTTGTTGATCCGATCATATCCTAAAAGCAACTGCGAGCTCTGCCTGTGTGATCAGATCAGTTCCTGGGATTTCAGGAGTCCTGCTCCCCTGATAGCTCATCACACAGTGAGACTGAGGGGATGTGAAATTCTGCTTCCTGCATAAAAATGGAACATGCAGCACTTGGATTTATTCCCCAAGGAGCCAGAGGAGAAAGGGAATGAGTGAAATAGGAGAAACCAGAGCAGTTGTAGTGGATGTGCCCAGGTACAGGCTCTGCCACAAACAGGAGAGGCTGCTCCAAATGAGCCCCAAGTCTGTTCTGCTTGGAAAAAAGGGTATTTCTGCCCATTGTGTGGCACATCCAAGGGAGAGTTTGTATCCCAGTGCCACGGGGGCTGCAAACCCCAGCGTGGGCAAAGCTGTTCCTGTGCTGGGGGGAAGATATGAAAAGATTGCTAATTAAAGCCATTAACTGATTGACTTATCCCCTGAGCTGAGTGGAAATAACTTCCCAAAGCCAAGGTTCCTGCTCCCTCTGTGCTGAGGCTCAGCAATTCCAGCAGGGAAGGAGGAGATCAGCATATCCCTCTCCTCTGGCAGCTGAGTTCATTCCTCAGGCAGCAGCTGCCCCTGGGATTCTGTTCCGTGCTGGGTGTCTGGCAGAGGGAATGCTGGGTGTCTGGCAGAGGGAGGGATTCAGCCCTGATCCAGCCTCTTGTCACCTTTGAGGGGCCTCTGGGTGCTCTGGCTGCAACTGTGGCCTTGTCACCTCTTCAGGTGGGGCCTGCCTTCAAGCAGGGGTTGGTCCCCATCCCCACGGACTGAAAATCCAATTTTCTGGGAGGTATTTCCATCTTAGGTACCTTCCCCTGCTCTAAAGAGAACAGAGACTTATGAATCACTGGGTTCATCACGTTGAAAGAATGTGACTTTTTATTGTCAGTGATATTTGAAGTATTTAAAGTTTGAACATGTCTTGTTCATGCTAAAAGGGAATGGGACTTCATCATCCCCCACCCACGGTGACCTGCACACTAAGAGGGAATATTGCTGCCTCCTCAAAGTCACTGCAATTGTCATTGTGCCCGAAAGATTCTCCAATTTGGTAAACTAGCTAAAAACAATTGGCTAAAAGCACCCTGACACCACTCCCCTTGTACTGTGCAACTGGAAACAGTGCTCAATCAATGTCTAACTCAAGGTTTCATTTATTGTTATGATCCAGCAGTTCAGCAGCTCCTGAAATCCCATTCCACATCTCCAATATCCAGGCTCTCCTCTTCAGATTCCAATTTCAGTGATAGGTTCAAATGGATGTATCTGTGTTTGATTTTCTCTCCCGATTTCCTGTATCTTCTTCCTGCCCTTTAGTTTGTCTTTAGATTGAACCTGATGATCTCAAAGGTCTCTTCCAACCTTAATGATTCTCTAATTATGAACAAGAAATGCTTCCATCCCTGCAGTTAGCCGAGACTTTGACCTCTGCAGCTTTTCAGATATAACACCAGTGATCAAAGTCCTCATAATCAGGTATTTTATTTACTCCCAGCTACAGAAATGCCTTCTCAATGGAATTCCAGATCTTACTTTCTGTACAATTCATTATTTGGGATGTGGTGGCTGCACCTGCTTGGGGTTTGTGTTTAAAGAGATGGGCAGGTTGTTGGAAATGAGCTCTCTGCACATCCAGTGTGGCCACAGCAGGAGCTGCTGGCTCTCCAGAGCTGTGTCCGGCTTCCCAGAGTCAGGGAATCATGGAATAACAGAACCACAGAATCATGGAATTTGTAAATCTCATTGAAGCCAGGGCTGCCCCTGGATCCCTGGAAGTGTCCAAGACCAGGCTGGACAGGGCTGGCATCACCCTGGAATAGAGGAAGAGGCTGGAACAAGGTGGGCTTTAAGGTCCCTTCCACCCCAAACAACTCCATGACTCCTGGGATCTCCTCCTGCCCCCCTTTATAGTGAAAGAATTAAGACAAGGAAGCCTCCAGAACCTGACCAGATGAAGCTGCACCAGTGTCTGCTCCAGAGCCATCAGCAGCAGCACTGTGCCACCAGGAGTGACAGCCAGAAGGGCTCCTGAGAAGAGCCAGGATGGGGACAGGTGACAGGCAGGACTGGAGTGACCCCACCCCATGCGTGACCAGAGGAGCCCTGGCCATGGCAGAGAGGGCACAGAGAGTGAGGAGACACTGCAGCCCCAGCAGTGCTGGTACCCCACAAACAATGACCTGGGAGGGACAAAAGGACCCTTCAAGGCTAAAGTGGAACTTCACTACCCACTCAGCTCCTCCCAACCCCTCTGGGGGCTTTGACAGCAGCTGGGACAGGAAGGGAGCCCCTGCCTGGAGACACCAGCGCCGAGCTGTGCCCGAGCAGGTGTGACCCACAGCCACGGAAAGGCTCCAAGGCCAGGATTCAATTGTGCAGGTGCTTAAATTAACTGACTGAAGCTTTAATTGCAGGAGCAATTTCAATGTCTATCAAATGACACAGGCCGGGATGTTCTGAAAGCAGCCAGAGGCAGGCGGGGATAATGTAAATTATCTTGGGAAGGTTTAAGGTCTCTTAACAAGGTCTGTGATGACCTTGGTGACTAAGGACTGGGGTGTTTCTGATGTTGAGGAAAAGACACTTTAATGGAAGGAAAGTTCAGAGCTTTTCCAGTTTCATGTTCAGAAAACAAGGATAAATATGATAAAATTATCATAATAAATATAATAAAGTTACCATATTCCCAGGAATTTCTGAGATGCAACTAACTCCCCACCACAGAAGTTTTCAACTCTTGTTGCAATTAAATTTTTAATATCATCTATATTTTTCCTGTGTCTCTGGATGCAAGAACGTGACAGAACACTTCCAGGGTGTTTCCTCCTGTAGATTGCAGGCCTTGTCTTCTCTAAATCCGATTATTCATGCCTTGTTTTCCCATTTGCTGTGAGACAGGGGCAGCAGCTCTGTCCCCGAGCAGGGGCACTGTGTCAGGGTTAAAGTCAGCACTGATTATTCAACATCCAGAAAAGAGCGGGGCTGGAAGTGGAGAGAGGATTAGAATGGTTCCTGGTGAATGTTAATGGCCTTTAATCAGCCACTCCATGCTAATTACCAAAAACGTCAGAGCCTGTTTCCTCTGAGTGTGTATGGCTGAGGTGGATTCGGGGTTTAACTGCCCTAATTTAATTCCTGCTCAGTAATCAGCACTCAGCTGGCTCCAGAGCCATCCAGGTGGGAAGGATTGCTCAGGGCTGGGGGCTCTTCCAACCCTCTGTCTGCTCCTTCTCCCATTGATCCTTCCCTGCTCCTTCCCTAGCAGAGCCCTGCTGGCCCCTGGCTGGAGGAGAGGAACAAAATTCCTCCCTGTGAGGGTGGGCAGACCCTGGCCCAGGGTGTCCAGAGCCGCTGTGGCCAGGGCCAGGCTGGATGGGGCTTGGAGCACCTGGGACAGTGGAAGGTGTCCCTGCCCATGGCAGGGGTGGCACTGGGTGGGCTCCAAGGTGCCTCCAATCCAAACCGTTCTGGGATTCTGTGAATAATGAACACTCTTTGAGAGAGAGGGATGGTTGGAAAAGTAGATCCAGGCTGCCAGGGGAGTGATCATTCTTCAGGACATGGATCATGATCAACTTTAACACAGGGAGATCTGGGGGAAGTTTGGAGAGAGAATAAGTCACCACTACCAGAGAAGAAAGGCACTCAGAAAGTGCTGTTGTGAGCCCCAGGGTCATGGAATGGGTTGGGTGGGAAGGACCTCAAAGCCCACCCAGTGCCACCCCTGACATGGCAGGAATGCCTTCCACTGTCCCAGGCTGCTCCCAGCCCTGTCCAGCCTGGCCTTGGCACGGCCAGGGATCCAGGGGCAGCCACAGCTGCTCTGGGCACCCTGGGCCAGGGCCTCAACACCCTAGAGAACAATTCCTGCTCAATATCCCCCTCCATCCTGCCCCCTGGCACTTTAATCCTGGATAATGTTGTGAAAGCATGCACCCACACACCAACTGGCTGTAAAATAAATATTTGTATTGCCTCAATCGTCTCGAATACAAAGGACACAAACACTGGAAGCTGAGGTTCACAGATTTATCCTCACATGGGATCAGAGTTCCTGAAATCCCTGGAATTTGGCTCTTCCACCCAGCCTGGCTGCCTTCCTGTCAGCTCTGCTCAGGCTCTGCTCCTTTCAAATGCCTCCATTTGTTTCATTTGTCTCTTTATTGCACTGGAGCTGCAGGGGCACAGGGGGAGCTGCTGGAGTGACAGGGACGTGTTTGATAATGATCCCCCGGGCAGGGGACACCCCTGGGAAACATCAGAACCAACCCCCAGCAGAGGCAGGAGGAGATGAAAAACATGCAAATCACTGTCAGGGGATGATTGCCTCCTTCCTTCCCCAGGGAAGGCAGCAGCTCCCACTCCATGAGCTCCATCTTGCTGGGTTATCCCAAGGGTTGGCTGTGCTCAGAGTAGGAAATTTGGACACCAGCATCCATCTCTGGAGGGAACTGCAGCATTATTGTGGCTCATTGTGAGCAGGGATCTTCCCCTTAGGTGCCAGATCTGCTTATTCACACTCAAAAATGATAAAAATCAGTTCTGAACTTCACAATGAGCTCACACAAATATTGGACCCTTCCACAGCTCCCTCAGGTTGCTCTGGGCTCCTGCTGTATCTACATTCTTTTAACTGAGTAAGTGTGTTGGATCACAGAACAATTTATTCTAATGACCACTTGATAATGTTGTGTAGTTAACAGCAAAAATAACAAAACAAATATCTCTGTGCACCACATTGGCACCGCCAGCTTTAGAGGCTGCAGCCACCTCAGAGCACAGATTTCTGTCTTTGTCAGCACAAAAATAATCCCAAATCTCCTCAGACAGAGAAATGATGGTGCAGAAAACACCCAAAGAAACAGGTTCTCAGTGAAGTGGTAAATTTGTTTAAAGAA
Organism: Regulus satrapa; assembly: GCA_013396955.1. Taxonomy (NCBI): domain Eukaryota; kingdom Metazoa; phylum Chordata; class Aves; order Passeriformes; family Regulidae; genus Regulus; species Regulus satrapa. The sequence continues at coordinate 498,147 of VWZN01014219.1, forward strand.
AAATTCTCAAGGAATTTCTCTTGAAGGTCAGCATTGTTCCATTAACTTGGTAAAACTGCATTAAGGATCTGCTGGGAAATTTATTGATAAATTCAGAGCCTGGGAAGGGTCTGCCTGGCTCAGGGGGCACTGGTGCAGGGATGTGAGACGGTCACAACACCATGAACACCCTCAGTCCCTGCACATCACCCAAGAGCCCAGAAATTACTGACAAAAACCCCAAACTGCAGTTAAAAAAAAAAAAACCCTGACTGAAACAGAAACCTCCAAATTGAAACACAACAGCCCCACTGTCAGCACTGGTGGCACAAGTGCCCAGAGAAACCAGGGCAAGGCCCCAAAGGAAGGGGAGGGAGGTGGCCCAGCCCCTGTCCCACCTCCTGCCGGCAGCAGAGAGGCCCAGGGACAGGGCAAGATGGAGCTGAATGTGTAGGACATCCAGGCCATCTCCACCTCCTCAGCACGGATGGCCAGGACACATCCCCACCCTGGTGGCCACAGGAACATCCCCATCCTGGCAGCAGCTCAGGACAGCTGGGGCCAGGGCAACTCTGGGAGGGCCACCAGTGGTGGGACAGCTGTGCCTGTGCTGGGGACACACACAGGTGACAGCTGGACGAGCAGGGCAGGGCAATTCCAAACTGCTCCGGGTGCCTCTGCAGGGGGAGAAGCCCAGCCCTAGGTGGGCCTAGCAGGCGCTGCTCCAGGAGACACTTGGGGAGCAGCACAAACACCCAGGGGTCACCCAGGGCCATTCAGGGCCCGGAGCCTCCAGGGGTTTCTTTCAGAATCCCAGAAGGGTTTGGGTAGGAAGGGGCCTTCAAACCCATCCCATTCCAACCCAAACACCTCCCACCATCCCAGGGTGCTCCAAATCCAGCCTGGCCTTGGGCATTGCCAGAGGTGGGGCTGCTCTGGGCACCCTGAGCCAGGGCTTTTGGTGCCAGGTTCCAGCAGACAGCACTGAAAATCTGGGATCCACACTGGGAAAATCCGAGTTACCTGCTGAGCTGTAGGGACGCCCTGGCAGTCAGGGCCTTTGCTCCCCTCACCTGCTCACCCTAAGGAACCCCAGCCTTCCCCTACCCCCACGGGATCTTTGCGACTTCTTCACTTGCATTTTTCCAAAGGTGGGAGGTTTTTTGTTCATTTTTGGGGGTTTGTTTGTTTGTTTTTTCCAAGCAGGTAATTTACTTTTCTAGATTTTCTTTCACTGGAAGGGTCATTTTCCTCCTAACATATTTCTTTGTTGCAAACAGTTGCCAACACGTGGGCTTCTGCTTGTTTATGAGCAATGAGTGGCTATTTTCCCAGTTTACTTTCTTTTCAAGCCTTAGTTCAGTTTCCCCAGTATTTTTACTTCACTAATGCCAAAGTTTGGAGGCAGGGGAATGTGTAGATTTCTATCTCACTGTGGGGATTCTTTAGAGAAAAAGAAAGAAAACATGCCAAGTCTGTTTAAAACAATTCCCAGATTCTGGTCTCCATGAAAATCAGACAATTTTCTTTAAGTCAATTAAGATTTCCCTAAACAAAATTCCCACAGTGCAATGAGAGATGATTTTGTTACAGGAATAGGAAGGATCCAGGGAAGCCAAAGGCAGAGTCCTGCAGGACTGGAGCTCATTATATATCCTTTCCTCTGTGCAGGGATGGATGGATGGATGGATGGATGGATGGAGGGATGGGTGGATGGATGGATGGATGGATGGATGATCCTGAGATCTAGATTGGGATTTAAGGCTGGATGGAGCCTCCTCTCTGGCAGAAACTCCTTCCTGACACTGGGAGTGAGGGGGTTTAGGATTTGCCCCTGAAAGTCCCCAGCCTGAAACTCGTCACTTCTGCTCCATCACTCAAAGAGGCCTTTCCAAAGGAAAAGTTATCCCAGTTCCAAGAAAAACAGCCCTGGGGGTGGATATTGGTCCTCAGGGGTGCTGGAGATTCTGATCCCCTCAGGAAGGAGTCCACAAAAAGCCAGGAAGCCTCTCCCAGCCCTGTGCCATGCTCCCAACACATTCACCTTCCCTACAGGCTGCTCCTGCCACTTCCAAGCAAATCCCTGAGAAATCCACAATTCCTATTTCACCAGGCAAGAGAAAAGAACTCCCCAAAAGAGCCCTGGAGCTGCAGACTAAGTTTATAAATAAACTGGCACACAAAGAAGAACCTCTGGACCATGAGAGCTGCTGGAGGAAGTGTCCCTGTGTTCTGCAGAGGGTGCACAAAGCCCAGTCACACCTTCCAGGGCAGCCAGATCCTGAACCCAGCAGGCAGGAACCATCTGGATATCAACTGCCTGCTTTAAACAGGTTCTGAACCAAAGCTGCAGAGCATTTCTGAGGTCTAAATGTGCTGCTTGAAGCTCAAAACGACAGATAGGCAAAGTAATCCTGCTTTTCTCCTGCTTTGCTGCTTCCAAAACTTTGCCTTCTCCAGTGTCTCCAGTGCTGAGCTGTAAACTCAGCCCTGGAGATTTGGGAGGGTGGATTTTGTTACAGGGAAAATGTGGAGATAGAAAGGAAGTTCCTTCACAGGCAGATGAATGTGAGGCCTCCCAGAATTGCTGTGCTGGATTCCTCCTCTGCACAGGGCCTCAGAGGGACAGCAGTGCCACCAGGGTCCAGGGCACGAACCCCGACAGTGCTCACATCTGCTCCAGCTAGGCCAGCACATCTGGATGCAGGTCTAGGGACAGGGAGCATTGTCTGAAGATGGATTCATCCCTGCACAGGCTCAGCTGTCGCTGTGCTGCCATAAATCCATGGAGAGCAACATGGGAATGTCCTGGCAGCAAAGGGAGGTTCAATGAGGCAACTTAATCAAATCAAAAAGGCTGGGACCCACGAGGTGACATTTAACTGTCCCCAGTGCACACGGCTCCACCTGAGCCATTCCCTCCACATCTTTTATACCAAATGCAGTAAAAATGGCAATTCTGAAGCAAAATTTATTCCTTTCTGAGGTTGATGCCCAAAGCAGATCCCTTGAATTGTACCCTGGCTGTTTCCCTCTGATAGCTCCAAGAGACGCTCTGGGAGTGTCCCAGGTTATCTGGGATGAGCTAAAGGACACTCTGGGAGAGCCCCAGGATATTAGGGATGAGCTAAAGGACACTGAGAAGTGTCCCAGGTCTTTTGGGATGAACTTCACACCTGTATCCTCCCATGGAAAATCTCACCTTTTAAATATGGATATGAGGAAACCATGACCTAAACTGCAGGAACAGCAGTGGCAGGAGACACTTCCTGAAATTAGGATATCATCAGGATGCTGGAGTTAAAGGGCACTGGTGAACACATTGGCAACAGCTGGGTGTCCCAGGAAAGGTCTCTGCCTTGGCTCCCAGCTCACATTGCAGTGGTTTTGCAGCATAATCAATGCCAAGGTTTCCAAACTCTCCTTTACTTTTCCATACTCTCCTTTACTTACTGGGAAAACCCAAGGAATGGTTGATATTTTAAATGCACAGATTTTTTTTTTTCTGTGGAAATCACTTGAAAATATCTCAGGTTCAACAATCAAAAAGTGCTTCCCAGAATGAGGTAGTGCAGTGGGATGATTTGTTGGGTGGAAGAGGATTTGGGGAGGTGCTCCTAGTGCAATGGTCCAGCCCAAATTCTCCATCTTGGCCCCATCCACTCAAACTTTCAGCTGAATTTCCTGGTTTAAACCCTGGAGCAACCACCAAGGGGGAGGGCACTGGATCTATGAATCACAGAGACATGGAATGGCTTGCCTTGGAGGGACCTTAAAACCCATCCCATTCTCCCCCTGCCATGGCAGGGACACCTCCCACTGTCCCAGGCTGCTCCAAGCCCTGTCCAGCCTGGCCTTGGGCACTGCCAGGAACCCAGGGGCAGCCACAGCTGCTCTGGGCACCCTGGGCCAGGGCCTGCTCACCCTCTGAGTAAAGAATTCCTTCCCAATATCCCACCTCTCTTCTCACTGGCAGTCAATTTGAGAAGGTTCTTCAAAAAGCTGACACAGCAGCTCCTGAAATCCAGGAATCGAGATTTTTGCAGCAGAGCAGCTCAGCACCAGCAAAAAAATTTTGCTGCAAGATGTAAAATGTCCCATCTTGTGGTTTTACAGCATATTGTACCTGCCCAGAGGGGCTGCATTGCCTCAGGAGGAGGAGGAGAGGGAGGAAGGGCTGACCCCAGAGGGGGCACCTGGATCTATTCCCACATCAAACTGGACACAGGCACAAACAATTCCTCTGCAGCAAGGCTCATTTGCCATCATCAGATTAACTCCTCTGCAGGGACAGGAGGAGAAACACGCAGGAAGCAACTGCAGCACGTTTATCTCTGAACTCCATAAAGAAAAATCCCTCTTCAGGCAAAATTGTCTTTGGAGACAGCCCAAATACAGCCCCCCATTCCCTGCTCCCTCCACAGCCCTCCATGCCTTGCCCTTTGCCACGACCATTGCCACACATTTTCCCCTTCATTTCACTCTATTAAGGCACTAATTGATTGAGCAGATCAGGAGAGCCCAGATCTGTCCCCTGGGACTCTCCTGTGACAACTGCACACAGGATTAGGGATGGGCAGAGCACTAAATCTCAGTGGCTGGGGTGGGAGTGGCTACCTCTGTGTCCCAGCCCAGTCATGTTCCTCTGCTCTCCCTGTTCCCAGCCAGCACTGATCCCCCTTCCTCCCACTAAATTCCCTCCCCAGCCAGCCCCAGACACAACCCCCCACAGCTGGACGTGGTCTCCGCTCCATTTTCCATGGAACAAAGTGTCCTTTGGTGCCTGTGCTGAGCGTGCAGCTCAGACCTCAGGAGTCCCTGCTGACCCTGGCCTGTCCCTGCACATCCCTCCTTCCCTGCACAGGGGTGCTCATGGATTTTTGGCCATTCCTACTCAGTCATCCAAGAGGATAAACCCCAGCATATCCCTTCTCCTAGCAAAAGTCTGTGGGAGCCTGGAGAAAGGAAAAGGTTCCCCTCAAACCCAGAAAACACAAACAGCTGCTGAGCTGTTCCCTGTGCAACACCTGCCTCCCCAACCTGCAGAGACATCCCAACAGTGAGAAATGAGAGCTCTGAGCAGTATGTCCCATTGGAATTCTGCTCCTCCTGCTCCAGCGGAGCAGCTTTGTTTATCCCCAGCTGCTCCTGAACCCCAGGGATCCATGCTGGGTGATCTCTGACGGGATGAAGGGGTACCGTGGCTGAGGGGATGACCCAGCACTGTCCCCTCATGCCAGACAAAGCCCCCAGTTATTCTGCCTGAAATTCCCAGCGGCCTTCCATGTGCATACAGCAAAGGGAAAGGGGAGGGAATTAATCAGGCAGCACTTTGGCTCTCAGCTGGTCTGGGTACAGAGTGTTGACTTTTCCAAATCACCCCAGTAGTACTGGGAGCACAGAATTTCTCCTGCACGTGATGCAGATGCAGCCCTGTTGCTTAACAATCCCACTTGTTCTGACTTCCCAAAACATTTCAGCCATCCCAGAGAGGTTAATTTCATTAAAACTCTGTCATCCAGGGCTGTTTTTCCCTCTGGGCCTGTTGCTGAGCCCCAGGGCCTGGAGCTCCTCCACATTCCATCCTGAAGGAAGTGTTTAACACTGGAGCCTGAAGGTCTTTGCCCTTAGAAATGAGCTTGGCAAAGATATCCCAGCATGGGGAGGGCTGGAGGGAAGCTGCTTGGCTGGTAGAGGGGAAGGCACTTTCTGGATTCCCACATGGTTTCTTTCTCCCATGAGACTGATTTAAGAAGCTTTGGAGTAAGGTTTCATAATGGCACTGCCCAACCAGGTGTCCCTTTTGTCCCATCCTTGTCCCCGCAGCTCTGGGCACAGCCACAGCCTTGTGGGCACCATTCCCTCCTTAAAATTCTTTAGGAATGGCTGCAGGGCTGAAAGGCTCTGTCAGCAACCCAGGCTCAGCCCCTGCCATTCACTCCAGGAAATATGGGAATTGCATATCAGGGGGAAATGGGAAACACGGCCAAGCCCTGATTCCCAAAAAGGCTTGGTTTGCCATCAGGAATCCTGCTGGAGATGTTGCAGAGGCAGAAATGCTCAGGGCTGAGGTGGCTGATGGCCCTGCAGATGGACTGGGTAAAGCCAAGGACCAGTGGGCAAAGGGAACCTGTTCCCCTGTTCCCCAAATGACACTTCCATGTTTTTTTCCTTGCTTTTCTTTGGCAAAAAGCTGCAAAGACACTGTACTCCAACCCCAGAAGAAAAGCAACTGGAGCTCTTCAAGGGCTCAGAAGCCCAGGGAAGAGTGATAGAGCCCGTAACTGTTGTTTTCCAAGTCCATGGAGCACCTGTAGAATGCAGTCAGATCTTTGCTGCCTAAAGGAGCCCCTGGGGCTGTCCCTGCCCACCCAGGGCTCCTACCTGGAGCCTCTGCTCTCTTTTCCTAGTTCCATCAAGCCAGGGAGGCATCAGGGCCATGTCCCTGTGGAAGCTGATTCCAGGAACCTAGCTGCTCTCAATCCAGTCACAATCCTGTCTCCTGGTCTCATTCCAGGCATTTGCAGAGGAGGGAGGGTCACTAAAAGCAGTGGGTTAAACTGTGAGCAGAATTTTCAGGAAAGCTCCAGTCTTCTCTGCTTCCCATCCAAAAGCTCAGTTCACAAACTTCATTTTCCCACCAGGATTTTTGCTTCTTGAGCAGCTCCTGAGGGGCTGGAACTCTGGAAGGTGCCAATGGCTCAGTGGGATGGGATGGGGCTCACAAGGAGCAGTGGAAGCAATAAAACATCCCTGGCTCCCAGTTCTGTCCCTTCTGGTGCTATTTACACCCCCCAAGTACATCACAAACCATGGGGACTTCACCAGCACCAAACTCCTGCTTTGAAAACCAAATCCTGAAATCCAGAGCAGAATTTTCAGGGTTATTCCTGTCCCATGCCAGGAGGCCAGGAACAAGTTTTTTAAAGCCTTTAAAAATACTCTTCCAAAGCTCCACCCAGTTCAGTCTGGATGGGGCTGGAGGATTGTAAAAGAAAGCAGAAATTCTCATTTCTGGATTTGGCTCTTTTACCTCATTAAACTTGGTAACAGCCAAGGTTTCTAATCAGGCAGAGGTTGTGGGATGGTCAGTGAAAGGAGCTGGAATCCCACAGGAAGCCACATATTTGATCCATTGGCAGCAAACACGCAGCTCTGTGTTTGGGGGGATTTTTGATCCTGCCATAACATCCTGGACTGCTTTTCCTGGAAGCTCCAACACTGTTTAAAGTCTCAGTGCAAGGCAGGCAAATAGCAGCTCCCGGTGCTGGATCTGTCTCCTTCCAGTGCCTGGGACCAGCAGGACCAAACCACCCCAGGACACACCTGGGCCAAAACTTTCTCCGGCACAATACAGGTTATCCTGAGCTCATCCCTGAATCCAGCAGAAATCCCAGTGGGACCTGCTCTGCCCAGCACATTCCCTCTGTGTGGAACAACCCCTGCCACAGCCAGGGGACACTGAACAGGGACACACTTCTGGGAGCACCTGGGCGGCTTCAAGGTTCCCAACTCAAAACATTCTTGGAGAAAAATGTTTTTCTCTCCCAAAAGTGAATTCCAGACTCCCAAAGGTGTTGCACGAGACTCAGAGCGCTTTGCTGTGTCCAGCTGCATTAATCCACAGGAACACAGGCCTCAGCCAAACACAATTCCCTCCACCAACGTGGGATGTTCTTCCATAGCCCCTGGCATGATGGACCTCAACACCCTTTCCAGTCATGCCCACTCATCAAACTCATTAAACATCCTGTGGTCCTCAAACAAATCCACCCTGGAAACTGCTGAGAGCTGTCTGAAGCTGCAATTAAAGCAGTGCTCGCTTACCTGCCAGAATATGCTGTCTATTGTGTTCCCCAGGAAGCCATCCCTGCCCTCCGACGATACCAGCTTAGGTCCCAGAATGGTCATAAATTCATCAAAATCCACCTGGCCATCCCCTGGAATGGGAGGAAAAGATCAGAGACTCAGAAATCAGAGAGAAGTTTAGGTTGGAATAGACATTTAGAGGCCATATAGTGCAACACACTGATGTAAACAGGAACACCTCCCACTGTCCCAGGCTGCTCCCAGCCTGTCCAGCCTGACCTTGGGCACTGCCAGGGATCCAGGGGCAGCCAGGGCCTGCCCACCCTCATTATTATCAATTAATTACTCCTGAGAGCCCAGCATGCCCCTCTGGACTGCTGCCCATCAGGCACCCCCCATGCCCTCGGAAACCTCCACAGCAACTTCCCAGTTCCCATAGACCCAAATCCTTTGCTGTGCCAGGGAATGGCCCCTGTTGTGTCCCAGCTGCCCCCAAGGACAGATTCAGGCCATGCAATGAGGGGAAAGGTCATTCCCCAGTCCCAGAGAGTCCAGAGGCACTTCCCAAAATGCCATTTTGGCTGGGAGAGAGGAGCCAGCGGGACAGCCAAGGCTCTCCCTCTCAGGGTCCACACAAGTTTTACCATGCCAGCCCCAGGCTCCAGAGGGAGGGAGTGCAGGTGGAGCAGGAGCCAGGCTGTTGCAGATCCAGCAGACATTTCAGCCCAGCTTCCCAGCAGCATCTGTGCGTGTGCCTGGCATGCAGAGCAGGCAGTGCAGGCACAGCCTCAGTGCCACCAACAGGGACAGGTGACAGCTCCTGCCTCTATTGAGCCGAGCTGGTGCAGTGCTGACTGTAGCTCCTGCTCTGAATGAGGCACGGGGCTGTTTGCAGGGAGTTTTGTATGAAAGGTCACTTTTCCCTCCACAAAAAAGGGATATTCATGCCTGCTGAAGGATCTTAAAAATCCCTGTCTGTCTGAGCAGTTCAATGCCCAGATCTCCTGAGAATGCTTAACCTAATCTTGTGGAAAATCTCCTTCATTGATCAGGCCATGGACATCTCCTCGATGTTATTGAACTGATAGCGGTGGATAAATCAGACCTGCTTCCAGCGTGGAATCAGAATCAGCACCTGCAGGATTTGGGGCTGTGTTTTACTCCCATTCAGCTGGAAGTGATCCCATCCAGCCCTGCCTGGAGCTGCTGCTGTTAGGTTACCAGGTGTGAGAAGTGTCTCAGACCATGAGACTCCAGCAGATCAATGCCAGGGCCATGACTGAAATACCAGCAGTGCCCGGGGCAGCTGCGGCGGCACCATGTGCCAGCCATGCCACGTGCGGCACCACTACCTGTGCTTCATGTCACACCTGTGCTTCGTATCACACCTGTGCTTCATATCACACCTGTGCTTCGTGTCACACCTGTGCTTCATGTCACACCTGTGCTTCGTATCACACCTGTGCTTCATATCACACCTGTGCTTCGTGTCACACCTGTGCTTCGTGTCACACCTGTGCTCCCTATCACACCTGTGCTTCGTGTCACACCTGTGCTTCTTATCACACCTGTGCTTCGTGTCACACCTGTGCTCCATGTCACACCTGTGCTTCGTGTCACACCTGTGCTTCGTGTCACACCTGTGCTCTGTGTCACACCTGTGCTCCGTGTCACACCTGTGCTTCTTATCACACCTGTGCTTCATATCACACCTGTGCTTCCTATCACACCTGTGCTTCGTGTCACACCTGTGCTCTGTGTCACACCTGTGCTTTTTGTCACACCCCACGTGCAGATCCCAGCGGGCGCGTGGCCAATCGCCATCTCCCGTGTCCTCATCTCCACACAAGCGTGTGGGACAACCGGCACAGGCCGAGCACAAACCCAGCACAGCCCAAGCACTCCCTGGGCTGAATTGCGATCTCCAGGCACCTGAAGATCTGGGATTTCGGGGAGGGAGTATCCTGGAGTGAGACGCCGGAAAGGAACCCTGCAGGATCCTGTAAAATGCACAAAAGCCCCGTCCCACAGCTAAAGCCACTCCCAGCTCTGGGGCTCTGCAGGACCGAGCTCATTTCTAGGACAGCTTATTGAGGTAAGGGGTGAGCACCCGAGCACTTCGGGAGCCATTCTTTAAAACGTTTCTGGTCAGTGGAAGACGCGTTCCCCGCGGGGCGGGTCGGTGCCGGTACTGTGCCGAGCGCTCGGGAAGGTAACGCCAGGTGACAGCGGCTCCGGGTGATTTACCCGCGGCACTGCGCTCCATGGCACAGACAGCAGCGAATCCATGCGCTGCGATGCAAATCGGGATGCTTTGGGATGCTAATTTCTTTAAATTAGCCAGATTAGCAAGAAAACAATTTGCATTTTAAAGAGATGCTGGTACCTGCCCCCGCATACGTTTGGCCTGTGCCTGTGTGACCCCGAGCACCGAGTTATTAAATTCGGGTTCTCTCCATTGTCACTCCACCCTCAGGGGACTGGCAGGACTCGGTCCCACACGTGATTCCAGAGAAAAGGGGACCAGGACTGCTGGGCTCTGACTTTGTACAACATTTCAGGCAGCCCCTTGCTCGTGACTTCCCCGTGCCTCTGCCAGGGATCATCACTAACTTCACGGGCTTTAATTATAAGCCTAATGAGAGCATTTTCCACAGCCTCCAAAGAAAATGCCATTGAAAAATGCATTATCCCCTTATTGACTGATTTTTCAATTAAAACTCTTTAACTAGCAAGGCAACTAGACTCTACTTTTGCCTGGTAAAAATAGTCCCTTCAACATTCATGTTAAGCTGCAGAAAACAAACCTTCCCTGCCATCAGCACCGCGGGAGACTGCAGCATCATTTCATCAACAGAGAGAAATCACGGGTTTGTCTGAAAATTCCTCTTGACAGCCAGGAGAGAAATGTTATTAAAACCAACACCAAAACCTGCACGGGGCTGCTCTGCACAGCCACGGCATCACTGAAGCCCAGTTTTCACATCCCATCCTGGGAGCACAGTGTGGAATTTGGGTTTGACACAGGCAAGAGGCGCCCTGCTGTTCTTCCCCATGGCCACGCACGCAGCGCTGGGGGATGCACTCGCTGAGCTCGGGATCGAGTCCTGGAATCAAATGCAACCCTCCCATCCCTGTCCTGCAGATGTGCTGCTCTCCCCAGGGTCCTTGGGATCCGAGCTATGTGTGGATTATCCACAAATTAACGCAGAGGTGGTTTAAGAATGGGGAGAAAGGAGGAAGAGGCTGGCTGGGAGTTCGTGTGCTGTCTGTTCTCCCTCACCTTCCTTGCTCCTCTCCAGGAGCCATCCTGCAATCCCTGATCCCAGCAGCGCTCACAGGACCCCAATCTCCTGTGAGATGGGCGCTGGTCACATCCTCCCCTCCTCTGCCTCCAGGCTCCCATGAGGACTGAGCACAGCTCACCCCTCAGGAGGACAAGCCCTGGGAAGGCCAGAGGGGCACAGGCAGGAACAGTCCCAGCCAGGTGGAGCAGGATGTGCTCCCTGCCCCGGGATAGCTCCCCCCTCTCCCTGCTCCCAGGCACAGATACAGATTTATAAACCCTGGCTGGGCTGAGGTTCCTGACTGGAGCAAGGGAAATGGCTCTGTGGAGACCGGGCAGTGGTGGGTTAATGGCTACACCTGAGGATTTCAGAGCTTTTCTGGCTTTATGATTCCATGATTCCAAGGTATTCACACATTCCGAGAGCTTATTTACAAACTGGGAGGGCAGGGAAACCTACAGGCAAGGTGGTGAGGGGTCCACTGGGACATGGAACCCTTGGGAATGGTGGTGAGGGGTTGCTGGGCCAGGGCAGCCTGGCAGGTGGCAAGGGGGTTCCATCCCTGAGTTCCACTCATCAGCCAAGGGATGGGTCACTGCCTGTGTGGGTGATCTTAGCAGAACACCAGAACTGAGCTTAAGCACTGGTTTAAATCCCCCTAAAGCACTTCTTGATTTCCTCCCAGTGGTGCTCTCACATTTTCCTCCCCCGTAAAGCTCTGTGTTAATCCTGGCATTAATGTCACCGAGTCACCCGGGGGCACCAACGCTGTGGCTGAGCTTCATGAGTCAAGCAATGACTCAGAACCTCTCTGGCCACCCCAGTGGTGCCAAAGCAGATCAGCTCATCATCCTAAGGCCCTCAGCTGGGTGAGAAGAGCTTCCAGGTGCCCACAGAGATTTGCTCCCTGCAGGACTTGCAGTCCTGGCAGAAACTAGGGAACAGTGACAATAAGAAGGAATGGCAGTGGTGGGAGCCTGGCTCATTGTCCCATCATGGGAAGAGGATGCTGAAGGCACTAAGCACATCTCTGTGTTTTCTGGGAATCTTTCAGTGCCACAGACCCTGCAGCCAGCAGGGACTTGCCAAAACTCCCCCTCACTGCCCATTCTTGAAGCGCAGAGAGACCTTGGGATAATTTCAGCTTGAGGAGCCCCAGCATCAACATTTGCCATGTGTGAGCTCAGTTTGGATGCTCACACAGCTCCACAGAGCTCCAGCAGGGGATCCTGGGATCCCATGGCAGATCCAACACACTTATGGCGAGTGTGAGGATGGCAGGGCTGGAACTGGATCATCTTTAAGGTCCTTTCCTTCTGTGGTTCTTTGATTCCAAGTGCACCAGAGATGACGGAGCAGCAGCAAATAGCAGAGTGGAGCTGGGAATCCAAGAGTTTGCAGCCCAGGGAGATTTGTTTTGGACCTAACTGACTCAAGGAAGGGGTGTCTGTACCTCTGCAAAATGTCCATTGGGCCTTCTAAACAAACCTCTGGGATCACAGAATCATGGAATCATTGAGGTTGGAGCTGACCTCTAGGATCATCAGGTCCAACCTTCACACAGCACTGCCAAGGCCACCACTGGCCCCTGTCCCCAAGAGCCACATCCACACAGCTTTTGAACACTTCCAGGGATGTCTCACCACCCTTCCAGTGAAGAAATGTTCCCAATGTCCATCCTGAGCCCCTGGCCCAGCCTGAGGCTGTTCCCTCTCCTCCTGTCCCCATTCCCTGGAGCAGAGCCCAATCCCCCTGGCTGCCCCTTCCTGTCAGGAGTTGTGCAGAGCCAGAAGTGACATAGAAAAAAAACATCATTAATGACTGAACATCTGGAGGGGACTGGAAAAGCACCAAAGCCCTCTAGGGAGCAGACTTTGGGTTGGGCACCACCTCAGGGGAGATGAAAGAGCCTTCAGCCCTTTGGAAAGGTTTTACTCTCCTAAGCTGCTTTCCTTCAACACCAGTTCTTCTCCAGGTTCTGATCCCACGTCCCTCAGGTCCAAGAGGTTCCAAGTGCCATCAGCTGTTCCTGCTGGTTCTGCACTGGTTTATGAGAGCTGAGCACAGAAAATTCCCACTCTCTCCCTAAGCTTTGAAGCTCCAGACAAAGGATTTCATCAGCCCCTCACTACGGGGAGCAGGGAAAGTTGGGTCTGCTGGAGGACGTGTGGCAGGAACCAGGGAGCCAGAGCTGTGCTTATCAGGGCACCAGCAGCCCCAAACCTCCCAGCTGCACCCAAACCACCCCCTGAGCCCCATCCCGCCTTCCCCTGGTCCTGATCCCACAGGATCCACCCTCAGAATTCTGCCCAGGTTCGAAATGCCAGGGAGGGAGAGCAGGGCTCCAAATCCCCTCATCCCATCTAGCAGCAGCAGCTCCTGGAAACTCCTGTCCGAGCTCCTGTGCTTTGAGGAAGCAAGGGAATGCTCGAAGGAGCAGGAGGTGACCCCATCCCACCCCCATTCCCAGGGGACAGCTCCACCCTCAGCTCTCAGGAGAGACCCCTTTCTCTCCAAAGGTCTCCTGTCTGAGCTGCTCCCTTGAAGGGTGGAACTAAATCTTCTTTGGGCTGGGGAAAGGCAGAGCTGGAGAGGGGAAATGGAGGGGGAAAACATGTCTGGAAATGAGAAGCAGGGAAAGGAAAATGAGAGAGGGAAAAGGGAAATGAGGAGGGGAAAACATACCTGGAAATGAGAGGGGGGAAAGAGAACTGAGAAGAGAAAACATGCCTGGAAATGAGAAGGGGAAAGGGAAACGAGAGGGGGGAAACATTCCTGGATTGCATCACCTCCGCCCCTGGGCAGAACGGACCTAGCCCGGGTTTTCGGAGCCTTGTGCATCAAACTCTCTGGATAATGCTCCCTGATTGCTCCCTACATGAGCCTTTTCCCGGGCCATTCCCAGCACAATCAGGTCCCTGGAAGTTCCCCGCCTGGCCCCGAGGTGAGGATGTGCGCTGGGAGCCTGAGCAGCATCCGCTCCTCCTGCCGATGTGACCTCCGGCCAGCAGCGAGGTGAGATATTTAAAGTTAATGAGCTGGGTTCGCAGCTCGGGCCCCGGAGCACACAGCTCCTGTTTATTTTTATCCTCCAGCAGCTCCCTGCCGTGCCCGGCCGGCCCGGGCTGTGGCATTGTCGTGCCCAGCTCACCGGGGCAGGGCTGGTGCAGTCCGGGCGGGCCCTGGGATGAGGCACGGGATGAGCAGGGAACAGTTCCAGCCACAGGAGGTTTCCCAGACAAGGCTTTCGGTTTCAAAGCTCGTGAGGTCACAGCCTCCTCAGCCGCCTGACCCCTTGCCCAGCACGAGGCAGAGAATTTCTCCCTAATTACAGCCTTAGTCCAGAACTACAATGGGAACTGGGGAAGTCAGGCACAAAACTTTGGCCTTGGAAAACAGTTTTAATTATAGACAGCTCCAGTGATTTCTGGGAGGAGAGAAACAACTGCACCCCCTTCCAGCACAGGAAGGATGTAGAACTGTAGGAATGAATCCAGATGAGACCACAGAGCTGCTCCCAAAACTGGAGCCAGGCTGGCAGAGCTGGGGATGCTCATCTGGAGAGGAGAAGGCTCCAGGAAGAGCTCAGAGCCCCTGCCAGGACCTAAAGGAGAGATGGAGAGGGACTGGGGACAAGGGATGGAGGGACAGGACAGGACAGGGAATGGCTCCCAGTGCCAGAGGGCAGGGATGGATGAGAGATTGGGCAGGAATTGTTCCCTGGGAGGGTGAGCAGGCCCTGGCAGGGCCCAAGGCCAGACTGGACAGGGCATGGAGCAGCCTGGGACAGTGGGAGGTGTCCCTGCCATGGAATGAGAGGAGCTCTAAAGTCCCTTCCCACCAAAACAATTTTTGGGATTCCATTAGAAGCTCCACTGGATCTGAGGAAAGGATCAAATATCTCCTCTGCAGCTCCTGTGCCACTTTAGTCCCTCCACTCCTGTAGTTTTCAGAGCAGTTGTGTGGATCTGCCTGCTCTGGTTCCATGACAACCACACAGAAAAGCTCCATGGATTCCAGGCTCATCCCTGGAGGAGGGGATTTCCATGGGGCTGGAAGGCTCCAGCAGAGCCCAGAAGGGTGGAGCAGGGGGGCTTGTCCATCCCACACTGAGCACAGGAGCTGGAGAATTCCTCACTTTGGCATACCTTGACTTGTCCTGCAGGGGGAGGGAACAGTTCCACAGGACTGGTTTGCTCCCATTAAAAATAATTCTGTGAATTCTCAGTGTCTGACCAGGAGACAGGGACTGAGGAGGACAGGGAATCTGCTGGGACCTGTCTCTGCTCCAGCACAAGCACTCAAACAAGGAGGAAAAGTGCAAGGAAACAGGGATTGCAGTAAGACATAAATTCCCATCAAACACCTGTCCCAGGGAGCTGCAGGACACTCAGGGACCAGCCCTGTCACCATCTGTCCCCTGGGGAGGGCCCTGCAGCAGCTGCTGAGGGGGATGTGCCACCAGCACGGCCACCTGAATCCCCAGAGCCCCCAGCCTTCTCTGAAATCCCCTCCCTGGGCACCCAAACCCATTTTCAGGTCTGTGCAGATTCTGTCCCTCTCCAGCTGTGAGCAACTGATTCCTCTGTCCCATGGATCAAGAGCAGTGGGATCACCCCCAGACTCCCCAGGACTTCCATCATCTCTGGGTGCAGCTCAGACACCTTGGGGGGCACCAGCGGCTCCTTGAAGCAGGACTCTGGGTGCTCCCTGGGGAACACATGTCCTGGGAAGCCCAAATGATCCCTGGGCACTGCATTTCAGGGAGAAATAAAATTCAACAAGGATGCAAACAAAGCCCAGGGCACGAGGTACATCCCAGCCCACGGATGGGTTCCAGAGGGGTGACTGCAGCTCAGGGCTTTGGCTCCCTTTGTGCTGCCTCTTCAGCAGGGCTGCACTTCAGCAAAGGCAGGGTTGGATATTATTTGGTATAATTTGATATAATTTGGTGTGATTTGATGAACCTCTTGCTGCTCCTGAGCTGCAGATCTGACAGTTTGCAGCAGCAGCTGTAATTACTCCTCGTTTCTGCAGTGAGAACACAGAATGGAATAAAATGTGATAATCCTCATTGTCCAAATATGAGCAGACATGGAGACAGTGGCTCCTATAAATGCAGACAAGTTTCATCAAATCTATCCTGCTGCCCAAAATTCCCAGCTCAGCAACATATTCTAAAGGACAGCCAGGCTGGAATCATTTCTCACACTGAAAAAATCACTTTGAGATCAAAGGACAAACCCCAAATTCATCATAATCTCTCTGCCCCTGGATCCCTCGCAGTGCCCAAGGCCAGGCTGGACAGGGCTTGGAGCAACCTGGGACAGTGGAAGGTCCCTGCCCAAGGCAGGGGATGGAGCGAGATGGTTTTAAAGATTATTTCCAACCCAAACCTTGGATTCTGACTCCCATGAACTCTGATTTTAACCCAGGAATGGTTCCTGGTTCCCTTCCAGCACCCTGGACTGTTTTATATTGTAACATATTTTATATTGAGATATAAAATGAAATATCCAGCTCTTTTCATGCTGAAACACAAGGAAACATCCATGGCAGTAAAAAATCTCAGGAAAACTAAAAAAAAAAAAAAAAAAANAAGAGCAGCATACTTGTCGGCAGAAAAGCTTTGCCTTGCCCAGGAAGCCAGGAAAATTTGTTCCTCCTTTTGGGGCAAATATCCATACAAAAAAACAAAAAGAAAAAAAAGAAAAAAAAAAAAGGAAAAGTGGGAGAGACAAAAGGAGAGAAAATGTTTCCAGCTTGGGAATGTCACCATTGTCCCACACATGGCAGCTCAAGCTGAGCTTGTGGACAGAAGCCAGCATTTCATTGATCAAAGGTTGGTCAGGATGATCTTGGAAGTCTTTTCCAACCTTACTGATCCTGGGATTTGTCCAGCCTTGATGATTCTGTGATCCTGGGATTTGTCCATGCCTAAGAACAAGGAATTTGCTTTCTGCCTGCCACAGGGGAAAGCTGAACACTTCATTTTGAAGGAGACATTTTCTCTGTCTCAGCCCATGTCCTTTGGCCATTCCCACACCTGTCCCCAGCTCTGGTGTCCCTCCCCTCACCAGGAGCCCCTGCAGACAAACCAAAGCAGTGTCCCTGGGGAAGTCGTGGACAGCAGCCTGGAGGAGGTGGCTTGGAGGGACACAGTGACCTGTGGCACCACACAGCCATGGCACTGTCACTTTTCCCCTTTCCAAAGACAATCTGGGATATTCTGGGATATGTCATCTGTAGTGGCAAAATTGGAGAGGTGACATCTCTGGGAGCAGTGAAAACCTGGGTGAGGAATCTCAGTTTGAAGTTTGGGAGGAGTCCTGGAATCACTGAGGTTGGAAAAGACCTCCGAGGTCATTAGATCCAACCTTGGACTAAGTGGCCCCATGGCCACCAAACCACAGCACCAAGTGCCACTTCTGCCTGGGTTTGAACATCCAGAACTGCCTCAGGTTGTACTGGAAACAACCAGGGAAAGGTTAGGCTGGATATTGGGAAAATTTCTCCATGGAAAGGCTGCTCAGGCATTGACACTGCCCCAGGGCAGTGGTGCAGTTCCTGTGTCTGGAGGGGTTTAAGAGCCCTGTGCATGTGGCACCTGTGGACATGGAGCAGTGCTGAGGGTGGTTGGACTCGATGACCTCAGAGATCTTTCCCAATCTCAGTTGGATCTTTTCCAACCTCAAGATTCCATGACTTTTCCAGAATTTAAAGTTGAGATTCCCCCATTTTTCATTGCTCCCAAGGATGTCACCATCCTAGAATGTCCCAGAGGTACCAAGCAGGTCCCTGGTTGAGAAACCAGCTTGACTTTTGCTTCATCCCTATTCTCATCCCAATAAATAATTTGACATCCAGGGGTGGATTTTTCCCCCTCTTGTGGTAGCCTGGAGTTATTTTTCCAGCTGCTCTTCCAATTAGTGCACCAAGTGCTCATTTTATTCCTCAGATAAAAATCCCTATGAAACAATTTGTGACACTTAAGTCACACATTCATCTCTTTTATGGCAAATTCTGCTTAAAGAGGAGGCATCCCAGATAAGGCTGCACATTCCATGTGCTATTCCCCAGCATTTTTATCAGCACTGCTGCCAACTGGAAGAATTTACAAATAATTCCTTTTCCCAGCACAGAAATTTATAATATATTTCCATTTCCCTGTCCTGGAAGAACATTCCAGGTCATTCCCCAAATTACAGAGCCTCTCTCACAGTTTGTGTCCATGAAATGCAGAATCATGGCTGAAAATTAGGGAAATCTATGGGGTAAAGGTCAGATTTGACCTCTGGGAGTATTTCCAGACCAAAATATTGGCTCCCTACAAAGTACAGCCTCTGAAGGGTGCTCAGGTCCACCAGCAATCTCTGTGGGAACAGACCCACACTTCCAAACAAAGCTTTGGCCTAATGGGAATCTCAGAACCCCCAGACCTCACCTCCTTTCCTAAAGAGAAACATCCTTGCACAGCAAATCCCTTTTCTTTCTGTCCTGTTCTGGCATTTCCCATCGCAGCAGTGCCACAACATCTCCTGGGTGCAGCAAAAGGAGGGTTCTGAGGATTTACTAGGATTTCTCTGAAGACCTTGAAATATTCTGAGGAATTTCCCATTTTTTTTTCCATAACTGAGAGGGTTTTATGCCAATAGTACGATTTTCCCCATGACAGCTGCCTTTCTTCCCCTGGGTGAAGCACCCTGGCAGAATCCTGGAATCATGGAATACCTGGGGTTGGGAGGAACCCACAGGGATCAGGGAATCCAACTCCTGCTCTGCACAGACACCCCAACAACCCACCCCAGACCTAGGAGCACTGTCCAAGCTCTCAGCAAAGCTTTGGAAGAACAGCTGGAGATGGGATCTGTTCACACAGGGGATCCCCAGCCCTGCTGCTCTCCTGCCTCCAGGGAGGAATGGCAGGAATGGGATATTCCCAGGAAATCAGGGCATGCAGAGGGGGGTGAGGACAGGGCCACTCCCTGCTCCCTGGGCACCCTGGCAGTGCCAGGCTGGTGGCCAGTGACATGTCCCTGTGCAGGGAGGGGCTGGCAGCCCTCAGCAGCCCTGGAGGCATCCGAGGTGACACCTTTGAAGGGCTCCTGGCCCAAATCCCAGCTGTGCCAGGGCTGGTTTTGCTCAAGTCCCAGCAGTGTTGTCTCCCTAGCCCCATTTTTTCCTCCAAAAGTGAGGAATTATGGAGCATCCCTTCCTTCCTGCTCTAATGGCAGCTCGGAGAGTGCCACTGAGCAGCAGCACACGGTGACCCTGGAAGCAGCTGTCCCTGTGCACCTCCTGTGTCACTCCCTGTGCCATTCCCTTTGTCACTGCCTGCCTCAGTGGCAGGAGGGGACACCCGGCTGCAGACTGCTCCTGCCAGGTCACTCTAAGCTCAGCCCCAGCACACGCTGCAGATGCTCCTCTGAGATCCCTAGTGCAGCCTGGCAATCCTGCTCCCTCCCTGCCCATCCCTACAGAAAACAGGGACGCTTCCCATAAAAACCCTGAGCTCTGCACCCCAGTCCAGCCCAGCCGCTGCTTTTTGCCAGCCCTCAGTGAAATCAGCCGTGGCAGATGCAGCCCCTCTGCCACGCTGGAATTTGCTGATGAAAACTGCATGTTGGGGCTGTTCAGGCTGGCTCAGGTTAAATCCTAAGTCCTGCCAATTTTCTTACCTCATTTTCAGGCCCTGGCAGCAGTTTTGATGGGAAGGGAGGAATGGATGTCTGGCTGCTCCACCTGCCAGCACATCATAACTCATGGCATGGCCAGAGATGTGCAAAGGATTTCACCTCCTCTCTGGCTCTCTGACCACTGGGGACTGCTCCCCAAGTGTGACCTTTCATCCATCTGAGCTTCCAACCCATCTAATGCTGAGCAAAGCCTGGAAAAACTCAGCAACCCTCCCCAGGAATATATGGGAAGGTGGTCAGGCAGTTCCTGGGCACAACCAACATTCCTGCCCTGCTCCTGAATGATGCCCTTTCCCAGCAGTAGAGGAAGGAGGAGACTGTTGCTGGTTCTCACTCCGTAGTTCAAGTTAAATCCCAGGAAAAGGTGAAGAATCAGTTGGGGGAAAAGTAGCCATAATAATATAAATTCAAGCTGCACACCACTAATTCAATTTGCAGGCAAGGTAAATCTTTCACAGAACATTCCCCTCTTTGCTCAGTGCCTCAGGAATTTCCCATTTTTGATTTTTTTATATCCATGGCCCACTTGACCTTCCCCTGGCACAGCCCCCAAACCCCTGCTCCAATACAGTTTGGAGCTGGTGCGATGTGGAGCAGGAGAACCAGCTCCCATCCCTGTAAGAAAGCACACAGAGCTCCCTGGAAGGCCTCAGCAGGAATTTAACACTTCCATCATTCCAGGTTTAACTCCACTCCCCACCTCAGGTCCCTCCACACCAGCAGTCTGCACAGAATGGTGCCAAAGTCTGCCAGAGTCAAGGAAGGACTGAAGATGGATCAAAACTGGGAGCCAAGTCCCAGCACTCTTTTTCCAAAAAAGCTCAGAATTTCGGGAAAAGACCCCAGGAGTTGGCAGCACAACTAATCCTGGCTTTGCCAAACCTGAGCTCGGGTCCCTCTCTGCCAGGAAAGGCCAGCACAGCAGGGCAAGGTGCAAACAACAACTTTTGGACAAAACACTTTCAAAAGTGATGGATTCCTTTTTTCCCCTTTTCTTTGTGGAATGAGATCATTCCCACAGCAGATCTCCTCTCCCTGCGAGGTTTTGCAGCCCTTTCTCTGCTGGACACCGTCAGCAGGGTGACAGCCCTGCCCCGGGGACAATTGTCCTGTGCCTCTCCTAGGGACATCAGGAATCCCCAACGGGACAGGGGAGCTTCACTGCCCCATCTCCGGGCTCTGCTCTCCAGCCTCCCCAAGGATTCCAGCATCTTCCTGGCTCTCCTGCAGCCCTCAGACCCTGCTCTGGCAGAATTTCAGTGTTTCCACCCTGCCACAACCCTGGGATGAGGCTGGATCTGCATCCCAGCTTCCCCGCACGTTCCTGCCAGCAGGAAGGTCTCCCCTCCTGCCCTGCCAAGGACATGTTAAGGAATTGCTAGTTATGTTCAGCTCTGAGCGACCTCTGCAGCAGCTGAAATTCCTCCATAGCTCCAGCATTCTGATCCTGCATTTTCCTCTCTTCACTAATGGGGGTTCTGTTGCTTTTATTCCCTCAGTAACTGTTTGATGAGCTCCCGGCAGGACTTGGCTGGGAATGATTCCACCCCTCAAAACTTCTCCTTGCAGAGCAATCAACACCTCATTAGAACAGCTCCTGGCACAGCAGCTCCGGCCTGCGGGGAGCAGCCAGGGGCTGGGCAACTCTGCTGGAGTGGGAATCCTGCTCCTCTCCCAGGAAGGGTCACCGGCCAGGGGCTGCCCAGGAATGCAGAGGTAAAGGTTCAAAGAGCCTGGCAAAGATTCTCTGTGAAGGCTGAGATTGTTGGGAGGGTCTGAGCCAGTGCAGAAGCTGGACTGGATGGTCTTGGGGGCCCTTCCAGCTCAGGATATTCCATGATGGTGATGACATCAAAGGAATTGCTTCAGCTTCTGACATCTGACTTTGGTTTGTTTTTACTTGGAGAATATCCCCCTCCAGGCTGGGACAGCCCCTCCCCACTCTTTTAGGGGAAACTCAGCTCCTCCTGAGGGACAGCTCTGTTCTCTGCTCTGTGGGACAGGACCCAGGGAAGGGCTGGAGTTGGGCCAGGGCAGGTTAAGGTTGGATTTTGGGAAAGGCTCTTCCCCAGAGGGTACTGGGCACTGCCCAGGCTCCCCAGGGAATGGGCACAGCCCAGAGCTCCAGGAGCTCCCAGGGATGCCCAGAGTGGGATGGTCGGGATTTGTGAACTTTCTGAGAGCTGTTCTGTCTTCACCCAGCTGTACCCCATAAGGGATGAGCGAGCCCCCTTCCATAGATTGCCTGATCCCCAGGATCATGCACAGCAGGTTCACATCTCACCTTGCCCTTTCCTTTTACGTGGGGAAAATTAAGTTCCCCAGCTCCCTCTCCATCCTTCCCTTGGTGACCAGGAATTGTTGGATCTGGATCCAAGGGCTGCTAAGCACTGGGAAAGCCCCTGTGAATCCCTCAGGAGATGGCAGACCCCAGTGAGGACTCACCATCCATGTCCAGGCGCTGCATGATGATGGCCAGCTCCACCTCACTGGGCATGTAGCCCAGGGAGCGCATGGCCATGCCCAGCTCCTGCTTGGAGATGAAGCCATTCCCGTCCCGGTCCAGCACTCGGAAAGCCTCACGGATCTCTGCAAAGGGAAGGGAGAAAGGAGCAGCTGTTATGGTGGAGGATGAGCACAGAGGCAGCAGCTGTTGCCTCTTCCAGCGTTAATTGTGAATATTTGATCATCCTGGGGCAGGATGATCAGGATATGTTAATGCACACCCAGAAACCTCCACACAGTCCTACGGCTCCTGTGCACATGGGATATCCCAGGATCAGAGACACGGAACCATTAGGAAGGCTGGAAAAGCCCTGTAAGATTAAGTCCCACCACTTAACCCAGCACTACCAAGGCAATCACTGACCCATGTCCCCAGCTGCCACATCCCCAGGGCTGTTAACCTCACCAGGGACCCCTGCCACCCTTTCAGTGAAGAAATAATTCCCAGTATCCAACCTGAACCTCTGCTGGCACAACTTGAGGCTGTTTCCTTTCATCCTGTTACTCTCACCCTGAGTGATTTCTGTCTCTCAGTCCTTTTCACAGCTTTTCCCTAATTTATAACATTTTTACAGCACTAAACAGCCTCAGATCAATAAAAATACTGATGGAACATAAGGAATCACTTCAAGCAATCGTCCTCAACCTGGCTCAGCTTCTGATATCTGACTTTTGTTTGCTTTTTAACTTTCAACTGCTCCAGCCCACGGCAGCCCCTCTCCACTTGTGTGAGGGGAGACACCGAGGGGCAGCTCCCAGCTCTGCTCTGTGACAGGGACAGGACCCTGGGAAGGGCCAGGGCAGGCTCAGGTTGGATTTTGGGGAAGGCTCTTCCCCAGAGGGTGCTGGCACTGCCCGGGCTCCCCAGGGAATGGGCACAGCCCGAGGCTGCCAGAGCTCCAGGAGCTCCCAGGGATGCCCAGGCTGGGGCTGTTGGGGGATCTGTGCAGGGCCAGGGGCTGGACTGGGTGATCCCTGGGGGTCCCTTCCAGTCAGGATATTCCATGATTCCATAGTCCACCACTTCAGTGTCTCTGCTCACAGACCCCTCGACTCCCAGCCCCAAGCTCCCTAGATCTGCCTGTTGCAAATGCCAGAGAAATTTTAACCTTCCAGCACCCGGGAGCCTGTTTCACTTGAAATGTAGGAGGTGGGGAGGGGAAAAGGTGCAAATTCCTCAGTTTTGATGAAGCAGTCTTTGCCCCGTGCTTGGAGAGGGAATCAGGGGATGCTCCCTCTGGGAATGGGGATGTAGGGAGCACTCCAGGGCCCCCTGCAACTTCTCAGAGGACTTTCACCTTCATTTAAAGTATTTCACTGGAGAAGTGCAAGGGAAAACTCAGCAGGTTTTTGGGGGAAAAGAAATACAAACTAATTAATAGTTTCTCCATTCTCCATCAGGAATTGGAGGATGGAAAATATTTGACCTGCCTGGAGTAATTCAGGCTTTAAGGAAAATATTCCCAGCCCTCCATGGGCTTCCAGAGTCCTCCCCCTCCTGTCCCCAGGAGTCAGGGGCTGGCAGACCCTGCAGAGGGGCTGCAGGAAACCTTTGGATGTTCAGGGGAGAAAGGCAGGAGCATCAGAATCCACCAAGGAATGGTTCTGGTGGTCTTTGCTAAGCTTTATTTAAAGCTTTACAATTCAAAATCTGCTTCTAAACCACCTCACAGAGGTTCAGCCCCTCCCCTGCCCCCACCAGACTGCTCCTGTTTCCATGGGCAGGATCCTGCTCCCATTTCCAAGGGCAGCTTCCTGCCTGGGTAATTCCCTGGGAAAGGGCCAGGCCACTTCCTGGACTGCTGATAATGCTCCAGGTGTGTTTATCTCCACGAGATGGGATCAGTTTTAATCCAGGCCAAGAGCCCAGTGATGCAGAGAGGGAAGGGCCCATTCATTCTAGGGAATATTGGGCCACATCTCCAATCTCCATGCTCTGGGCTCGGGTTTGCGTCACCTGTGACTTCCTGAAGCTGAATTCCCTTTGTCTCCCTGCCAGGCCAGGCTGCTGGGGGGGGGGAGGGAAGAGGTGGGGAGGCTGCTCAAAGCATGGACTCGGAATTCCAGGAGTCTTTGGAGTAGGAATGAATCCCTGAATCCCATCAGACTCTGCCAGCTGCAGAGAAATCTCCTTTCATGTGCTCATGAGAGCTCAGTGCAGTAAATATTACACCCAAATCAATTAATGAGAAAACAAACTTCTGACAGCTGAAGGCAGAAGAATGAGATTCGTTGCAGAAAGAGGATCTGGAATCTGGAGAAGTTTACGTGCAAGTGAGACTGATCCAAATGCCAGGGGTAAATGCCAGGGATAAAGGACACCTGGCCAGGGCTCTGCTGTGGAATATCCACACAGCAGCCCCAGCTGAAGGCCCTCTTCAGGCTTAGCCATGCCAAATGCTGCATTAACAGCACTCAACCTTTGAGCCTTGAGCAGAGCAGAACCCCCCGCCCCCCACATTTGGGGCTTTCTGTTCCTCTCAAAGACCTGAACCTTTGACCAAGCCTGGCACATCCTTCTCAAATCCACTCCCATCACAAAACAGAGCCTTTCCCCCTCTCCACTCTATAAATACCACTTGTGCAGAGGTAGATATGAGCTATTTATAGGCTGAACACACTGTACAGGGAGCAGTGTGACCTCAGGCAGTGCCTCCTCTTCATCTCACCATGGAACAGCTCCTCCTCATCCCCTTCTCTTCCCAGGGGTTATTCCAAGGCTTCTGCAGGTGCTGCCTATCCTGAGCACCCTCCCTGAACCCAGCCCTGCTCCCAAACCCTGCTACAGGGCCCTGTGGCCCCTGGCTGCCCCTCACCTTCCTCTCCAGCTGTTACATTTCATTACCCAAAGCTAAAAATACAGCAGCACTTTCCCCAGATGACTTTCCCCACCAAGTCACCATGGCAACAGATGCTCCCGGCTCAGAGCTGTGAGGGGATCTGGTCCATGGAGTCACTCTCTCCACAGACAGGGAGAAGCCTTCCTCCTCTATGGGCTCGGGAGAAGCTTTGGGGTCTTTCCCATTCCAGCATCTCCACAGGGATGCTTTGCCTTGCCAAAAAAGCAGAGCCCTGTTCTGTCTTTAAGGATCACAGTAGGGAGGATGTTGAGGTGCAGCTGCCCCAGGAGCTGCCCTCTCCCCCTGCCCAGCCTGTATAACAGCAGGGAAAACCAAGCAGGTGGATTTCCCCTCCCCAAGGGGTCAGAAATGCCAATATTTATTCATCTTTTCCTAAAAGTCCTAGTGTCTTAATTTGCTCCCAAGTGGGGGGAGGTGACACAGAACTGTATTAGAGGATAAAAGGGGGAAAAGAAGAGATCCCAGGAGAAATCAGAGAACAGGGAGTTCATCCTGCCCCAGGGAATGTGACTTGGCTCGTCTTGTTTCACTATCCCAGGCTGCTCCAAGCCCTATCCAGCCCTGGCCACACTATCATCCCGATTAACACCTCTGTTAATGACCTCAGAGTCAGTGGCCACATCATTAATTAAATTCCCAAATGATTAATTTGGGAAGGCTGGGAAGAGTTGGACAGGTAAAAGTCCAGGGAGAGAGAGGAACAAATCAGTCAGGGACTGGGGACAGAAGGGGCTGAGGCAGCAGGAGCAGAGCTGGGACTAAAAGGTTTCCCAGGAAAGTTTATCTTGACGTTTCTCCCTGGGTGTGAAGATTTCTGTTCCACAGAAGCCCAGAGCACAGCGCTCCCTTCCCAGAGTTATTTGAGCATTCCAGAGCTGTGTAGGGAAAGGGGGAGATGTGTTTGCTTTTAATTCATTCCCTCTCTCTCCTCCCATCGAACAGCTGCACTTTACAGCTTCCCGATTACCGAGCCCATGCCCAATCAACCCCCCCTCCTCCGGGAGAAGGAGGGAAGAGCCGGGGAAAAGGAGGATTCTTCATTACCTTTCTGAAGGGCACAAACAGTGCTGCCAGAGCCGGCCCTGACACCCGGCCCAGCAAGTGCTGGATTCCCCAAAATCCATCCTCATCCTCGCCTCTCCCTGCTCCTGCCCAACCTTCCCGCTCATCTCGTCTCCCTGCTCGGGTTTATTTCCAGTGACTTCCCTGGGCAACCATCGTCATTTTGTTGTGTCTCCTGGAGGAGGGGGGATAACGATTCCCATGAGAATTAATTCCATCACCTCCCTTGGCCTCCCTCAGGTGGTTTGGGATGTAAATCCCACCCTAAAAGTGTCATTATCCCGAAGCCAGCCCTCTCGAGCGCTCAGCTCACCGCCAGGCCCACACGGTTGTTGTCATTAGTGAGATAAGAGCCGAGATAACACCGCCCCAAATCTCCCCACTCATCGCAGTCCTTAATTGCACCTTTGGGCCCCCCAAGTACGAAGGGAACGATGTGAAAGCTGCAAACAGCTCGTCCTTGAGTGAACCGGGGAGTGAGGTTTGGAACTACTACGGCTAAAAAAATGGAAATTTCCAGCCCTCCATCTGCTATTCTCACTCTTGTTTTTTTTGGGTGGGTTTTTTTCCCTGCCGCAAATTACAACGAAGTGTCAAAATAACCCCGTTTTTATCTAATGGCAACGCCCCCCAATGTATTCCAATGGGAAATGTCAAAATATTTCCCTTGGTTATTGGGAGCTCAGCAAAGCAGTTCAGCACCCCTGGATGGAGCTTGCACAGGGGGCCATGTCCCCCTGAGCTGCTGCATCTCTGGCTGCTCTGTCAGCATCCCCAAACCAGGCAGGAGCAGGGATACTGGAAAGGGGAATGACCAGCAGGATTTACAGGGCTCCACCAGCTCAGAGAGACACAGGGATGGCAAAGGCACAAATAACCCAGTGCTCCTCCGCCTGGCACAGCCACCAAAGCTCTCAGAACACAGGGCTGGGTCTGCTTTGTCCCCAGAGGGGTTGTTTGACACAGAATTTGGCAGATTTTTATTTATCTCTCCCTTCTCCAGGAAG
>VWZN01014219.1:535972-568255 GCA_013396955.1 Regulus satrapa
ATAGAAAAATAGAAAAGGAAAAAAAAAAAAAAAAAAAAAAAAAAAAAAAAACCACCAAAAAAAAGCACACGATTCCTCTGAGTCACTAGTTCAGTACAGATGGCCTAAAGATGGTTCCTTATTTCTCTAAAAATGGTTCCCTCTCTTCTTGCATCCCTGCAGCCTCTGTGACAAAGCCATGCCCTGTCCCTCTGTGCCAAGGATCAGCCTGGGCTGTCGCCACCCCCCTGAGCACTGGGAGCAGGGCCAGGGCCATGCTCTGCAGGTGAGAATCAGAACACAGGAACACTTTGGGATTTTAGGCACCATCCTCTGCCCAGGATCCCCATGGCTGCCTCCCCCTGCCTGCACACGGATCACACTAACCCTGGTGCCACAAGTAAGGGCAAGGAGATGTTTCCTGCTGCTGGAGCCATTGGAATGGGGCCTCTGCACTGACAGGAGTGGGAACAGCTCTGAGCTGGGCTGTGACCTTCTTGCTGCCCTGCAGCCACCCTACAGCCCCAGTCCAGGCCAGGGGTGGCCAAAAACGTATCCCAGTGCTCACAGGAGTGACTGTCACAGGTGAGCCACACCTCCAGATGAACCTCTTGGAGCACCACACGGCCTCACATGGGAGCAGGACCTTGGGAAGCAGTGCTGGAGTGGCCACCGGGCACTCCCCCACCGAGCAAACAGCCACAGCTCCCAGAGCTTTGGGACCTCTGTTCTTTATCTTCCAACAGATAAGAAGAAAAGGAAATCAATTCCACCTCTCCTCTGCTCCAACTCTGATCCTGTCTCTCTAAGTACTGCTGACCCTATTTCCAGAGTGCTCTCCAAAGCATCCCACGAATAATTCCATTATTGCCTGGGATTGTTGTTTATGATGAGGGGATTGCTCTGCACTCAAGGGCACAGGGAAGAGAGGCTGAGTGCCTTTAGATTTACAAGGCAAAGCAGCTTCCCCCTTTCCACCAGCTGGATTAGTCAGGGTGGTTTTACTTTCTGGCACATAAAAAATGCTGGGGAAATTATCTCGATCTGAGTGTGCAGCACCTGATTCCAGGGACACTGGGAGCAGTCAGTGTGACAGGGAGCTGTGGCACTGCCAGGGACACACTGCAGTGTCTCAGCAGCAGGGTCACACAGCCTCAATACAGATATTCAATATATCAATATATCCCCACAATATCCATGCACAGAATGAGCACAGTATGAGCACCCTAAACCTCCTGGTATGCCTGGAATACAAAGTGGGCCTGGTCCCAGCTTACAATTCCACTGAATTTCCCCAGGCAAGAGTGAAGTTGGTTGATAAAATGACTCTGGAAGTATTTCTTGCAAATATGAATCGATTTAGATTGATGGGAAATAGAACCAAGAAACCTGACTGCTCTTGGCAGCTTGGCCATTAAATATATAATTCAGTTCCAAGGAAACCCAGCCCTGGTCTGGATTTCCAGCACAAAGAAGACAACTGCAGGAAGGGAAAGAATCCAGCACTAATCCCTTTCTCACATAGCTTGTGCCTGCTGGAGCTCTTCCAGGGGTGCACAACTGCCCTCCCCTGGAAGGAGGATCCTGGTCCAACACCTGAATTCAGAAGTTGGCAAGGAAAACATCTCAGGAGAGATAGGGAATTGTCTCCCTAAGGAAGTAGTGAGAAGGGAGCAAAGTTCCTAAATCAGTTCAGTGGGAAAACCCAAAGTTTCTGTTACTTTCCCCCTCCTCTCCATGGAAGCAGGTTCTCCCAAAAAGCAGAAACTGCTGCTGGCTTGTCCCAAGCTGGGAAGCAGCTTCTGCTTCCAGAGGTTCCCATATCCCTCTGCAGCTGATCCCGCTGTTCTGGACAAAACCTGCCTGTTATCCTGGAGACACGAAAACAACACCTCCAGAGCACTCAGGAAAAGCTGCTGTAAGTACTGCAGGTTGCCAAGAGCTCCAAGGGATTCCAAAGTGGCCAAGGAATAATGAGGAGCAGGGAAATCCCAGCTGTGCTCCTTCCACACGCCATATCCCTGTGCCAGCTGCCTGTGGAGAGGGACTGCAGCCCAGCATGGGCACACCAGGGGAACCTGGACATGGAGGATCTGCTCCAGGGCCTCCCCAGTCCACTCAGGACATGGGAGAAGGATAAAAGCAGCTCTTGTTCCTCATCTCCATCTGATATTCTCCCCAAGGTTATTTTAGCAACAGCACAGAAGAGCAGAACAGGAGGAAAAATCACAAACAGTTCTGCCAGTTTAATGGAAACAGGGAATAACCTGAGCTGGAAGGATGCCACAAGGATCACCCAAGTCCAGCTCCTGGCACTGCACAGGACAGCCCCAAGAATCCCAGCAGGAGTTTATTGCTGCAGCACATCAGCTGCTTTCCCTCCTGCATCCCTTCCCATCCACTCCATTCCAGATCCCAGCAAGGGACTGGGAGTGCCCACAAAGGCCACACATTCCCTGTGCCTGGATGAAGCTCGCTCAGACAGTGTTAATGGAATCAGGGATCATCCAGTGCCACCCCTGCCATGGGCAGGGACACCTCCCACTGGCCCAGGCTGCTCCCAGCCCTGTCCAGCCTGGCCTTGGGCACTGCCAGGGATCCAGGGGCAGCCACAGCTGCTCTGGCACCCTATGCCAGGGCCTGCCCACTCTCCCAGGGAACAATTCCTTCCCCATATCGCATCTAACCCTGCCCCTGGGCACTGGGAAGTCCAGTTGGGTTCATCCCTTCCCAAGGAAGGGCACTGAGGGTACCTGGAATGCTCAGCCTGACCCAGGGACAGCTGCAGCTCTGCAGCTCTGCAGCTCCAGAGCAATTCTCAGTCCTGGGAAGGGCAACACCAGGTCAGATTAGACCTGATCCTCCCTCAAGGGCCCTTCTTCAAACAGTCCCAAGACATCCACAAATCTTCCCATTCCCTTTCAGGATCACATTCACTTCTGTTTATCCCACAGAAAGGAGTCCCATGGATTACCCATGCCATCAGTGCTGCTCCACTTTCTTCTCTCCTGAACACCTCCTCCAGCTCCATCTGACATTTGCAGCTCTGCTTTGGAGCAGACAGCAAACAACTGCTCTGTGTTTTCCTTCTCCACACCCTTCTCCCACTCTGGAGCCTGGATTCACTGCATCCTGGACTGTGCTCAGGCTGGAAGCCTTTGTTGAGCTGTCACGAGTTCTTGTCATCTGTCCCTCCAAAGTGGCCCTTCCAGCCACTGCTGGACCCTCCATGGCCACCAGAAACACTGAGCTGCCACCAAACCCTCACCCTCTCTGCTGCTGAGCCATTGGCAGGAGAAGAAAATATAGAAACCTCCAGGGCCCCAAACCAATCCCTGAAACATCTGAGGTGGCTCCCTGGAGGTGGAAGCAGGGGCTCTGGCTCCTCCAGTGCCTCCCCCTGGGGCACCCCCAGCTCTCAGGTGAGAGGGGAGGGCTGGACTGGCCATTCCCTGGATGGCCCCATCCCAGAAACATGGAGAGAAGCCGTAACTGGCAGGATCTGCCTCTTTCCCTCCTCACTCTCCCTGTTCTCATGGAAAAGCTGCATTCACACTTAATCACAGGAACTGCTGCACATGGGCCCAGCTGCAGGGCCAGAGCAGCTCTCTCCCATTGGAAAGACCTCGTTCCCTGATTCCTGGCAGGTAATTCCTTTGGAAAGGCCTCGTTCCCTGATTCCCAGCAGCCCCCAAGCCCAGAGGTCTCCCAGCACCAACCCAAGCAACCCCTTTGCAAGCATCTTGCTCTGGAGTAAGATTTTGATGCTCCTATCATCTAAAAATATCTTGGAAGAATTTGCTCCAGCCCAAATGGCTCTGCTTGAAAGGGTTTCAAACATCTGCTGGGAATCCGGAGCAGGGTCTGGCTTGGTTTGGCTTCCCATTTTCCCAACTTCAAACAGCTCCAGAGCTTTGAGCTTGGCTTCACTAAAACCCCTGGTTCCACCAAAAACTGGGATAAAAACCGGGCTAACACCTCCCTCCATCTCTTTCCCACTTTCTCCAAGACCTCCTGCATGGTCAGGTTACAGTTTCCTGTTGGTTTTCCTGCCTTTTCCTGGGCTGGGCTCCCACTGGCTGGATGGGTAGAGTCCCTGCCCTGAGGAGCAGTGGGAGGAGAAGGTGACTGAGACCCACAGAGGGTTCTGTGCCTTCCTAAATCCTGCACTGAAGGTTGAGCTCTTCCCAAGCCCTTCCCATGGAATCCACACCTGGATGCTGGGGGAGCATTACTGAGAAGCTTTGGCTGCCGCTGGATCCCTGGCAGTGCCCAAGGCCAGGCTCGACAGGGCTTGGAGCAGCCTGGGACAGCGGGAGGTGTCCCTGCCATGGCAGGGCTGGAGCAGAATGAGTTTTTTAAAGTCCTTCCAACCCAAACCCTCCTGCAATAGTGTGAGCTTTGTGACAATTGCCCATGTCCCACCCTGGGGTGTCCCAGAGCTCCTCAGGACAGCTGGGGCCTGGTGGAGCCAGGAATGGAAAATTCCCAGTTTTCCACCAGGGAGTTTGCCAGGCCACAGCCAAGTGAACAAATCTGGTTGCTTTTGTGCCAGCTGGACCATTTTAACCATTAACTCTCCTGGTTTCTTTGGGCAGATCCAGCCCCTTGGGAAGGTTCTTCTTCCAGCCACCTTGATCTGAAGAGGCTCCAGCAGAACCACAGGGATCTCCTGGTACCTGGGGAGGGCAGAGCCAGGAGCACAAAGTGCCACACTTTTTACACTTCACTGGGAAGCTTTATAAATTAATTGGAGTACAAAGTCGGGTCTAATTGATGTTTGTATTGATTGAACTGCTCCAAGTCTTAATTTTGGTTGTAAAACTTCCTTTAAAACAGAGCTATTTATAATTAAGACAGGATCTGTAATTAATGGAGTTTTATACTCATAAAACTGCCTCTCTCATCAGTCTAAATTAAACTCCACATGAAAGTTGGAGCAAATTAAATACAGTAGATGCCAAAACTACTTTCTCTGAACTCTTTGCTATTCTTATTAATGTCAAAATAGAAGAGATGTGAAGGTATGCAAAAGTGCTGGAAATCCATGTTTGGAGAGGAGACAGCAGGGGAGGACACCATGGTGTGTGCCCACCCTGTGCAGGATGAGCTAAGAGACATCCCCATCACTTTCCACACAAGGCAGGAGCCACTTCCCACATTTCAGCTGGAAAATTAATATTTTCATATTAAAATATTACTATCTTGCTCCTCTTGCACCATTCTAACAAACACAAACTTGATTGGAGGAGTGTTTTGTTCCACCAGAGTCACATGAGGTCACCACACCAAAGGGGCTGTTGGCAGAGGTTCCCTTCATGTGCCAGGGATTATGTAAAACAAAGGTTAATTAAAACAAGAGTTAATTAAAACAAGGGTGAGGATGGGCCTGGCCATGCCCCCAAATCCCCACTAATGAAACTCTCCAGCTCTGGTAACCATGGCTGACCAAAATACTCTTTCCAGCCTGATCTACTGGAAACCTTTACAGCCATCAACTACAATATTTACACAGCCCAGACAATTCTGAGTTTGTGCAAGAAAATAAATCATTGTAGACATATGTACAGAGCTAAAAGTTCCCCAATAAATCTGTTTGCCATTTTTGCTTCATCCATATCTAGGTAATTAGCAATTCCCTGCTTTAAATGCTCCCATTTAATTGGGATTGCTGTTTTTAGTGGAATATCACTTCCTCTTCCCAAAAGGGCCATTACTATTTTTGTATCATGGGTTTTTTCTGGCTGCCACATTCTGCTCTCCCCACTCAAATTTAAAAAGTCACTGCAACCCTCACCAAGTATTTATGGCTTGAAGATTCCTACACACATCCCTGAGCTGACATGCAGAAAGCCTCTCACAGCTGCCCAGAGTTATCCAGGGCTATCCCACAGAACTCCAGGCTCCAGCTGGAGCCCAGGCTCCTCAGAACCTGCTGTAAGGAGCTGCTCAGGTGCTGGCTGTTCCCAGTGTCCCCCTTTGGGATGCCCAGCTGCCCCCATGGACAGCAGCAATCAGGAATTAGGGAAGGCTCAAGGAGAGCTCTCGGTAAGGAACTCTAGCCAGTGCCACAACAGGCTTTGTCCCCTCCCCATGGATAAGGATGATCCCAGCTGCTCCTGAACAGCCATCAGCCAAAGAAGAGCTGAGGCTGCTGGGGGTAGAGGAGGTGCTTCTCTGACAGGGTGAGAGGGAAATGCCCAAGCAGCACCAAACCCCTTTGTTTGATCTGTTTTAGAGCAAAACCAGATGGGTCTGTAGCCTTCCTGCCTCAGAAACTTCCTTTTCAGCCCATTCTCTTAATTTCTGCTGCTGTCATCCCATCAAAGCTTTCGACGCCTCAGGAGCATGAGCTGGGGAAGGTGAGGGAATGTAGAGAGTTGATTATTAATGAAGCACATAAATTACCATACTGGTAATTACCCAAAGGAGCGAGGTTCAAAAGAGCCTCTCTCTGTTGCACCACTGATTCCCAGCCCAGCCCTGGGCCAGCCCTCTCTCATAGCCAGGCTCACTCTGGTGCATGAAAAACTGGGACTGGGACTGGGTCTGTGCAACCAGGAGCTGAGACCTCCTTCTCAGACAGCAGATGAAGGATGGCAGAACAAGCTGTGCTCATGGGCAGCTGCATCCCAGAAATCACCCCAGGATGAGATGTGACATCCATTCTTCCAGCCCTCAGGAACTGAAACTCTGGAGGGTGAAACTTTCTCTAGGAGCTGATCCCTAAAATGCTTCTATTAGAATGAGAAATAGACTCTAGGCACATCAACAGTTATTTGATTTCTTCAGTGACAGCCCAGCTCCATTGATGGGAATTTTCCTGCCTCCATCACTGGGATCAGAATTTCACATTTGTAAAATCAGCATGTTTTCCTTGGGAGACATCAAGTCCCTCCCCAAGCTCTGTGCTTCTGCTGGCTGAGCAGAGACAGCAACCCTGCTCCTCCGGAGAAACATTCTCAGGAGCTTCTCCATAGAAGCTTCTCCAAGCAGAAGAACTCCAGGGATGGGCCACATTTGGCTTCAAACATCGCTGGGATGGAGAAACAGGCACTCTCATCACGTCATCAGGAGAGCTTTTTATCTGCCAGGCCTCCACACTGTGATTCCAGCCCAAATTTGTGGACAAGAAGGTAAAATAATCACACTAAAGACCTGAAAGCAGCAGCTTCGGGTCTCTATTATTGGAGATAAGCAGTCTGAGCAGATGTCCTAGCAGAGACATTACCAGAGCGAAAGGAGTCAGCCCTTCCCCACAGCAATGCACATGAGGTGTCCCTTGGGCTCAGGTGGCAACAGGTGACATCCAGGTCTCACCCAGCCAAAAGCCCTGACCTGCTGCTCTCTTACAGGGGAAATAAACTGAACCCTTCAATCACCTAAAAACTCCTCTCCAAACCCCCAGGAGTTACTGAGCAACAGCAGAGATGTGAAGGTGTGGAAGCTCCTGAAGTGTGAGCTTCTGTCTAATCCCATCTCCTTCTGCCAGGCCTGAAGGGACAACTCAGCCTTACTCTCACTGGTGGGAGCTGCAGAAATCAAAGGATCTCTCCTTATCCAAGGAGGGAAAAAAGCAGATTGAAAATGCCAGACCCAGTGCAGGACAGCAGGGAACCTGAGGAAAAGCCAGACTCCCCCTCCAGAGCCCTGTATTTAACCAGACTCTTGATTTGCTTTGCTGCCATTTCCTCAGCTCATACATTCCAGCCTTTTCTTGTGAAAAATGAGAGCTAAACAAAAGGGAGGATGGGGAATCCAGCAAAAGAAAGCTGTGGAGAAACGAGCCTGGAAGGCTGCTGGAATGAACCCTGAAGAAGCTGTCTGCTCCCTAAGCCCCTTCCCAGAATGGGATGGGAAGTCCCTCCTGCATCCCAGCCAACCCAAACCGTGGATATTTTTACTGCTGGGCTGAAATAGCCATTCCTGGGCTTTGCCAGAAACCAGGCTTGGCTCCTGGGAACTCCTCAGGGGAGCAATGAAAGCACTTGGGGAGCCACAGGTAGGACCCTGAGGGCACAGGGGTGGCTCAGGTGTGACCCTGCTCTTGGAGCTCCTCTGCCAAGATGGGAGGGATCCCTGTACATCCCTGCCTGAATCCTGGCCCTGCTCCTGTGCCCTTGTCTTGGCTGGAAAAGAACCACTTCGAGGCAATCTGTCTCCTGCAGATCTTCCCCCAAACCAGACCCAGCCTCTCTGAGACACCTCATCAGCTCCCAGCAGCTGCCCCCACCCTGTGTCCAGACTGGAAGGAAATGTTT
This sequence comes from Regulus satrapa, assembly GCA_013396955.1. Taxonomy (NCBI): domain Eukaryota; kingdom Metazoa; phylum Chordata; class Aves; order Passeriformes; family Regulidae; genus Regulus; species Regulus satrapa. The sequence continues at coordinate 544,213 of VWZN01014219.1, forward strand.
GGATTTGATCTTTCTGTGGAAGCTGGGACCTGGCCAGCCAAAATCTGCACGTCTGCCACACTTTCAGGGCAGAACTGAGTGAAAAAGCTCAAACTCAAAATGAAACACTTTGTTTTGGAAGAGATGAGAATTCTTTTTTCCTCCATAGCTTCCGATTCATGGGAAAAAAATGCAAAAATTGAAATGTGCTTTAGAGGGGAACCTCAGTCCATCTCACTTCCACTTCCCCCAGGAGCAAAGCAGGACAGAGCATCCAACTGTCTCTGTTTTCTCATTTTCTCTCCTGCAGCACTGGAATCAAATTTACAAAGCAGTGACAAGCTCCACTGAGTGCTTATGCTGGGCATTCCGTCCCTCAGACATGCTGGCAAACACAGCTCCCCATTTCAAAGGCACAAATTGCTGAGTCCCCACACAATCCCCTCCTTATGTGCAAACGTGAGGAATTGCTGAGCACAAAGCTGCTCCAAGTCTTTTGTACCTCCGGGAAGTAGCAGCAATTCCAAATGGTTCCAGAGCCCCGGCCCTGCCCCTCCCTACCTAGAGCTGTTCACACAATCTCACGCCCTGGATTAGATTTTGTTGAAAGGAAAGTAATGAGATTTGTGTTTCCTCGCAAATTAAAAAGAAATTGCCCAAAAGAATAATCTTAAAATACAAAATACTGCCTCATCCTAGATGTTTCTAATAGGCTTGTGTACTAATGGCTTATTTAGAGAGACTTTTCCTAAATGACATCTTAATGATGTGCATTCAGACCATGAGACACAAATATAATTCACTACCAAAGCTTGGGGGGGTTCTTTCTTTTGTTGTTCCGCCCCCCCGAATTGTTATCAAAATAAAGGAGATCTATTCAGAAAGCCTTTGTGCTGTTCTGCACTACTAAAGACTGAAAATTCCAAATGTCAGTGTTTCTGGGAATACTTTTTCTTGCTCTTACTTGGCTCGTGTTCCCTGTGACCCTTCAGCTCCAGGCAGGACACAGGCTGGGACTGACCAGCTCCCTGCATGTCCAACCCATCCCAATTCCAGCCAGATTTGGATCCCAGCTGCTTTCCCCACTGCTGAATGGTGCCAGGATTCTGCAGACCTGGACACTGAGCTCCACGATCTCCTCTCCTGTCCTGTCATTCTGAGTGTTGCTTCATGTGATACTCATTGTTGGTCCTGCTGCTGTCCCGGCATTGCCACTGTCCCTTTCTTTTGTCCCTCTCGGCTGGGTCCAAGCCAGAAGAGCCCTTCAGATTGGGGGTGAACACTGGGGGGAGACCAAGGCAGACAGCGAGGTCCTGGCTCGGCTCATTCCCCAAACCCCAGCTGGTGCAAGGCTCAGGGTGCCCCAGAGAGCCCCTGCTGAGCCCTCCTTGCCCAACATCACCCGGCAAGGAGGGAGGGCAGGAACTTGGGCTGAGCTCAGCCTGCCAAAACCATGGCTCAGCTTTAACTCATCTCATTTGGAGAGTGAACAACCTGCGGCAGGGTGGCACCAGCCCTAGGAGCTGCAGTGCTCTCACCCTTTAGTGGCTGTGCTGGCACCGAGGCCTCCCAGAGTGTTCCAAAACTGCAGCTCCTGCCTGGCCTGGCTCTGCTGCTCTCCCCATGCTCCTGGACATTCCCTGTGCTCCTGGACACCCCCTGTGCTCACAGACATTCCATGTGCCCCTAGACACTCCTGGCATCCAGGGTCGGATCAGGAAGTAAAGGGGGCTGAGCTCTCCTGTTCCTCCCCGCTGTTCCCAGAGCATCTCTGTCCCATACAGCCCTGGCTGGGATCCCTGCAGCCCTGCAGAGCCCCAGGCCTGGGAGCAACACAGGAGAGGGGCACCCCATGGATGGGTATCCAAGGCAGGACTTCCAAAGACCCCCACAGATCTGCTTTGTTGTCACCAAAGCTAGAGCCGGGAGAGCAGCATTTCCTGCTGGGCTCTTGCTCCATCCCCACATCCCCTGGACCCACCTGGCTGAAGGCTGTAGCCACAGGGTCCAGGAACAGCTGGACACAGCTGCACATGGCCCTGGCTCCTTTGGTTCTGGGAACAGCAAATCCAAGGTTGAAGGCAGCTGCTCCTCTCAGCTCCTTCCCAGCTCCAAAACCTCTGCCCTCTGCTCCCTCCCACCCATCTGGCCCAATCCCACTGTGGCACAGCCTAAGCCTAACCCTAACCCTGTTCCTCCCCTCCTCTCCTGCTCTCCCAGCTCTGACTTTTTGGGAGCATGCAGTGCAGATCCTGAGAGAGCATCCTTGTACCATCCATTTAATGAACCCAGCCTTGGTACCTCTTTCTCATCTGAGCTGAGGCTGTGACGTCCCAGGAGCCACATCTGGGCAAGAGGAGCTGGCAAACAGAGAACTCCAGCCAGAGGGAGAGGACAACCAGGTTTAATTCCCAGTACTCTGCTGGCCTCACACCCTGCTCACTGTGCCAGGGCCCTGGCCTTGGCCTCAGGACAGAAAAGGCATTTTCTGGCACACAGGGACATGGCGACAGGATCACAGTGTCCCTCAGCAGAGCCCTGCAGGTGATGGATATTCCCTGGAGCAGCAGGGCTGGGATCCTGACAGTGCCATGGGCAGTGTCCACACCCCAAACCAGGAGCACCGCCCTTGACTGGAGATGATCCCAAAGGCTTGGCTCGAGTGGCATCCAAGAGAAAGCCCTTCAAAGGCACCAGGTGAGACCATCAGTCACTGGGTCTCTGTCCCTGCCACAGCCCTTTTTCCAGCCCTATCTGAGCTCCTGAGCCCAGCACTGAGAGGCCCCACAAACTGAAATAAAGACTGAACCATTTGCTCAGCACTCAGTGCCAACAAGGGATGCCTAAGGCAGCTTAAATCCAGAGAAAAGTCCATGTTTGTCCCTCTGGTTGTGCAGTTAAATGGGAAGAAATGGCTTTTCAGAGGGATTTTCAGCTGGGGACCAACTACTTGAGTCCCCAGAGCTGCTGTGGCTTCTGCAGTATTCAGGTTTCTCCAAGGCCTCAGTCCTGTGGCCAGGGAAGGAGTTGGATGGCTGGGACAATCCCCACCTGATCCAAAGGAGAGGCTCTTTATGAGGTGGGGGGATGTCCAAAACCCGTTCCTGTGGCACTGCCAGCCCCACCCAGCCCCAAAAGCTTTGGGCAGGAATTGATGCCTCCCTTTGCCAGGGGAAGATGCTTTGGACAGATTGACCCCATCCCAAAGGATCTCTGGGAGCTGGGCCAGCAGGGAATGATGTGTTTGGGACCTGGCTGGGTGTGCACAACACACCAATGCTTCCCTAAATCCATAGCTCTTCCCACCCTGGAAAGTGGGGGACACAGAGGAATTCAGCCTCCAGGGAATGTGCAGGGAATATCCAGGGAATCTCACAGCTCAGGCTGCAGGAACCCTGTCCCAAGCAGTGCCACTGCCTGGGTAGAAGCTCAGCAGAGCAATAAGGCAACAGGTGGGAATGAGGTACATCTAGGAACACTTCCTGGAAGAGCAGGGACTTGCTAAACCCAGGTTAACACCAGGGATTGAAGAACTTGTAAAATTAATGATCTAGCCTAGTAGCTTGCATCAAAAATTAAAAATTTTCATTAAAAGTTGGGTAAACGTGTCACAGACAGATTTAAATGCCTTTTATGTCAGGTTTAGTTCCTGATGTGGATTTGCTCCATTCCTGTGGCCAGAGGGGGCACAGACAGTGAATTTCCAGCCATGGGAGCATTGGCCTGGCAGGATCCATGGAATGCCAGGGAGCACCATGGGAGCAACTCTGGTGAGAGAGACACCTACAGCAGAACTGAAAGGAGCTGCACCTAGGCACTATTTGGATCCCTCTCCCCAGATCCATCTTTTTCCAGCTCAAACAGGCTCCATCTCCACTTCAATAATCCAGGAATCCTCCAGCCCTGCCCAAGGATATCTGAATATCTCCCCCCCCCCNATATTTTGGGGGCAGGGAGTCCAGGTGACACATTCACCCTTGGGAGGGGGTGTGGAGCAGGGGGAGCAGGGCCCCTGGAGCCCTTCCCAAGGCTGGGTTTGTCCCCCTAGAAAATCAACCTGCCAAAGCCCAGGCTCCTTGTGCAGTGCTTGGGATGTAAAGGAGAATGGAAATATATCCTGTTCTGGAGTTTCCCCACCCAAAGCTTTCTGACACCTTCCTGATGAGGAGCTCCAGTGCTGGAGAATCTCAGAGCTCATCCCCCAGCTCCAGTGGTCCCGATAGCAACCCAGCAGCTCAAACCCTCAGAACCTGAATTTCCTCTGCAGATCTCCTTGTGCTCCCACTCTTTGGGTGTCCCCACGCTGCCTGTCTGGGGAGGGAGGTGATGCTAATTCCAGGGAAAAAGAACTTTCCTGGAGGCTGAGGGGGAAAGGTTGTTGATGCTGGATGAATGTCTGTGGCACAGAGGATCCTGCTGCCACAGGGAAGGATTCCCAAAGGGAGTTCAGGAGAATGGAGCTGTGCTGGGCAGGGGCCTGCCCTCAGCCAGTGCTCCCAGGAATGCTAGCACCTGGAGATTCCTGATGGGACAGAGCACAGGGAATGATGCCCACACACCTCTGCCTTGGGATATCCCTGCTCCAGGGACAGGGACCCACCCCATCCCCATCCAGGAACTGCCTGGAGCAAATGGGAACCTCCAACCCAAAAATTCCTGCAGAATTCCCTGTGAGGGTTAGAAGACCCTGGCACAGGGTGCCCAGAGCAGCTGTGGCTGCCCCTGGATCCCTGGCCGTGCCCAAGGCCAGGCTGGACATGGGTTGAAGCAACATGGGATGGTGGAAGGTGTCCCTGACATGGCAATGAGGTCCGTTCCACCCCAAACCTTTCTAGGATTCTGTGATCCTCAAAACATTAATGTGAACCAGATTTCACAATTTCTTTATGGAGGCTGCTCCATGCCTGGAACTCCCAAGTCTCAAGGAAATCCACCCTAGAATTCCAAGCTGTAGCTGGAAAATTGGCAGAAGAAGCTCGGAGAGACAGAGCTGCTCCTGTCCCCAGCAGCCTGGGCATGGTGCTGGCACAGTTTGATATTCAGGGACACAAAACCCCATCACAGCTCAATAGCAGACAGAAATAATTCCATTTCCAGCCATGGCCACTCACAGCAGCAATGCTGGGGATGAACCTCCCTTGGAAAAGAGCTTTGGGAAACAGCAAATGAGCTTTATCCGGTCCCAGCCACTGCATTAATGCTTGCAGAGCTTGCACATCAAAATGGGGAGCTGTGCAGGGTTCCATGTCCAGAGCATCTCCTATTCCAGGAGACTTTTTCTCCTTTCTCCTTTTCTTTCCTCCCTGATTCCCCTTTTCCAGGTGTTTTTTCCTCTCCCTGGAGCTGAGCAGACTCAGCCTGTTGCCGCTTCATGACTCAGCCCACTGACTAATGCCTGTCTGCCCTGGGTCTCCCTCCTGGAGCACATTCCTGCTCCTGTTCCCTGGATCCCACCTGGAGCACCCAGGATAATCAGTCCCCAGCTGGGGAGGCCGCAGGGACCCTCCCTTCTGTGCTGTGCCCACCTGCAGGATTAAAGAGCCAGGCGAAAGCTCAGCCTCTGGAGAGGGACTGGAGCTGTGGCACAGCAGCTCTGACTGCAGCCAGGGAATCTTCCTGATAACAGCACTGAGAATCATCTCTGGACCAGCCACAGTCTCCTGGCTCACGGGGGTTTTTTGTTAAATAACAGCCCCCAAAGGAGCCTGGCTGGTGATAGAGCCCTGCAGGACATGGCCTCTCCTTCCCAGGACTCCCAACACCCAAGGATTGTCACCAGGTGTGCAGAGGGAGGTGAACAGCCCTGACCTGACCTGGGCTGATTTTCAGAGGCAGGGTCAGGTTAGCATGGCTGTGTTTGTGATGTCAGGTCATTTTACCAAAGGTGAGTGACCCCAGAGTGTCCCCAGAGTGTTCCCAGCCCCACGACTGCCACCCTGCCCTGCTCCTGGGGCTGCAGCCCCAACAGCCTTTGGCCCTGCCTGCACTACTGGCCAGCAGGAGACAGCTGCTAATTCTAGCTCCATGTGGAGCACTTAAGCACTTAACCAGGAGCCTTGAATTCCCTCTGGAGGTTTTCCAGTGGATTCTGGAGCTGTTTAGAGATGTCTTCTACACCCAGGAAAGAGAGAACTAGGTGAGAGCTGGTGACAGGGGAGGTGCTGGGAAGAAGCAGAAATCAGGCACCTGCTGTGGTTTGTGATCCATAATAATGGAAAAGCCTCCTGGTGAGGGAAGTCCCCGCATTCCTGCCCCATATACCCCTGCATCCCAAGCTCCCACAGCCTCTTTTCCTGGGCTGCTCTGCTCACACCTCCAGTTCAACCAGGAAAAACCCTGGCACTACCACCCTGGAGCTCGACCTTAGGGACTGCAAGCAGCCCAAAAATCTCTCCCTAGAAAAAACACTACAGACACTCCAGCCTGACCTGAGGCAGGAGCTCTGTGAGTGAGGCACCAGATGCCAACACTGCCCTGCACATTTCCTCCTGCTGATTCCAAAGGAAGCTCAGGTAAGGATTTATTGGGATGTCTGCCTGGACAAATGCTGCTGCCGTGGTTCACATTTAGGTTTCTCTGCAAGGCCCTACTTGCATCTCCCCTAGGCCTGCTTATCATGCATGTGCCTCCCTTCAGGTGAGATTTGTCACATTCCCACTCTGGAAATGTTTTTCCCTCCTGACAATACCCTTTAGATAGTGCCTGTGGAGGTGGATGACTCAAGTTTGACATGATTATTTCCATCCACCATTTTTTATTAAAAATACTCCTGATGGCTCAGAACGTGAGGGCAGGAGCTGCCTTGAAAGGGATGTGGAAAGCTCAGAGTCTGCACAAACTGCCATGATTTTATGTCAACCAACAAGAGCCAGAAAATCTGTGTAAAACAGCCCCTCCCAGCCTGAATTTATCATTTCATGTAGAGAAACCTCCAAACACATGGCAGTAACACCCACCTGAGACCCCTCCGTGCTTCCAGAGCCATGGATGAGCTGCCACTTCCAGCTCTGTTATTTACCCAGAGTTTTGAAGTTAAGGATCTCCTGATTTAGCTCCGGGTAAGTTAATTCCCTTTGTGACAGCTCCCAAACACCCTCGCTCTACTCCAGCCTCACAAATAATAAGCACTGTTGCTGGGAATACACATCCAGCAGCAGTGACCTCTCTCTCCCAGCCATCCCCTGCTGCCAGCAGTGTGTTTGGAGGCAGCAGCATGGAAAAAAAACAGAGTGGGGTTAGGGATGACAGATGGCTGCTGCAAGTCAGGAAAGTTTTGCAGCGGAAAACTTCCTGTGCTCTCCTGAAGCCTCACCTGGGAAACTGGACACAGTTATGGTATCCCCAACATGAGGAGGACATGGAATCATTGGAGCAAGGCCAGAGGAGGCTGTGAAGTTGATAAAGGGACTGGAGCACCTCCCCTATGGAGATGGGCTGGGAAATTTGGGATTGTTCACTTGGAGAAGGCTACAGGGAGACCTCAGTGCCTCTCCCAGAGCCTGAAAAAGCTCCAGGAGAGCTGGAGAGGGGCTTGGAACAAGGGCTGGAGGGAGAGGACACAGAGAATGGTTTCCCACTGCCAGAAAGCAGAGATAGATGGGATATTGGGAAGGAATAGTTCCTGTGGCTGCCCCTGGATCCCTGGCAGTGCCCAGGGCCAGGCTGGAAAAGGCTTGGAGCAGCCTGGGACAGTGGAAGGTGTCCCTGCCATGGACAGTCTGTAAGGTCCCTTCCAACCCAAGCTATTCAGGAATTCTCTGATCTGAATATTCATTTGGAAAATAACCTCTCAGAGAAGTGGCAGAGCAGCACTCTGAGGGTTTACCCCATGCCCTGGGTTCCTTCCCCTTTACACTGCTTACAGTCAGAACTCTTTTCCCTTTCCTGATCTCCCTCTTCTCCTCCAGCCCCCACCTGCAGCTGAAGCAGGGAGAACTCAGAGTATTCCCTGTGGGATGAGCTGGGAGCGGGGTCAGGCTGCAGCAGCGTCCCCCTGCAGTGTCCCAGAAACCCTTCCCAAGTGAACAGTGCTGACACATGCAGTGTCAGACACAGAAAATAAAGAAATCTGCTGGAAAGAACCCAACAGATCAGGCACTTGTTGGAGCCTTGAGCGCAGAGGAACATTATAGAATATTCCCAGTGGCTCCCCCAGCTCCAAACCTATCATAATTTAATCTGTGTGACTGGAATTTCTCAATAGCCTGGAACTCCCTCAGGACTGAAATCTCATTGAAAAAGAAACCAAGGAGAATTTTGGCATCTCTTCCCCAGCCTGGAAGATGAAATGCAAATCTGTTATTGGCATCGAGCTCTCACAGCTTGATCCATCCACAGAGCTCCAATAGCCTGACATTAACTTCTCAAGGAAGAACATTTTGTTACTCATCCTCAGACAGTTTATGCTTAAAGGCAGAAAGACTAATTCTGTTTGGGGTTTGGGCAGTGAACCTTCCCCAATTACTAGCACAGTCAGGCACTGATCTGGTATTAGAGACAAAACACAGGGAGATGGAGACTGCTGACTTAATTTTAAATATAAATTCCAGAGGCTGAACACTGCTGGCACATGGAAAAGCATCTCCAACTTCTTCTGCTGCTCTGGCTTTTCAGGCACTAATCAGTTTGGTGCCGCTCCTGTGTTTGCAGGTGGAAGAAGACAACCTGAGCACACAGCTCCGGTGTCCAGAGCTGGGACATCCCCGTGGCAAAGGCACAAAGCCCTCGCCAAGAGCGGTGTGGAGCAAAGGCTGCCAGGAGAAGAATGGATCTTCATTCGAACACGAGCCTGTGCTTAAGAGGCAGGGAATAAATGGATGATGAGGTGAAGAGCTCTGTCCAACCTCGCGGGGCACGACAGCGGCTCGGGAGAGGAGCGATCCCAGCTCTCCCCGGCACGGCCACTTCGGTGCGACTCCAATTAGCAGCACTCCGCTGCTCCTTCTCCAATGGCGGCTCCTCCACACCTAATTTCCCTCATTTGCCGTTAATTAACGGCGACGATGCGCAGTTCTGGAGCGCCGGATCCTCCCGGGGCAGGCGGGGCTGGGCTCCAGCTCCTCCCGCGGGCAGAGCGATGCCCGAGGGCTCTCGGATCAGCGCAGCAGGGGAAGGAGGAGTTGAGGCTGGATTCCCTTTGCTCGCCCGGCACGGTTCCCATGCGAACGGCCGGGAAGCAAAACAGGGACGAGCATCCCCCGTGCCCGGCCGGGGACTGCAGCCCCGGGGCCACTTGAAGCAACTCCTGACAGGTCTCTGCAAATCTAACAGGCAATTACAGCAGCCCTGCTTTAATCGGGACAGGAATCACAGAATCCTTCTTTGTGCCTGGAGTGAGCTGCAGGACCTCATGCCTCCTCCTGTGTGCTCAGCAACTCAACACCCCATACAGGGACGAGGCAAAGCTGTGCCTGGCCACACTATTGGCATCTTTGGGATGAGAAGCTGAGCCAGCTCAGTTCAGCTGAACTCAAACCTTCAAGCCAAGCTCCAGGAGAAGAGCCCAGAATGTGACCTTGCCAGTCCTGGTGTTCCTGGGTCTGAGCTAAGCTGCATTGAAGTGGTTTCTCAGGTTGTCCCTCATTGGGAAGAGGAAAACACTGTTGGTATCTCAGCTAAATTCATGTAAAGCTCACAAACCCAAATCCCAAGGCTCCAAGTTGGAAAGGCTGGGAAATGCAGGTCTGATTTACCAAAGCACACAAGAAAAGGGTCAGGGTAGGCAGAAATGTTTGGCTCCTGTTTCCCCAAAATGCCTCCAGGCTGTCCTGGAAGGACCAGTTCCACCTTGCACCCTTCCCTTGATCCTTCCCTCTAAAGTCTCTCCATCGAGGCCCCTGATTCTGACGATGGTTTGTACCGAGTGTCCACTGGAGAGCAAACCAAAAGCTCCAATTCATTCCACAATACTCAAACACTGGCTGTAAATGACATTAACACTCATTATTTAACTCAGAAATTACCCCAGTGAGCCACAAATCCTCTACAAAAGAGACCTTCCCCCTTAAACCAGATGGGGAGTACCTGGCCACACATCCTGGGCCAGGGAAGAGGGGATTAACAGCAGCAGCTTCCAGGGGAAATGACAGGATCCTCCAGTCAGCACACGGGGACAACCTTCCTGATGACATGTGCCAGACTAAGGCTGCTCTGTGCTCCCTACCACTGATCTGGAAAATGGAATTTTAAAGCTCTTTCCATCTTCTTAAGCCACAAGCTACCTCCATGCATCTTCTTACATTGGGACATGGAGAGGAACCTCCCTTTGGGAAGGCCTCAAAACAAATGAGACTTGGTAGGAAGAACAGAGAGCTCTACAGGGTCCCAGGGAAGGCAAAAGATACCTTTGGGACAGTATGAGCCTTTTTTTTTTTTTTTATTTTGCCCATAAAATGCAGGCTTAACATTTCAAAAAGCTGCAGAAAGACAAAAGCTGAGACTAAAATCACTCCACAGCTCCCAGCACAACTTTGGTCAGGAATGTTCTCCGTGTCCCCGATCTGCTGAGCAGTCCTACCTCCCAGCTGCCTTCCATGCACGGGACAGCATGGAGAAGGTGCAGAGGAGCCTCCCCCATGCCCAGAGCAGCACTCACCATCCAGCTCCTCCACAGAGATGTTGGCCAGCTGCTCACTGTCGCTGCCGGCTGAGAGCGAGCGGTTCAGGTAATTGCCCTTGTACAACAAGCCAGCTGTCACATGGTGGAATGGCATCTTCTCCCTGCCACGAAAAGGGAAAAGAGAGAGTGATTGTTGTTACCTGCCTTTGTTTCACGAGAATGGAACAAAGCCTGACCTGGAGGAAGGGCTGGACCGGCACCCCAGGGCTGCAGTTGTGTGTGAGAGAGGTGGACTGAGCTGGGACCCAGTGTCTGAAGCAGGAGCTGAATGAACAAACAGCAAAGCAGCTGCTGCCTCTGGGTGCTGGGAGGAGTGAGGGGAGCCAGCACAGCGGAGCCTTAGGAAAACAGGATTTCCCCATGCTCAGAGTGCAGATTTCAGCTTTGTTAATAATTACAGAGAGCACAAGGGTCTGTGTTGACCCGCCAGTGAAAGGTTACAGCACCACAGACTGTTTGGGTTGGACGGGACCTTAAAGTCCATCCTGGACCACCCCTGCATGGGCAGGGACACCTTCCACAATCCCAGGGTACTCCCATTCCAACCTGACAGCTGAGAAGAAATCCCACCCCATGGGAGGCTGGCTCAGGGAGGTGTTTGCAAACCCCAAAGCTCCCAACCCTGGGGGGCAGGCACTGGCCAGCCAGGAGTGGGAATTACTGTCAGCAGCACTCAGCCTGTGACTTAGGAGACATGAGGAGGAGGCAAGTTTGACAAAGTCAATTGAAATACTAAGAGGAAGATTTGTCCTGCCCAGGGCTGGATTCAATCAGCACAAGCCCATCCTGGGCCTGTTGTACTTTGGGCTGCACATTTCCAGCAGAAATAAATCAGCAGAGTCCTCAGAGCTGGCCAGGGACTCCCCAGGGTTGCAGGTGGCCAGGACAGGTTGGGAGTGCTACCGAAAGCCCCACTGCTCTCAGTGCACAGGGCAGGGGCTCCTCAGCCCAGAGAGCAGAGCCCAGGGCACGTGGCTGCCAGGTGCTCTGCCTCAGGAGGGAGGTGCCCCCTCCAGAATGCTGCTCCAGTCAACACAGCCCCCAGGATGGTCTGGCTCTGCCTTGGCCATGTGCTCCCACCACAGCCAATAAACCGAATATACAGACAATATAGATGGATTCATTTGTGAACAAAAGCCTTCCTGCTTCCCTGGGTTAGGAACAGCTTTCACAGATTCCCCAGGAGCAAACCGACCTGGAGACATGGGCAAGCACAGAGGGAGAGCCGGGAGGCTCCTCTTGCACTGCTCAGCACGTTCCAGGAATTTCTCTGGCAGTAATTATGTAAATAAATCCTAATCGTAACTTTAAGTATTTTTATTTGGGAGCCAGTTTGCTCCAGCAGCACATTAGAAACGTAAACAAGGGGTTCTGTTTCATTAAGCACATCTGTAATTTCCCAGCCCTTGCCATTTCATAGGTTTCATTCTGAGACATTGCTCCCTCAGACACCCGCTCGGCACTAAAATGGGAATTTTACCTGGCTGAGGGACACTCAGAGGCAATGCCAGCTCTGGTATCACTGGAGAGACACTGCCAGCCCTTTATACCCCCTCAATTTTCCTGGTGTTTCCAGGCCCACCACAAACCATTCAGGCAGTGACCAATTCCTGGTTTCTCTGGATAATCACCCCCCAGGATAATCACAGAGTTGGAAGGGGCCCACAAGGGTCATTGAGTTCAACTCTTGGACAACCCCAAGAAGCACTAAAAGCAATGACACTGATTTTTCAAATCACTTGAAAGGGGTTTAAGTCTCCCCCGGGCTGAGCTTGCACTGCAGACGCAGCGAGCCCAGGGGTCTGACCCCCCCCCGCCCCAGCCCCTGGGTGAAGGAAACTCCAGCCCTGCACTCCCTGCTCCCTGAGATCACCCACAGATGGAATAGCAGCAAACCATGGATTTAAAGCATGCCTGAAATCACTTTTGAAGCCTTGGCTTCTACAACCATTAAAAAAATGACAATGCCTCTCCCCTGAGGGCTGAAGAGCTGAAAATCAGCTCCTACCTGGATCCTGCTGTGTGTTTTAGTGCTGGAGGAGAGCCATGATACCCTGGGGTGAGGAATCCAGAATTAAATTCTGCTGCCCAGATATATTAGGTTTTTTAAAGCTGTAATGTCACTCAGCAGAAACCCTGCTCTGGAATCCAGCACCTCTCAGCTCTAACAAGGGATGCTCCAAACGGGCCCAGCAGCAGCTCCAGAGGCCCCCAGGGATGTGTAGCTGTGCCTCAGGAACACTCAGCACCATCAGACAGGAACCTGCAGCCATACCCAAGGCTGAAGGGGGAGAAAACAGTGAAAAGGGGCCCAGGAGGGACAGGCAGTGGGAGAGCTCCAAAGCATTGGGGTGGAAAAGCCCTTGAGGATGGAATCCATAAAAGCTTCATGGGAATATGCAGGTGCTCAATGCCTGTCTGGGAATAAAGGGCTGTCCTGGCACAGCCAGAGTGGTCCAGGTTGGAATTCCCATCCCTGGACATGTTCAGGGTCAGGTTGGAGCAGCCTGGGCCAGTGGGAGGTGTCCCTGCCTACGGCAGGGGTGGCACTGGATGGGTCCTTCCCACCCAAGCCATTCTGGGATTCTGGGACATGCTCACTTTGACTGCAGCCAAAATGTCAGAAAACAGAACCTCCAGCTTCCCTGTGGCTGCTGCTCCCAGTGCTGGCGAGCCCCTGGGCAGCTCAGACATGAGTGGAGTGGTGCTGCTGGCTCCCGCCCCATGGGGACACCTGACACTCCACCAGCAGCAAGGGCTGTGGGCAGGGCACTGACTGGGTTTTATCTCTCCAAATGTTCCATTTGAGCGCTATGCCCCCTCCTTAGGGTGGCCCTGGGGCTCCTGCCCCTTCTCCAGATCTGTCCAACAACCCCTGAACATGGAGCTGGGCTGGAGGTTTTGCTCTCCACACGTTTCCACCAGACACCTTACAAAGCAAATGCACTGTGGAGATTTGGAGCAGTGAAATCTCCTTGAATAATATCATGAAAATGCCACGAAAACATTAGCATTGAACCAGAAAGCCCTCAAAGAACTCCTAAGCAGGTATGTGGAAATGTCTCTATGGAAGCTCAAAGGACACCTCACCAAGTCTGTGGACATGTCCCCACGGTCCCCTGGCAGGTTCCAGTCCCAGCAGGTCCCACCCCCATCATGCACTGCCAGTCTCACTCCTGCCCCTCAGCACAGCCATGTTTGTGGAATTTAGAAGATTTTCACAAGCAATATTCCATCAGGATAAAAAAAAAAAACAAAAACAAAGCCATCCCCACACCGCTCACATGTCTGCAATTCCCATTCCTCACAAGTCCCCATGCTGCTCTTCCCAAGAAGGCTTTCAGAGCCTGTGAAACCCCACACAACCATTAAACACAAAGTTCAGCTCCAGGATCCATCTCTGATATGGAACAGGGATCAATTTCTGCTGATCCTGGAGCTCCCTGGGTCGTTACCACTTTGGAGGAGGTTCCTCATTGCCCTTTCTCCTGTGTGCAGCCCAAAGGATGCTCAGGAATCCATCCTGGGGAATCCATTCTGATTTTCCAGCCTCAGGCATGGAACACACAACACCCTTGGCACTGCCTAAGTGTCCCACCCAGCCAGAATCCTGTGTTTGCCTTCCCCGTGGAGCTGGAATTCCTTGGATCCCAGGGGTTGGGAGCACCCTGGCAGGATCCCTGCATGTTGAGCCCTATGCTGGCAAACACAGCAGGCAGAAATGAGAAAAAGTGGGATGAAGATAAAATGGAGATTTCCAGCTCTGCCACAGATTGGGCTGAGGGAGTCAGAGCTGGAAGAATGGAAAGCCCCCATGGATGGCCAAGGACACAGGAACAGAGCACCAGCACAAGCTCTGCTCTCTTAGCCCTTTCTCAGGGCTGAGAGGAATACAGGAAAATATTGAAAATCCAGGAGTCAGCCACACGGTCAGGAAACTGGAGCAGGAGCTGGGAAGTCCCTGAGGTCACTTTTAAAACCTTTAAAAATTCATCAGATGAAGTGACGGTGTAAAGATGCTTCTCCCTAGGCACAACAATATTTGAACATCTAAAGCAAAGAAGAGCAGGGACTTTGGAGCAATTATCCCACTCTCCCCAGGGCCAAGCCACTGCCATTGTCCTCAGAGGGAGGCTGTGTGATCTCCAGCTGGATCCAAAGGGGACAGAAGAGCAAACAGATTCCTGGTGTCACCTGGGAAACTTCTGGGTTATCTGATTCTCCATGAGGCACCAGCCAGGGGACACCAGCAGCCTCCCAAAGATGCTCCATTGTTATTTCTGGTCCTTTTCCATGGTGCTGTTCATTCTTCCCTCTCTCCAAGGAGGCCGTGACAGCTGAGGGTCCTGGTTAGGCCTGGCTTAACCTCTGGCATGGGAGAGGCTGAGCTGGACTAAATCCCCACGGCTGCTTTGAAGCCAGCACAGTTCAGGGAAGACAAAATCCTTGTGCTGGGAAGAGTCACTTTGTCCCTTGTCACCTGCATTCCCTGCTGCTAACAATAGCTTTAAAGTTTTTGTTTTGTTTTGTTTTTAATTTACTGCACAAACTTGGCACCTCAAGTGCAATCTGAGCCCAAGCCACCACGGGCAGAGCCTGCAGGGCTCCAAGGGCTCCTCCTGGCTCGGGAGGATGCAGAGCTCAGCAAGGTGTGAAGGTTGAAGCTGCAGATATGAAGTGCCCAGGTCTGGTTTAATCAGGCTCAGCTCAGGGGTGTGAAGAGAGCCAGGGCTGAGAGCAGGCTCAGGCTCGTTCTGTGCTATGAACCAAGAGAAGTGGCCTTGGAAGGAGCCTTGGGATGGGGAAAAAAAATCTGGCTCTTAAAAGAAGGTCGTCAAATAGATCCTCCCAGGGAAGCCGGTCCTGGAGGAAGTCTGTGTTTGCTGACTACTGATCCCAACTTTATTGATCTCAGCGCCCCAAACCCCCAGGAAGGCACATTTGGGATATTTATCAACAGGAGAGAGAGCAGAGACTCCTGCTGAGCCTGCCCAGGGTGCTGAACACTCTTGGGCAGGTTTGGGGAGCCAGTCTGGGCTGCATCACCCAGCTGAGAGTGCAGTCAGCCCTAAAGCTCCCTCTGAGAGCTTTTCTGGGACACAGGAGGGCTCCCACTTCCCTGGGTGCTCATTAGATGTTAGACACAGCTTTTCCACACATATTTTCAGCAAATGAATCCATCTAGACAAATTCCACCTTTCACAAGTATTTATGGATGGCAAACATGAGATTTGAAGTCACATGTGTGAGATTCACTGAATGTCTGCTAGTGGCGACCCAGGTAAAATCCGCACTCACCTCCAGGGACTGTTCCCAGTCCTGACCCATCAACACCCCCACGTGCCCTCTGCACACCTTCACGGCATTTGGACTCTATCCAATCATTTATTGGCTTAAGCCTGAGAAAATGTTCCTCTAATTCAGGCAGGAAACGCAGATCTGGCACACACTGGGTTGGGGTACCAACAAGAAAGCTCCTCGTGGTGATCACTGGGGAAAGAAGCCTTTACAGACAGATTCTTCTCAGCAAGAAAATCCTCTGGAAGGCAGAAAACAAGATCTGAGTGACAGCTTCATGTAACGTACAGCACCTCAGGAGCCACAAACTTCCATGTTCAAGAACTACAAAGCACTTGGGCTTCAGAGGGTTTTGTGCTGTGTTTTTTTTTCCCACCTTCTGCAGTAAATTCTAAATGAAAAAGCAGAGGAAGGGCACTTGAAAAGACACCACATCTCTAAACAACTGCTGCTGCTTTGAATTCTGGCAGAAAGGGAGAGCTGAAGGTGCCAGGTCAGGTATAAAATCCAACATTTCTGTCTAGGAGCTACACATGTGAGAACACGGGGGGACAGAGAAATCAGAGTTGTTGTTTGGTTTTTTTTTTGTACGTGGCTGGGGCTGATCCCCAGCTCGAAGTGCCAGGAGGAGAGGACTGCAAGGACCTGATAACTCCATGTCTGTCCCCAGAGCAGGAGCAGCACTCACAAGGGATAAAGACCCTTTCCACTCCAAACAGGCTTTAAGTGCCCGATTAAAGAACCAGCACCGCTGACTCACCAGTGTTTCCTCTCAGCTCCCGAACTCATCCTCACCGTCTGCAGACAGAAATCCCCAGATTTTTTGCTGCCCTCTTCCACTTTCTGTCACTGCTGCTGCCCGCAGTTGTGCTTAACCAAGACCAGTAAAAAATTTCCATCTTCCAGGTTCGGAAAACCGAGGAAAAAAAAAAAAAAAGAAAGCCAGCAATGCAAAAAAAAAAAAAAAACTTTAACATCTTCTCTCTTCTAATAGTTCATCTGGAAACATGAAAAAATCAGTTTGGGAAGGAAAATTTTACCCTGGAGAGGCCCAGTCTCCCATTCCCTCCAGTGGGCTGAGCTCCTCTACAGACACCAGGGACAGCCACAGTGTCCATCACAAAGAAATTCCAAAAAAAAAAGCCTTTTTCAGGTGACAAGCATTTAGGAGAAAAAAACAACACAGGCTAAAAAAACCTCTCAAATCTCCAGGCAGAAGGGAGTCTAAAGGAACCTTCACTTTGGGAACTGAGGCAGAGTTTTATGGCAAAGGAACAAAGACCCCAGGAGAGACAGACTCTGCATGCCCAGGAGGCACACAGCCAGTGTGACCAGGAGGGACACACCGGCCTGGCCACAGGAGGGATACGTCCAGCCTGTCCCCAGCCCCTGGTGCCTCGGTGGAAGATGTTGGTGGAGTTAAAGGATGAAAACTCAGGGCTGCTGATGGATTGTTTCCCACATTGGAGGCTCTGAGCTCCTCCTGGGCCAAGGATGCTGGAGCTTCCAGGTCCCGTAGCATTCCCAGCCCACCTGCAGCCCCTTTTCCCTGCGCAGACCGTCCTGCTTGTGCTGCAAGGGGGATCAGGACCACCCTGTGCCCACCAGGGATCCCTGCCAGCATGGAGAGGGGGCTCCTCATGCCCCACTTCCCAGAAATCAGCTTCTCCAGAAGTCAGGACGGACAAAGCCAGTGGAGAGCAGGTTCAGGTGAGAGCCCAGGGCAGGTCAAGAGGGCCAGGGAGGCTTTGGAGCATCACCCACCCCCGCCCAGCCCCTCACACTGACCCCACCCTGCAGTCCTGGCTGCTCACGCACAGAAAGATCCCAGTTCTCTTTTTCTGGAATACTCAGCTCCTTTCTTTTCCCGAGTAGAACGTGAGATCACTCAGAACTAAATGATAGGAACGAGGTCCTTGTTGACAGCAAGAAAAAAAAAATCCCAGATCTTTGAGCTGAGGAACACATCAAAGCAAGAAGGAAATGTCACTCAGGCACCCCCACCCCCCATAACCCTTCTCTAACACATCTCCCTGCTCTGTTGAACCCTTTTCTTCTCCACTCACAGCTGCTGAGTGTTTACTCATTGAGCCTGGCCCAAGGGGACCTTTCTGAGCTTCTGTTCATTCCCTCCTGTCCAGTTCCCTCCCCTGGCCAGGCATAAATCAGCCCTGGAGACACGAGCAGCAGCAATTCATGGCACCCCCAGTACCCTGGTTCACAAAACAATACACAATGGATTATTCAGAGCACACCCTGCGTCACACACCAGTAATTATAAACATGAAATCTATCAAATAATGACAATTAACAGCGGATCTGACAGAGTAACACACTCCAAATAGCCTGGTGGTTGATTACGTCTTATTAATGAAATGCCAAAACATTGAGGGCTCTTAGCAGGACAATTAATTGCTCCCAATAAATCTGACTTCTGCCAGACCTCATCTTTAAAGGAGGCTTTGGGACATCTGGTGAGGGTTATTTTTTAAAGCAATGGCTGATGGTTCCTACAGAAAATTCCTGGGAGCTGGGGGAACTAGAGCCACCAACACAGAGAAATGAGCAGAAGGGAATTAGAAATGAGGGCAACCTCAACCCTGGAATAATTTCATATAAACTGGGGTGGATTGTGGTGTAAGATTCCAACCAATATCCACTCCCAGCACTTCCCCTGCAAACATCCAGGGTCAGCAGCTTCCTTGGAAGTGTCCTCAGACACAATGGCCCAGATTCAAGGAGTTCCAAAGAGGATCCCAGGCTGCTGGGAGAAGGCGAACAGACCCAAAGGGAGACCTGTCCCAACCAGAGGTGTCCAGAGCCACCAGGCTGGTTGTCACCAACCCAGGATGGGGCTGTGATGACAAAGGGTGCAGGGCCTGTTGTGCCAATGGCTCCACTCCTGCAGATACCGGGAATGTCAGCTGCCTTGGACACACAGGACTTGCAGCACTGCTGCCAAGGGTGTTCTGGGTGTCCATCCCTCTATCCCCTCGGAGCAGCTGTTTAACCACCCCCCCCACCCCCCCCCCCCCCCCCTTTGCTTGTGGCGGGAGGATCCTGGGGACACCAAGCCCCAGTGACCCCACACACAGTACTCACTGGCAATGGGCCTTTGCCAAGGGCCAAACCCTGGAGCTGTGAAGCTGCAAAGCTCTGGAGCGTTCTCTGGCCCCAGCCCATGCTGGAGTACCCATCATCCTTAATTCCCTGGACACCAGACCCTATCAGGGAGAGCAGGGTCAGCCCATGCTGCCTTCCCTGCAAGCTCCTGCTCCTTGGAAGATTTCAGTAAAGCTGTTCCAGGAACCCCAGTGATCATTTCCTGCTGGAGCAGTGTTGAGCTCTCAGGGTGGCACAAATTACAGCATTCTTATTTTTATTTCAGCCTTAATTTGAAGGGAACGTACAAGAGAAATCTGATGCTGGCTGGGCCTGAAACCCACAAAGCACTCTGTAAACAAGCTCGACCCTGAGAGATTTCCATGTTTCTTCCTGAAACACCAGGAGAACCAGCAGCACTGGGTAATTGGAAACAGTTACGGAGACTTCATTTTCTTGTTTTTTTCTGGGATTTGCTCTCAGGCTGGTTCTTCCCAACCTTAATACCTGGCAGTGTTGATCAACTCTTTGGAATCTCATTTGCATAAGGGTTGATGTGTTGAGAGCTGTCATGGAGAAATCGCTGTCATGGAGAAATCACTCTCCTGGAGAGGTCAGGGTTATTCAGGGGGAAAAGGAGAGAGGCCATTTCTCCTCAAGTGCTGCTTTTAAAAGGGGTCAGAGCAGAGTCTCTCAGGCTGAATGGATAAATAGACCCCCAGGAACACTTTACCTTGGGACATCCTTGGGAGCCTCTGGACACATCCTCAACCTCCTGGGGACATTTGCTAATTAGCAGCACAAACACGTGCAGGTATTCCAACCCTGTCCATGGGACACTTCCCTCGGGGTCACAGCATCCCTGGAGGCAGCAGCAGCTGCAGTTCCCGGCACTGGGACAGGCTGGGAGCACCAGCAGGGCTGACCCGGGCAGATCTTCCTGCTCCCTTTGCCCAAGGCTTGGCAGGAGAGGAAAGCCCTCGGAGCAGGTGTCTGCAAACAGCTGAGCCCTGCACACCCCGAGGGGGAGAAAGCCTCGTTAGGCACCTGCAGCTCATTAACTCCGGGAGCCTCTGCCCTCCTGACCCCTGGAGAACCAGGCCCTGGGCAGGACCAGAGCACAGAGCCCAGGAATTGAGGCTGGGAAGGGATGAAGCCAAACTGGATTTTGCAGGACATCAGCAGAGCCCTTCCCACGACCAAACAAATTCTGGTTCCCCACGCTGGCTCATGGTCTGTCTCATTCCAGCAGCCAGAAGAAAGAGATCCCAAGGAAATGAGATGCACACAGACATTCTCCCTGCTGTCACCTGCGTGTTTGCACGTGCTGTCACCTGTGCCAGCCACAGCAGTGCCCTGCAGGACACCCAGTGACCACAGGCAAACCCCACTGCCCAGACCCCGTCCAAAGACAAAGCAGCTCCATTTTAACCTTCCTGCATTCCTGACTATCCAAACCCCTGCTGCAGGGAAGGGCTTCAGGAAAAGGCATGGAAATACAGCAGGGTGAGGAAAGGGATGGACCAGAGAGCCCCAAACCAGCACCTCCACTGAGCTACCATCACTCACTGCTGGGGCTCAGAGGTGAACCCAGTGGGCCCTGTCACCCCAGGTGACAGTGACTGTGCAGCGTCCCCACCCCAGGGACAGCCACCAAACCTGCAGAGATGCCAACTCAACAGGGAATGACTCCAGGCACAGAACAACACAGATCCAACCCCTCCAGCCAGGTGGGATGGCTGGATAATGCCTGGGAAAGGGAGGTCCAGGGAAGGTCCATGTCCAAAACGGGCCTGGAAGCCCCAGCTAGGGGAGACCTGAGGGCAGCAGTGCAGATGTTTGAGAGACAGACTTAAGGACAGAATTCAGTGCAGATGTTTCAGGTTTGCTTTTCTTCTGCTGTAAAAATGCAAATGCAAGGATGCCCAGCAAGCCTCCACAGGCTGATGATAAGTTGAAGGAATGAGAGGGCACTTTTAGAACCACCCACTGAATTTCTTTACATTTTCCAGGTCCTGCCCATGAACTTCAGGTTCAACAGACTAAAATCAGACTGTGGCTTTTATTACCGCTGCTTAATGTTTTTATTCTGAGAACCATTTCACGTGTTAGTGCTTTTATCAAAGAAGGCTGCAGTTAATTAAAAGCAGACCTATAAACCAGTTTGTTACTGTTGCCCTCTTTTCATGATAGCCCAAGAACTATTGCATAATACCCAGGATTTACTTGTGTTTCTGCCTCACACTTTTAACACTAACCACATTCACAGGTTAAAAACACAGTTAAAGCCTCCCCAGCCTCACAAAACTCCTCTGTATGATCAATTTCCAGTACATCATTAGCTGCGGACTGTACAAACTGAATAAAACTGGCCTGGTCTTTTTACACAACATTAAAAAGCCCTCTCAGTTCACCTCAGGAAGGCACCTCGCTACAATGAACGCTCTCAGACCCTTCTGACATTCCCAGCATTTTCTGAAAAGGCTCTGCCTGTTTGAATTTGCATCTCCTTATAGATCACCTACCATATTTCATCCCAAATCAATAAAAGCTGTATGAGCACAAATCTAAAATGATGGTGGAGGGTATTTCTATTCCAAGGAGTTTCTCAACGTGCATTTTGCTCAGTTTACCACAACTCTCAAAGAAAAAAACGTGCACAACACCATCATTACATGGGTCAAGGCACGATTTTGCTCAGAAATTAGGACATTTCAAAAGAAATATGATGAGGAGGTTGCATTGCTTTGAACTTACAGGGGCAGCGTTCCTGGAGGCGGCGGGAGCCGCACGGCACCAGCCATTGAAATGTGCCCGGGCTGGGGCAGGAGAGCCCGGACAAGCAGCCACCGAAATGCTGTTTCTAAATCCATCTAGAGCTACAGACCTGCTGTGGTATGGAAGGGATCGGCTGCATCAGCAGAACCCTCCAGCACACCGCGATTGGACAGAACCTGCGGGAAATGAAGCCAGGGAGGGGGAGCGGGGAACAAGGAGGCTCAGCCCCGCTCCCCGCACGGCTGAGGCAGGCAAGGAAAGAGATTTGGGTTAAATTACCCTTTGTGCCTTTTGCTCTGTTTTGGTTCGGGTTTCTCTTCCTCTTTGCAAGCCAAGTTCTGCCCTGGGGCTCGATGGCAGGGAGCTGCTCCGAAGTGGTTTTGTCCCCCGCTGAAATCCTTCTGCTCCCAGGACCAAACCCCTGCCCCACCGAGAACTTAAGGAAAGGCTTTGTGAGAACCAGCTGAGCTCTGCCCTCTCCC
Organism: Regulus satrapa; assembly: GCA_013396955.1. NCBI lineage: Eukaryota > Metazoa > Chordata > Aves > Passeriformes > Regulidae > Regulus > Regulus satrapa. The sequence goes on from VWZN01014219.1 coordinate 566,470, forward strand.
GAGGAATCAAGGAGCAGAAGGCAGCTCCTGCAGGACAGACCTTCCCCACGGGAGAAGGTCTGCAGCCCTGACACCCCCTGGGAGCAGGACCTGGCTGCGGTCCCTCACTTCCCGATGGGATTCTAGCCCGAGCCATGCCGCCCCTCCGGGCAGAGCCTTTATCCACAGGTGCAGTGCAGAGAGGATTTGGCTACAGGTCTGGCGCATCCTCAAAGGAAACAGCCCAGCAACCACCGAGACTCCCCAAACTGAAAGGATGAAGCTTCCCCGTCAAACCTTTCCCGGGAATAAAGTCCCACACATGCATTCCAGGGGAAAAGGGAGCGTGCAGAGACCCACGGGAAGCCAGCTGGAAAATTCCCTGGTAAAGAAATGGCATCGGCAGCTCTTACCTGCTCGGATTTGTATTCCCAGCTAGCAGCACACCTACAGCCCCAGGCTCTCAGGGGGCATCGCGGGGGTGCGGATTGCTGCAGGTCATGGGTGTGTACAGCCAGAAGCAAAAAAAGCCCGACCCAAAACAACCCCCCCAAAATCCCCCAAAAGCCACAACATGACCCAAATGAGATCCCTGCAACGGCTGTCTCGTTACAAGCAAGATGATATGAAGGAGGGGTTTTTACTTGCTCTGAGGCATCATATGGAGCTTAATCACAGCAGTTACGTATTGGGTTCTTTTGGCCTTCAATCAAGTGTGTCATTTCGGTGGCAGCTGCCTACGTGATGCCAGCACCCTGGGCGCTCCAGTCCTGTGCCAGTGCCGGCCTTGTGCAGCTATTCTACAGCTGAACAACGGGCAAATTCCATTTCCCAGGCTGCAGGAAGCTCCTCCTGTAGTCCAGCGAGCCCTTGGAACCACCCAGGATCACACACCTCTCCTCCGGTACCCAGAGCCCGGGGAGCCGCTCGCACCGCAGCGCGCGTCCCGCTCTCATCTCCCGGCGCAGCCCGTCCGTATCCCGAGGACTTCAACGCTCCCAAAGGCACCGGGAGGGGACACAGCCCGCCAGGCGCCCCGCGGACGAGCGCGGCACGGCGCTAAGGGGGAGGCAGCTGCTCCACGGAAAACAGCAAAACTTGGTGGGTGGGAAAGGTCTGAGGAGCTGCTGAGTAACCGCGGAACAGCTCAGCCAGGACCCGGCTCAGCCCTCCCCGCTGCAGCCCTGAGGCTGCTCGAGGGGGGAAGCAGGAGGCGAGCGCTGCAAATCAGGTGTTGAACCCGGTGATTGAATCGGCTGAAATCAGCCGGGGCTGGGCTCATCTCGGCTCCGAGCAGGTAGCGGGGGCACGGGCAGCACTCTGCTCGAGAGCCTTTCGGTTACCGACAGCGGCATCAGGAGGTGTTTGGGGCCGAATTCCTCCGTCAAGTGCATTTGTTGGGTTTGACAGATTCAGTAGGACCTATCCATTCAAACAGATGGCGGATGCTCCCTCTGCTCCGGGATCTGGGATCCCCATCCTTGTCCAACTCCCCGAGAGCAGGACACCGCATAGACACCGAGCTCTCATTACATCACCCGGTACGGACGAGCAGGGGGCCAGGAAACGAATGAAAAAAGGATTTTCTGGGCAGCCAAAGTGCTGTTGTGCCGCTCCATGGCAACTCCACAAACACGCGTGTGAGCCGCACACGGCCGGCTCGGGGGCACAGATCCGCCGCCCAGCGCGGGGCTGGGTACCGAGGGGGGCATGAGTATCCCGAGCATCCACCCGCGGGTCCCCCCGCGGGGATCGCTCGGCTGCCGGCCCGTCTGAGCCGGCTGGCAGCGATGGCTGAAGCCCCAAC
>VWZN01014219.1:568367-601530 GCA_013396955.1 Regulus satrapa
CTCCCCCGGCCCGGCCAGGGACCACCCTTCGCCGCCGGCCCTGCGGCGCGGCCCCGCTAACCCCTTCCTCGCCGTGCCTCCCCATCCTCCAGCCCAGCCGGGGATTCTGTGCGCAGGGAGCGGCTCCGGCCTCGCCGCCCCAGCCCCCCCGGCGAAGACACAGCCCCGATAAATCCAGCGCCGGGGGGACCCGCCCCGCCCCGGTGGAGCCGAGCCCCTTAGGAAGTTGTGTCTCCAGGTCTCCTTTTGGCAGGGAAGGTGATAAGCCGCCAGTTCATTTTTTAGAAGCACCGAATCGTTGGTTGGAAAACACCTCCAGAATCAAGTCCAGCCACTGCCCCAGCACTGCCAAGCCCATCACCTGACCCATGTCCCCAAGTCCATCCCTCCAGGGACAGGGACTCCACCCCTGCCCTGGACAGCTCCTTCCAGTTCCTGACCACCCTTTCCATGGAGAAATTTCCCCGATATTCACCAAACCTCCCCTGGCCCAGCCTGAGCCATTCCCTCTCCTCCTGTCCCTGTTCCCTGGAGCAGAGCCCGATCCCCCCGGCTGTCCCCTCCTGTCAGGAGTTGTGCAGAGTCAGAAGGGCCCCCCTGAGCCTCCTCCTCTCCAGGCGGAGCCCCTTTCCAGCTCCCTCAGCCTCTCCTGGGGCTCCAGCCCCTTCCCATCCTATTCCCTTCCTTGGACATGCTCCAGCCCCTCAGGATCTGCATTGTGAGAGGCCCAACATTGTCCCCAGGACTGGAGGTGCCCTAGCAGAGGGAACAATCCCTGCCCTCACTGCCCTGGTTCTGCTGGCTACACCGTTGCTTATACTGGCCAGAATGGCCTTGGCCTTTTTGGCCAGCAGCGGTGGAGAAGGATCCACATCTGCAGGCGTGTCCTGTGCTCTGTGTGCACAGACTGTGCTTCTCCCTTCACCCAGGGCCCCCCAGCCTGCTTCACCCCTCTGGATGCTACAGTAGGTGGGCAGAGCAGGGAGAGCCACTTCACTGATCCAGGGGTCCGGATTTCTGCTCTGGGAAGGAGAAAGTGCCTGCAGGAGTGCCCTACTCCCAGGCAAACCTCCCCCCTTTCTCTGCTGCAGTCACCTTCAGCTGGTACCAACACTCGGTGGAGCTTGCTTGGCTCCCCAGCTCCCTGTTGGAATGCTCCTGAGGCACACAGTCCTTGGATCGTTGCCTGGCACCAGCACAGCCCCTGACCCCTCAGGGACAGCTGGGCCAGGATGCTTCCAGCAGGGAAAGTTTGACTGAAAAAAACAATTTGGGCTGAAGGCAAGCAGAGATGTTGTGCTGGTGACAGCAGCTGACTGCAGGAGAGGCTCTGATGGGAGCCCAACACAGCTCAAACTGCCTCAATTGGATCTGGAAAACAGCCTGGAGAGACACCTGTCATCTCCAGCAACACTCCCACAGCCGTGTGCGCATCAAACAAAGTCTGCAGAGCGTGGATTTTAGGGCTCAAAGGTGTTTAATTCACATCTTGTCTCCCTTGTACTTTTCTGATGTAAAATCCTTCTTCTTGTCTCCTTCCCTTCAGCCTCGTGGGCCACCATGTTCCCCACACTGGGATTTTCCTGGGATCAGAAGGAACATGATCTGCAGCTCAGGACCCAGGGGCAGAGGGATTTTGGCTTTCTCTGCTCCCTATGCAGATAAACCCCATATAAACCCCATCTCCATTGATATTCAACCCCTTCTGCTCCACCTGTTCAGCTGTCCTGCCCCAGGGGGGGATTTCTGCATCCCACTGCCTTTCTCCTACTGCCTGGACATTGCTTGCATGGAGATTCAGAAATTTAGCCATGCTCCAAGTCCCTTATAAACCATCAGGTCTGGGCTACATCCCTCAGTTTTACCATTTTTATGAAGTTATTGGCATTCCTGTGTTCAGTGAGAAGATAATCCTTGCTCCAGGAGCGAGGCCCTCAGCACCAGTGGTGGAAGGTGAGTGATGGCACCAAATGTTGTTCCATAAGAACAAGATGCAGATGAATCTCTTAATCCTTTTACTTTTCATTCCTATTTTTTCCCTTGAGCCATGAGAAAACTTTCAGCTGCAGCTCCCTCATCTCCATCTGGGCTGCCTATGTGAATAAATGGGGGCAAACCTCCTCATTTGAGAAAATTATTCCCTGCCTTTAGCTAATTTCCTTTCCTTTAGCTCTGGAAAACATTAACCAAAAAAAGGTTCCAACCTTCATGGCTGAAAACAGTAGCTGGAAAATCCATTAGGCTGATATATTTATTATTAAAAATTGTGAAAGGACCGAGTCCTCATTAATCCCTAAATAGATCCAGAATATCTCCAGATTGTGTCCACATCAGTAAGAGCAACCCATGGCTCTGTTCCCTTTTTATTTTTTTGTTAAAGTGCAGAGCTGATCACTCCAAACCCTCTGGTTTTCAGGTGTCCTGGCATCTCCTGGGGCTGAGGGGGGAGCTGGGATGGAGCTCTCCAGAAGGATGGGGCTTCCTTGGGACCAGCCCCGGGATGTTTGGAATGCACTCCTGGAAATGATACAGCCAGAGACAATAAAATCCTAATGTGACAAAGTGAGTGATGGCAGCAGGGCAGGCTGCTGTCAGCCCTGCCTGGGGACACCGGCGGGGCTGTCAGTCCAACAGCGACTGATCAGCACCTGCTGTAACTCACCAGTGAGCTGCTCATCCAGGCAGGATCCTTCCCCTGGACAAAGCCACCAGCAAAGCTGCCAGGGCAGGGCAGGTGGCTTTGGTTGGGGTCTGGAGCCCAGCATGGGGTGAAAGCAATCAAAAACCCTGGGTGTCCAGGGGGAGGCAGGGCAAGGCAGGCTATGGCTCCGGGAGAGCTGCGTGCCTTCACAAGATCCCTTTTGGCCAAGTGTGAGGCCGGGAGGGCCGAACTTGGAGGTTCCTCAGAGAAGAAAGTCCTCGATGGGATGAAAGAGTTTTGCTCCATTAGGGAGGATCCTCTGGAATGAAAATCCCCAAAAATCGGGAAGGCCCTTGGAAGGGGGAGGTCTGCAATCCTTCCTCCCCCACAGTGCTGGGGGAGCTCTGCCCACTCCAATTTGGAATGTCCTGGGCAGCACTCGCTGTCCCCCTCACTGAGGAGGGCTCAGGAGCCTTTTCCAGCCTCTCACAAGTGGGAGAGGTTTTCCAACTCACAGCCCACATTTTCAGCATTGCTTAATTCCACCCCATTATTTCTGATTAAACACTTGGTGGAAGGAGTACAATTGCTCCCTAGCCTGGATTTTTGTGTTTTAATGGTGCTTAATTATTCCAGGAGAAACTTTTATTTTTCCTTTTTCTCCACCTCGCTTCTGCACTGGATGCTTTCTCCTGGAGTTTAATTAGCACATTTCAGAATGGAATATTGAGATTAAATCACTGCTGGGTGAGATCTGCTCCAGGATTGATGATCCTTGGGCACAGTTTTTATTGGAGCTGCCAGCTCGGGCTATGGATTTATAGATCAAAGGGTTCTTTGAGCCAGGAGCAAGCCAGCGCCAGGGACAGGGACCAGGCTGATGGCCTTTGTCCCCTCCTGCAGCCACCAGAAGGATGGATGAAGGTGCTGACTGATGTGAGGGTGGTCAGGCCCTGACACAGAGCAGCTGTGGCTCCCTCAGCCCAGGAAGTGTCCAAGTCAGCTCAGCTAGGGCTTGGAGCATTCTGGGATAGTGGAACGCGTTCCTATGGCAGGGAACTGGATCCCTTTGAGGTCCCTTCCAACCCAGACCATCCTGGGATTCATCCTGGGCAGAAAGGGTCACCCCACACCCCAGCAGCAGGGCTGGCACATCGGCACCTCCAGCCCCACCATCTGCTGGGATCCAAGGGTTCATTCCAGCCTCTCCCAGAGCCTGGGGCTGGCTGCAAACATCAGATGGAGGCACAGGTTTGGCACCAGGCCAGCCCCTTTCCTGCTGCCTCAAATGCCAGCATTTTGATTCAAGCTCATCTGCAAATGCTAAAAAAGCTGCAGCTTTGCAACAGAGTCCACCCTGGTGGAGCTCACTGAAAGGAGGGGAAAATCCCAAACCGAGAGTTCCTTTAATTGTGTTCTCTCACCCAGCCAAAGGTACAGACATGCAGTGACACCCACAGAGATCTTTTCTCAGCTGAGACTCCCAAACACTTGTGGCTTTCCTGGGGCCAGGGAACCCTCTGTGGACAGGAATTTTTGCTTACGCCCCTTGCAGGAAGGCTCCTCATCCCGGGAACTTGTTTGAGGGGGGTTATCCCAAAAACCTCCCAGCAATTCCCATGTGGGAGAGAACAGGACCTCCTGTTCGTGCTGCTGGGCAGGCTGGCTTTCCTCTCGTTATTCACGGCAGCTCTGGCACAGAGTGGAGCAGAACTGGGTAAGGTTTCATCCTTCAGAGCCCACGAGACTCAGCCAAATGCCTGCAAAGGGCAAAGAGCCCCAGCCCAGCCCCAAATCCACAACAAATTTCAGCAGCCAGGGTTGGGGGGACTCTGTGTGTTTTGTTTTGCTCTTCAAAAGATAGCCCTGTAATTTAATGACTCATCCATTCTCCAGCCTTTGTTGCTTTTCATTTTCAACATCTTTAAGCTGTTTGTGGAGAATGTGCTTATTTTTAGACTTCCCATCAGGGAGAGGCATCTGAGCTGGTTCCGAGGGAAGAGCTCCATTGAGACTTTGGTGTCTGGGGTGTTAATGGGCAAATTTCCTGCTAGGGAGAGATCTCCTTCCCTTTCCTCACTGACCTGGCAGCGGGCAGGGATTTTCAGGCTGTGCCCTGTGGGGTCTCCGCGCTCTGAGCTTCGGGAGGGAAGAGGAGGAAGAGGATGTATTCAGGGAAAATCAACAAATGTTGGAGCATGAGGAACAAACGGGGGCCCCAGGATCTCAAATAATCCTTATCAAACCTGCAAATCTCCATCCAAAATCTCCATCCAAAAATTCTCTGTCCCATGGCACAGGCTGGCAGCAGGACAGGCAAAGGGGGAGAGCAGCCCTCAGTCAAGAGCCAACCCCCATTTCTCTCCACTGCAGCAAATCAAGAGGAGTATTTCTGCTTAATTCAGGTGTTGTTGTTGTTGTTGTTTTTATCAATATTTTTATTTGAAAAAATAAAGTTAATTTTTTCCCAGAGAATTGACAAAACAGAAGATACTTTTTGAGTTAATCAATAGGTTTGGGGTTGGGTTGGTTTGTGAAGTCTGACACCTCCTCATTTCATTTTGCAGCTCCAAATTCTTGTGGGGAGCTTTAAAATGAAAGGAAATTTCAAAATTAAAATTGGCTCTGTAGCACTTGGAGCCAGGCATCTGATGAGAAAAAAAAAACAAAAAAACAAAAGTGGGGGGGGAGCACCCAATCCTGCCTGCTTTTTTTTTTTTTCCTTTTTTGTTTTTTAATTTAATTAAGTCAATGGAGAACGGAAAGGCCTCAAATGAAAACCACACTGGCCCCAAACGTCTCCAAGGCTCCAGATGTGAATTCCTGCACCTTCTGCTGGCAAGCACATCCTGGCTGTCCTCCAGCACTTGGGGCACAACCCGAGTCTCTGCTCAGGAACAGGAGCAGAGACCCAGGGATGCCCTGGAAAAGGTCAGGAGGTGGCTCCCGTCCATCCCTGGAATGTGAGACAATCCAGACCTGAGCTGAGCTCTCAGGACACATCCTCTGAACTCTGCTTTTCCCCAGGGAGCTATTTGGGGTTTGCCATCCTGTGCCACCCCCTGTCTCCACATGTCCCTCAGTGTCACAAACCAGGCTCAGCCTCAGCAGGGCCCCACAGGCACGGCCAAGGACCTGCTCCCCCAGCCAGCCCCAGGCAGGGCTCCTGGACCAGCTCCAGGGAGCTTTTCCAGGCCACGTTTGTAATTCCACTGAGAGCTGCAGTCCTAATGGATGGCTGGAAGTGCTCCATGGCTCCTGGCTATCACCTCCCAGGCTCCTGGCTGTCCCCTCCAGGTGTCCAGAGCAGGGCAGGGCCGTTCTGCTCTGCACTCCCCAGCAGCAGCCCCAGGAGCAGCTCTGGAAGCTCCTGGCGCCTGTCCTGACACAGATACAGGACCCAAAGCTGCTCAGCCACGAGCCCCGAGCTCTCTGCTCTGCTGTCCCCACCCCAGAGCCTCGTGGTGACACGACAGAGCCCCCTGGAGAAGCTGCCACCACCTCCCCCCCTCGTGTCTCCAAGGACCTGCACCTTCTTATTCCATTTCCTTAAATCATGGAATCAGAGAGTCCCAGAATGGGTTTGGATTGGAAAGGACCTCAAAGCCCATCCAGTGCCACTCCTGCCATGGCAGGGACACCTCCCACTGTCCCAGGCTGCTCCCAGCCCCATCCAGCCTGGCCTTGGGCACTGCCGGGGATCCAGGGGCAGCCACAGCTGCTCTGGGCACCCTGGGTCAGGGCCTGCCCACCCTCACAAGGAGGAATTCCCTCCTAATATCCCACCTATCCCTGCCCTCTGGCAGTAAAAACCATTCCCTGTGTCCTGGAACTCCATGTGAAGCTCAAGGATGGTTTTTTGTTGCATTTAAACTTTCCATGACCCACAGAGAAACCTCAGAGGGGCATCCCAAGCCCTGGATGAAGGCACTGATGGAGCGGGTGGGGAACATGCCTGGGCTGAAGCACAGGAGAGCTGCATTCCCTGGCCAGGGTCTCAGGAGCTGCCCCTCTGCAGGATGGGGCCTCAGGAAATGCCAAGCAGGAGGGCCAATGTGCTTAGGCTGGGGGGCAGTGACAACAGGATGGTTTGTTGTGTTATTTACCAGGCCAGATGCCCCAGCTCTGCATCCACCTCCGGAGTCATCAGCTGGGAGCACCTGTCCCAGAAGGGAGGCCTGAGCAGGAGGACTGGAGACAATCTGGCTGAGTTAATCACTGAGCGCTTGGGCCCAGAAATGCAGTGACTTAAGAGAAAATCTCACTGTATTTATTTTAAATGAAAGCCTTTCTGCAAAAGATTCAAGAGAAAAACCCTGCTCAGTCCATGGATTGCAGTGCAGGTATAGGCCAAATACATGGTGAAAAGGAGATAAACACTGTGTCCTCCTGCATGGCCACGGGAGACAAATTCCCCGTTTAGAAAGCAAATACAATATATTTCTTTTAGAACAACTGTATTCACAGCACATTGTTTCTCTGAGAAAAATATGTTAGTGACTTTGAACTCCTCCAATGCCATCCAGAATTTTTTTTCCCCCAAAGTGTCTCAAAAGTAGCAAAAAATACGAAAGAATTAATGACTGTTAACAGCTGAAACAGATGGTCTGCTGTGAGTCCCCACAGCCTCATGCAACTGTGAGTCAAGCCATTTTTCAAAATGGTGAAGAAAGAAAAGTTTTGGGTTTTTAAAAAATCAATTTCCAAGGCTACCAGGCTTCCAAAATTCCACTCGGACTTCCCAAGCACGAGGCAGCAGGAAAGGGGGGGCTGGTTGGGTTCGGACCCACCTTTGGCTCCAGTCCAGGTTCCCTTTGCCCCCACGGGAGATGCTGAGCAGCGCCTGGGGCGGGGCTCTGCTCCAGGGTTTGCAGCGGGGACCCAGGGACCCTCCCCGCCGCGACATTCCCGCACACGCGGTGTCCCCCGCCCGCCCTCGGGAGCCGGAGCGTCCCTGCCACGGCCGGGAAGGGATCGGGAGGAGAAAACACTTGCCAGGAGGGGATCTCTGGTTGCCTGCTCCGCTGCGGCGGCTCCTCCTTCTCGCCGGGAGACTCATCCCCGCGGCCGCCTTCATGCTTGGGCTGCCCCTCTGCCGGCTCCTGGATCAGCCCCATCTGGCAGACGCGTCGGCGGGGCCCGGGCGCTGGGCGAGCTCATCATGGGGCCAGGCGAGCCCGGAGTGCGACTCTGCGGGCGAGGAGCGACACAAACTTCAGCGCACGCACGGCGAGGCTTTATCATTTATTTAAACCCCGGCTCTCAATAATTCATGCCGGGAAGCGGGGCAACAACGGCAGGAGCGCGGCAGCGCCGGCACGGAGCGGCCACATCTGGAACAGATGTTCGGTTCCAAATAAAGCGGGGAATGCGCAACGCCATGGGAAGGGTGCGCCCCGGGACGCGGCCCCGCTCCTCCCGGGCACCAGCCATGAGCTCGTGTGTTGGCAATGCAGAGCTGGCACAGAGCAGATGGAAGGGCCGGGGCTGGCTCCAGCCGCAGCCTGGGGCCAGGGGAGCTCAGGCCCGCAGCTTCCACAGGCATTCCTTGGCAGCGCTGGGCAGATGCTGGAGAAGCTCCTCCAAACACCCCCACGGGCTTCCACGAGCCGCCGACCAGGACCCCACTGTCACCAGTGCCAGCCTGGAGAACCTTGCTTGGGGTTGCTACAGCAGCCCCAGCTCCGGGCCAGGAGGTGGCACCGGGACGGGCTGATCCCGGACCGCGCTCCTGGGATGTGCTGGACAAGAGGAAGAGCTGCAGCCACCTGTGCACCTTTCATTGCCACGTGTCCCTGCAGGCCACCACAGGGATCCCCAGGGTGTCCTCTCAGCGAGTGTCAGTCGTGGCACACAAACACTCCGAGCCTGCTCGTCCCCTCTGTGCCGTGCTACCGAGCTCCTGCCTGTCCCCACAGGCCCTGCGGCCACTCCCAGCCCACGGCCACAGCTCTGCTTCCTCTCTGTGGCCAGGACAGGCTGGCGTGGCCATGCCAGGGCCCCTCGTGGCTCGGATCTGGCTGCTCCCCATCCCCATTCCCTTTGGGACGTCACCCGTGAGGCAAGGAGCATTTGAACAATGTTCACAGGCACGAGGCGTGGTTTACAGACTGGGCCAGGAGTTGGAACACCATGATCCTTGCTGATCCTTTCCACTCAGGGTATTCCATGAATCTCCAATCCTTCAGCCGGGCTCTCACCGTGCTCTAACAGACATTTTATTCCTCTTCATTCTCACCCTTTGCTGGCCCCGCTGCCCCCGGGTGCCCCACACATGCCCCTCGTTATCATTCCTGACACCGGCTCCGTGCCAGCCGCGGTCCTGCCCCGGCTGTCCCCTCCCTGCTGTCCCCTGCCCATCTGTCACTCGCCAGCTGGCCTCGCTCTCCCTTTTTGTGGAAGGCGAAATGGAAGCAACGATTTATTTGCCTGCAATTGCACTACACCTCGAGCACCTCAACTCTGACCCAGACCTTCAAGGTGTTATTATTATTATTATTATTATTATTATTATTATTATTATTATTACTACTACTACTACCAGCACAGTTATCCCAGCCCTCTGAGGGCACCTTCTTGATATAGTCTTTATGGTTTGGGCTACCTTTTTTATCTCCGTGATTTGCAACACCTCCTCTGATATCTGAGCTCCGCTCTTTGGGTAATACAAACTTGGAGATGACTTTCAGTGCAAATTTTCTTCCTAAAAATAAACTTTCTTCTTTCTTCTCTTCCTAAATGTGAACCTTGCACTTTACCCCGCCATCCAACCACTTAATGCCAGCAAGAAATGGACTTTTCCCTAGATAATGACTGATCTTGAAGATTTGATAATGAAACAAGTAATGCCATTAGCAGCCCATTAATCAGTGGTGAGCAGTGAATAACGCCGACTGCAAGGCTGTCAACTGCTCCTGAAGGACAAGGGAAGGGGAACTGGGCAGGAATGGGGAAACCAACAAAAATCCAGTCCCCTGCTCCCTACATGTTCCTTTTTTTTTTTTTTTTTTTTCAGTCGAGTGGCCAACAATCAATTCTTTGCCTGGGGATCCAGCCTTGTGACAGCCTGTCCAGGTAGGTATCTGTGCTCTGGAGATTCCCTGCACATCCTAAATCCTGCTGGATTCCACACTTAGCAGGAAGTAATTTCCTTCATTTCTGTGCCTGCCTCGTGCAGGATGTGAAAAAAAGGGAGGAATCCAGGAGGGCCCTGCCCTGCAGTGTCATTAACGGTGGTGGCGGCGGAGCGCGGCCACAGCAGGACTTGTCTCCATCTACGGGATCTGTCCCCGACCCTGGCTGTGCCTGAGCCGCCTTTCTGAGTGCTCCCGGGAGGAACAGGGGCTGGAGTGGGGGCCAGCAGCTGAGAAACAGGAGATGCTGGAGCCGATCAGAAATGAAGGTCTGAGCAGAATCACCCCGGGGAAGGAGCAGCCAGCGGCTCCTTCTGGAGTGCAGCTGTCCCTGCGCCTCCGATTTCTGCCTCGCTGTCTCATCTCCACCCACAGAAAAAGCCGCACCCCTGGGCCCCGGCTCTGCAGTCCCCATCCAGACACGGCTCTCGCAAGGGTCTGCTCGGCTGCTGTGTGCTGACAGCTGCCCTCCATCTTCCAATCCCAGGATCACTGAGCTTGGAAAGGATCTTCAGCATCATCCAGTCCAAGCTGTGCCCAATCCCCACCTTGTCCCCAGCTACGTCCAGGCCTTCCTTGGGCATCTCCAGGCATGGGGACTCCAAATCTCCCTGGGCAGCCCCTGGCTGTCCCCTCCTGTCAGGAGTTGTGCAGAGCCAGAAGGGCCCCCCTGAGCCTCCTTCTCTCCAGACTGAGCCCCTTTCCAACTCCTTCAGCCCCTCCTGGGGCTCCTGCCCCTTCCCAGCTCAGTTCTTTTTGCCTTGACATGCTCCAGCCCCTCAGGGTCTTCTTTGGATCAGCCCAGAACTGGAGGTGCCTCATCCTCAAGGTGTGGCCTCAATTTTTATGCTAGGGAAGCAATTTTAGGAGGAGCTCCATCGTGGGTAAACACCACCCTGAACTGCTGAGGAGTTCACACCCCAGGAGTGCTCACTCTGGGAGAGAGGAAAATCAAAAACAACAATCCGAAAAAGAAAATTTCTCAAAGAGAAGACTGAATTAAACTCCTTGTCTAAGACACCTCCTCTGTCCTCACCTCCAGCCTGTCTCACAGCAGCCCAGTGGGGCTGTGAACACCTCGGTGGCCACTGTGTCACTGAAGGGGTTAATCGGGAAGGCATTTTCCACCAGCCCCCTCACCGGCCCAGCACTGTGATGAGCTCCTGGCCCTGGGTTCCCTCTCCTCCTCTTCCTCCTCTCCATGCCAAAGGAAGGACGCGGCCACCGGAGCCAGCGCCGAGGGTGACTCACGGAGTGAGTGCCGTGCTCATCTCGGCACATCCCTCTGTGGCATTTGGGTCACACTTATTTCCAAAAGGTGCTGCTGGTGAGAGGCAGGAGGAGCACAAACACAGGCATGGAGCAAAGGTGGGGCTGGCACTGCTTTCTTTTCTCTCCAGATAATAAATTCTGCTCATAAGAGGAGAAACCCAGCTCCAAGGAAAAAGAAAGGTCCTCACATCACTTCTTCCATCAGGATGACACCTCTTCATCTCAGGGAATTTAACATCTGTTACATAATTCAGGGAACATGTGGTTATTTTCCAGGCTTATTAATAGCCCAAACCCCACAGCTGAAATGAAAATGAGCAGCTGCTCCAGACTTCACCTCTGGAGAAGGGGCTAGGAGCAGGTACAGGGCTGGCTGGAGCTCAGGGCTGCCACAGCTCCTCCTGACATGGTCTGGACTGATGCTGGGACAGCTGCATTCCCATATTTCCCTCAGGGCCCCTTTCCCTTCACATTTTTATTTCCAGGAGAGGCAGAGGATGGTGGAAAGGATCACAGATATGAGAGAGGGTTGGGGAAGTGCAGAAACAAGGGGAGTGAGACAGTGGATCATTGTATCCTTCATCCCAAATCACTTCCATTCACAGGTCACTCAGTCACCTCCAAGATGTCCAACAGGGCTTGCAGGCACTTCCATGCCAGGATTTAATCCTGAAGTCCTGAGCTACCCTCTCACTTGAGGAGCAGGCTGAAGGAAAGCCCTCGGCACCTGGACAGAAGGTGGGAAGGTCGTCTGTGGCTCTGTTCCCGTGGGGATGAAAGGGCAGCTCCATGAGTGCTCCTGTCCACCCTGGAATGGTGCCTTGCATGCTCCCTGATGTTTCCAGGTGGGATTCAGGCTGGGCAGTAGGCAAAGGAGAGGCTGTGTCTGGGACAGTGGCATGTACAGGATATTCCTGAGACACACAACCCACAGATCACATCTGGCAAAGGCAGAGGCAAAGCCCCCCAGCGACCTCCAGCCCACCCAGGGATCCATTAATGGATCATACAAATGGATCTCCTCACTCTCTTGATGGTCTTAGCAGAACCTGAAGTTCATCTTGATTCAAACCCAAATCCTTCTGTGACTTTAATCCAGCACAGAAAACCCAAACCTGGCAAACAATGGGGACTGGTGAGAACCTCTCATTTTCCTGGCAGTTGATAAAGGCCAGGAAGATCTGCCCAGAAGGGGCGAGGTCACCAGAGCCCAGTGGTGCCTGCAGGGAGGAGGAGGAGGTGGCCCTGGTGTTCAGGCAGGGACTGGGAATAGCACTGCTGCACCAAAGCTGCTCCTTGGGACTGCAAACTGCAATTTCCATGTGGTCAAGAAGCACAGGACACAGACTGTGCCTGGGAGAGCTGGGAAGAGGAGCATGGACAGGACCTGGTGCCGGGCAGGGATTGGGGTTTATCCAGGGATCCCCAGACCCTGTTGCCTTGGTTGCTCCCAGTCCAGGAATGGGCTCAGCTCTCCCCACTGGAGAGCTTCCAATGCAAACTAACATGATATGCTTAAAAAAAAAAAATTTAAAAAATATGCTAACAATTCCTCTAAATCCTAAATCACCAAATCCAAACTGCTTCAGATGATCTGAAACTGCTTCCTGACTAAAGTAGAAGGGACTGTTTTGGCAGAGGAAAAGAGCTGTCAACTTCAGCAGTGTTTGACTCAAATTTTCTTTTTTCCCTCCCTTTAGCTGCCTTTTTCATCCCCACCCAGCCGAAAGTTCACTCATTTTTACTTTTACAGGCATATTTTCCCTGTTCACTAAGCCATGCTTATCTGACCTCCTGGATCTGTAACAATAATTTCTTACTCCTTTTCCTGTACCTGGGCTGATCCTCTAAGCTTGGCTGGAAGGATTTAAACAAAAATACTATTTTTGACATTCTGTGATTCTTTCACAGAATCTTCCATTCCAGCTGCTATTTTTTGCCTTCATATCCTCTTCCCCAAATCTGCAGGGTGGCACTTCTGGGGTCAATTTGACTTAAACAATTAAAGTTTAACTGCAACTTAAACAATCCAGTTTATTAGCACAAATACAGAGCCACAGGATATTAGGGAAGAAGTGTGCTGAGTACCTAAAAGCTCTTGGAAATTTAGAAATCATCTAATGATGTCTGTTACCCAACAAGGGCTTCACACACTGTTCACTGTCTTTAGAAAAAGCAATTGGCAACGTCAGAAAAATTATAAATTGACAATTCTGAGTGATTGACCTCCTGCTCCTATTGTACATTTGCCATGGAATGAAAGAAAAACAGGAAAGAGTCTTGCCAAGGTATGGGGAAGAAAAAAACAACAACAAAAATGAATGAGATTTTGTTGGCAGAACTTGCAAATTATTCTTGCTCCCTTTCACCCAACTTCCGTCACATAATTGTCGTGTGCTGCAGCGAATTCCCTGGAAATGCTTCTGCTGTGAAGGTGGGAGCACCAGTTTGTGCAGAGCAAGAGACTCCTGTCCTCCAAGCCCCAGCCAGGAATGAAGCAGGAGCAAAAGAACCAAGGAGAAGCAGGGTTTAGGTGCACAGCCGAGGTCTGGCTCTCAGCCAGGCTCAGCAGGTGTTTGTGAGGATGGCCAGGCTGGCGTGCCAGGGAAATCAGAGTGCAATGGCAAAGAGCTGCTCTGACTCAGAGCCGGGGGCGGTGCAAACCAGACCTGGGGCTCCCGGAGATGTCCGGACTTTGGCAGCAGTGCGAGGGCCCAGGAGAACCCAGTCAGCCAAGGAGGCCTCTCCCATCCCACCTCCACACCCTGCTCCTGAGCACAGCACCAGCTCCTGGAGAGTCCAGCGGGGAAGCCAAACTCCACCCCAGCCCACGCTGCTACTGCCCATGGTGGCACTGACTCAGCAGGAGATTCCAGGCTGGAATGTCGTCAGGGAGGGACAGAGGAGGATCTGCTCTGTGGTGGGAATGGCCAAAACTGGGCCCAAGGATAGCCCCTGTGCAGGCAATTCCTGCCCCAAGGAGTCCTGGAGGCTCTGAGCTCCACTGGTGACACACAGAGGACAGGGTGAGAGCAAAGGTACCTATGGGAGGCTGGGCTTAAGTGGGCTTCAGGGGCAGGGTGTGGGGGGACCAAGATCAAGGAATACCCTGAGTAGGAAGGGACCCCCAGGGATCACCCACTCCAGCCCCTGGCTCTGCACAGACCCCACATCAGCCCCAGCCTGGGCATCCCTGGGAGCTCCTGGAGCTCTGGCAGCCTCGGGCTGTGCCCATTCCCTGGGGAGCCCGGGCAGTGCCAGCACCCTCTGGGGAAGAGCCTTTCCCTGATCTCCAGCCAGACCCTGCCCTGGCCCAGCTCCAGCCCTTCCCTGGACCCTGTCCCTGTCACACAGAGCAGAGATTGGTGTCTGCCCCTCCTCTTCTCCTCATGAGGACAATGTCACCATGATGAGTCTCCTCTCAGTGTCCCCTTCTCCAGCTGAACATTCAAAGTTTCCTCAGCTGCTCCTCTTCCCCTCAAGGCCATTCACTTTCTTCGTGTCCTCCTTTGGATGCTTCCTAATGGATTCATGGCTTTCCTACATTGTCCATTTTCCCCAAACATCACAGGATGTTCGAGACGAGGCTGGCCCAACCAGAGCAGAGCAGGACAGTACCTCCTTGATGGCCCCAGGGCAGGGTCACTGCCCCCTGGGCTCTGACAGTGCCAAGGCTTGCTCCCAGCCTTTGGAAACATGGGAAGCACTGGGATCCAGATGTGGAATACCTAAAACCTTGCCACCTGTCCTGGTATCTCAGAGGGCTCCTCTGAAAGTGGCCCTGTGGTACAGAACGACATTCATGGGATCTCTGAGGTCAGACAGAACTCCAAGCCAATCAGGTCCCACCTGTGCCCAATGCCACCCTGTCCCCACAGAGCAAGTGCCCAGTGATTTAAATGATCCAGGGCTGTTACAGCACAGAGCTCTTGGTGCTCCTGTGGAGAGCAGGAACTGGTTTTCCTGGCTCAGGAAAGCAAATGTAAGGATTTGTAAGAAAAATTGATACAGTTCTTCACCTCAGTGTGTGCTCTGTGCCATTGACTGAAGTCATTGCACTTGAATTTACATGTTTTTCTAAAACAGGATTTGGCTGGTAGCTCTTGAGATCTCTAAAATAACTTTTTCTATGCTGCTGTTATTTTTCAGCAGCACTTGGAGTTATTACTTATCAAAAGGGGCCTCATTTCCCCAAATTAAATAAATACTCCATAAAGCATGGGATGTATAAATTAGTCCAATGTGCTTTAAAACATTCTGGGGTTTTGGTAAACAAAAAATATTCTGTGTTTAAACTCTTTAGCTTTACTGCATGCAGTATCACTGTGCAAAAGTTTTAATTTGATTATACATCTTATTAACTGTGCTATTCTCTCTTTCTCTCCTGTTCTACTTATTTACTTTAAAATAAAAGCCAATCATCTCTCATAGAGTGCTGCAATTTTCATCAGAATTCTTCTGCAAGCGGCTAGCAAAACATATTTAAGGCTGACCCTGACAACCATTCTCATTTTCCTTCAAACATTTCAATTACTACTTAATTTAGGGCTGCTTGAATAGTCCTGCCACCTCTAATTTGACCAGTGTCACAGAAATGCAGGAGTGACTTCAAAATGAAAGGGGTTTGAAATTGCCATCAACAGACGAGCAGTGATGGTTAATTATGACTTTACTCAATATTGGGGGAGGCAAAACTTAAATCCTGGGGTCAGTCCTGTGCCACTCACTCCAAGAAAGACCCTGAGGGGCTGGAGCGTTTCCAGGGAAGGGAACAGAGCTGGGAAGGGGCTGGAGCCCCAGGAGAGGCTGAGGGAGCTGGAAAGGGGCTCAGCCTGGAGAGAAGGAGGCTGAGGGGGGCTCTTCTGGCTCTGCACAACTCCTGACAGGAGGGGACAGCTGGGGGGATCGGGCTCTGCTCCAGGAAACAGGGACAGGAGGAGAGGGAACGGCCTCAGGCTGGGCCAGGGCAGGGGCAGGGGGATATTGGGGAAATTCCTTCCTGGAAAGGGCTGTCCAGCCCTGGCACAGCTGCCCAGTGAGGAGGAGGTGGTCCTGGTGCCCTGGGCAGCTCTGAGGCCCTCTGGGTGCAGCCACTTGAGTGGGAGGAGGGCACCTGTGTCCCAGGGTCAGGCAGGGACTGGGAATAGCAGAGAGCAGAGCTGGAACTTCAGCGGTCAGCAATCAGGAGCTGCTCCTGCTCCAAGTACAGGAAATGCCTGAATATCCCTAGGACAGAGCACACAGTTCACACAACCCATCCCATGGGGAAAAACAGGCAGGAAATTGGGGTTTTCTCCATGTTCAGTGAATATCCAATGATTCACACAGGGCAAGGCAGCAGCAGAACATGAGGGAAATCCCCAAAGACACGCTGGGAGCTGGAGGTGACTCCACTGTGGGGGAAAAGCCTTGGCTCAAGCCTTTCTTTGCAGAGGAGCAGGGAGCTCAGCACACCCCAGCTTCTGCCTCACTGCTGCATCCCCAGCCCTGGCGGGTTTAACCAAGTGGGAATGTGACACTTGGGGACATGGGGCAGTGCTGGCCTTGGCAGTGCTGGGGAACAATAAAGAACTGCTGGATGTAAAAACGTCAAGTCTAGTAGCAGAAAACAAACTCTGGCTCTGAGATGGCCAGGAGCAATCCAAGGTGTCAGAATTGCTCCTCTGACTGCAAGTATAGATACACCATGTATATATATGTACACACCTGACTATATAGATAAGTGTTGTGGTAAATACATTAATTTAATATTAATTATAAAAAGGTATAAATGTACAAACACATAATATACTGATTGTTATATAATTAAAAAATTACAAACACATTAAAAATGAGAAGCTGCTTGAATTGAAATAAAAAATAATAAATTAAAATATTAAAATAACTGCTTTAAACTCTCTGTTGCAAACCTGGAATAATCACAGACTGCCAAACCAACCAGAGGTAAAAGGAAAAAAGGTTGTGGAGCAACACAGCAGAGCAGGAGAGCTAAAAGGTACGGCTCAAGGTGTATCCAGGGAGGAAGGAGATCCCTGGGTGTGACAAATTGCTTGGACAGGAGCAGTGAGGTCGGCCAAAACGGGATCTGAACAACAACTCGCTGAATAGTTGGCACCAAAACCTCCCCAGAACAAGGAGAGGAAGGAATTATGGCCAGGGGGATGTGGCTGATGGGTGAGCATCCAGCACAGCTCAGGAGAGAAGACCTGGCTGAAAGGGCAAAGGAATTGTTTACCTTCCTTTTCCTTCTGGAGGAGATGGGAAAAGGAGGCAGAAACAAATATGAACAGTCAATTTTCATAATGGAAACAACTTCCCACTGCAGCCTCAGAGAGGCCTGTAAAATAGACCCACGCAGTTACTGGGAAATTACCTGGGGACTGGAGGCGTGTGAGTGCAATGACAGCTTTCCTTAATGGCACAGAGTCAACCAGGAGGAGCAAACCCCAAATTGGTGCAACAGCTGCACAAAAATCTTACAAAATCCAGTGTCTGAGGTCTAAAGAGCTGAATTTCAGTGCCAAATCCTGTTTAGGAGAAGAGATCCTCCAGTCTCCCTACTAAATGCTGAGCTCTGGGCTCAGCATTGCTGGCCAGGAAGGAGTCACTTGGAGAGGAGAGGCTGCTTTGGAAAGAGCCACAGGAAAATTAAATGTGAGAGATTTCTGTCAGAGAATCAGAACAAACTGCAACTGTGCTGCTGTCTGGCTCTGTTGTGTACCTGCAGGATGAATAAATCCCTGCTTGGAGGTCTTGGTAAGGGAGATAACAGGATGAGGAAGGGTGAGAGGAGGGAAAGGAGCTTGGACAGAGACAAAAAGTAAATTCTGCGGAGAAATAGATTGACACGTCAGGGCTCTTCAGTTTGGCAAAGAGATGCTTGAAAGAGATGTAGGAGACACTTATTAAACCAGAGTTTTATCACATCCTCACCACCATGGAGCAAAGGCAACAGAGAACAAACACTTGCTGTTTCTCACAGCACCAGACCCAAGAGGTACCCGAGGAAATTACCAAGAAATCATTTCAGAAAAAAAGAAAAAGACAGAGAAAGTGTTTTTGCAAATAGTGCCTAATTATGTTGTTGAATTTTTCCTGGAATACATCAAGTGCTCAAAAGAGAAATAAAATAATCCATTGAGAGTGACAGACAGCCTTCAGCTCAGGAAGTTTTTAGCAGGGGTTGAGAGGAGCTGGGAAGTTGGAGGAGGAATGGGCTGCACTTGCCCTTCTCCAGGAGATGAGATGAGATGAGACAGGAATTTGTCCTCGCTAGAGAGAGAGTCCCAAGGGTGGAGCTCCAATAGCAATGCCCTGAGTCTCTGTTGCTTTTTTCCTACTGTCAGAGAGGCAAATATTTCCTCCTGGAGCTGCTGGGCACTGAGAGCTGCAAGACATCTTCCAGCAATTTTATGTGAATCACAGCTTGGACATAAAGTGTTTAACTAATGGTCAAGGAAAAGCCCAGTGAATCATCACCAGTGACCCTGTGCTTTGCACAGAGCAGGTTCTCTTCATAATTCACTCTTAAACTCAGCTAATCTGTTCTTTCAAACCCTTTAGGGTGAATCTCAGGCATGGCATCACAAAAAATAAATAGCTTCAAGAGAGTTTAATGAGCTTGCCTTGGGTAGTGGCCTGAGGGATGTCAGGGAGGGAGGAGGGAAGGCATTGTGGCAGATTCTGGTTTCTCCATGTCCCAGAGGGAGTTCTGGGCTCTAACTGTAGGACCAGAGCCTGTTGAGTTGTACAAACACATGCAAAGGATGCTCTCCATCCCAGCACTGCTCTGCAGCCCTGCCTGGGGCTGGAGCTTAAGGACCGGGGAATGCCAGACCTGTACTCCCCTCACAGCTCCCTCTCCCACCCTGCCATTAATTGTTAAAACCTTATTTTGGTGTTTTCTCTCCAGAGGCACCTGAGAACACACAAAGGGGATGCCCACAGGGGACAGTCCTTAGGACAAGGACAGGGCCATTGGGAACTTCGTGTTTCCTTACAACCCCACTGCAAACTTCTCTAGAACCTCTGGGAAAGCCCAGGGAACCTCCCCAGCCTCCCCCTCTCCTCCCCTTCCTTCACCTTCTGCCTGCAGCTCCCACGGTCACTGCTTCCCTCCCCTAAAGAGCCGGAGTGTCAATCCAAAGCAATTCCCCCTGGCCTTTGGGATCCAGGCTTGCAGAGGTGCTGAGCCAGAGGAGGAGCACAACGATGCCCACGGGCCCAGTGCCTGTGGCTGTGACCAAGGTGCCCCCAATGCCCCCAGGCACTCCTGTCCCACCTGGCTGTGGATGCACATGGACATAGCAGCTCCTCTCATCCAGCCTTCACCTCTGGGCAATCATCATGAGATTGCCAAGACTTCTCATGGGACCCCAGACTGGTTTGGGTTGGAGAAGCTCATCTCATTCCACCTTCCACCCAGCAGGGACACCTTCGCTGCCCCCATCAGTGGCTTTGACCTTTGGCACCTGACCCTGGAGCAGTGTGGGAGGCCCAGCTCGGACCCAGAGCAAGCTCTGGGTTTTTGAGCTGCCACGGGACCGGAACAGTGTCAGTATTCCCAAAGGGATCAGCAGGGCTCTCCAAGGTTTCCTGACAGTCTCTGGCTGCTTCCAGCCTCTCTGCCTCTGCAATGGTTTTCTCAAGCATTAAATGAGACCCCAGGTGGAGCCCCCTTGCCTTTTGTGCCAGAACAGGAATAAGCCTTATCACCTCATCAACATCCATCCTCTCACAAGGTTCAGCTTGGTTGGAAAGAGCAGGGACAGCATTTTCCACAGATCCATCTCCTTACTGTATCCCAGAGAAAGCCTCTATTACAGCTTCCATTCCAGGAGGGAACAGAATATTTCTCAAATATCCAAAAGTTGCTCCAATCAGGTCACAGGACAAAACTGCACCTTCAGTCCATGGTACAACAACCTAATGGAGAAAAGAATCCATGGGTTCTTCCAGTTTGTTTTTATGGATTATCCAAACTGCCTGGATCTCCTTTCCCACTGAGTATTCGTCGAGAACTTAGAACAGCTGTGGGCTCCATGGGGTGGGAGCAGTGGGGCTCCTACTGTGCCAGGGTGCAGCTGAACAGGGTCCTGCCCCATCAGGCTTTTCTCTGGGTTTTTCTTTGAGGCCAGGATAGGTTGGGATTAATCCCGCTGGTGTTATTTGCATTACAACAGCTCTGGGATCTGCACCTTTTGTTCCAGAAAATGGGATTTTTGCATGTGAACTCATCCAGAGGAATTTACCAATCCAACACAGTTTTGCAGGGACTGAGGTGCCAAGGGACAGTGCCACCCAACAGAATCCGCTTGGCACTGTCACAGCTCCACGTGACAGCAGTTAACACTTGTGATAGTCACATGTCCTCATGTCCATCACCAGGACAGAGGAACTTTGACCTTCTCGGGAGCCACCAGGAGCCACCTGCCCATGCTGACACTTTGCCAGAGGGTCAGGGAGGGATCCTGCCCCCCTGACCAGCCTGGGAGGCACCTCTGGGGTGCCGTGCCCAGCTCTGGATCTTCAGCACAGCAGGGACAGGGGCTCCTGGAGCGGGACCAGCGCAGGCTGTGAGGATGAGGAGGCACTGGAGCATCTCTGTGCCCAGGAAAGGCTGAGGGAGCTGGGGCTGCTCAGCCTGGAGAGGAGCCCCAGCTGAGAGGGGCCCTCAGCCTGGATGTCCCTGTGTGCAGGGAGGGTCGGAGCACGGCCCAGGCTCTGCTCCAGGGCCCAGCAGTGGCACCAGAGCCAGGGCAGGGACTGAGCCCAGGAACTGCCCCTGCCCAGGAGGCAGAACTTCTGCCCCGGGCAGTGCCCAGCCCTGCACAGGCTGCCCAGGAGGGGCTGGAGTGTTCCTCAGCAGGGATATTCCAGAGCCCTCTGGACACAATCCCGTGCCCTGTGCTCTGGGATGGCCCTGCCTGAGCGGGGAGGTGGCACCAGGGCCCCTTTGTGCTCCCTTCCAGCCTGGTCTGGCCCAGGATTCTGGGATTCTGGGACACTCTCCTGCTGTCTCCTCCAGCACAGCCCCAGGCCTGGAGCCAGCTGAGGTGTCAGGGGGGTTGCAGATCATTACAAGCCACAAACATCCCCGGGGCAGCCAGGCCAGGTGACTCCTCCACAAGAGCAGTAGCTCCATGGCAGCTCCTTGTTCTTTAGAACCAGCAGCTTTCTTGTGCTTAACCTCTGGGAGACCTTTACTCTTCCCAAGTTAATCCCTTCTCAGCTCCATAGGCTGTTTCTCCACAGTGGATTTATGAGGCAGCAGAAATAAAAACACACTCTGAATAGGTTCCTGTTTCATTTGCAGTTCTGGGGGTGCCAGCCCCTTCCTGCCTTTGCTCCTGAAGTGGAGCCTCCAGGAGAAACCTTTCCAAAATCAGCAGGGGCCTCCCGCCAGCTCCTAGTGAAGCATCAGCAGCTCAGGAGGGTTTATTAATCCCCTTTGAAACAGTGCCTGAGGCTCCCAGAGCACTTGGGCAGTTCTCAAACTGGAGCCCAGGCTTTGGCTGGAGTCAGGAGTGACCCAGAGTCAGTCAGTTCTGAAAACAAGAGGATTTAAAGGGTGAAACCTGCATCAAAATGGGCAACATCTGTACATGGCTTTCTTGAAAATCTGCTGAGCTCCCCAGGGCTCCCGACATGATTTTGTTTAACTCTATTTAAGGACCAGCCTCCAGTAGACATTGATTTCTGGCAGTCTCTGGGTCACCATGGAACACAAGGTTTGCATTGTCTGGGCAGCCTCTCATCTCCTTCTATTCAAGTGGGGGCTTAAAATAATGCACTGAGAGTGGCTTCTGTTCAAAAGGCTATAACATGTCCTGAAGGAGGAGAAAAAAAGGGTAAAAAACATCAAAGAAGACAAGCGCAGCATGAGGTTAATGAACCTGTTCTGAAAGGCCACCTGAGCCACCCAGATGACCACGAGAGATGACCATGATCAGGATGATCCATCTCTGTGGGTCCATGGCTGGATCCTACCATCCCCTGGCTGTGACTCTGCCACCCCCCATCCTGACACACTGTACTGGTGTCTGTCCCTCAAGCATTTCCCTCAATAACCATGCAATTTCATTCATATGCTGTGTTTTTTACCATTTCAGACTTCTGTAGACTGCTTTTAATTTATCAGACTAATTCCAACTGCAACACTCTGCCAGCGATAGAGAATGGGCTTGACAAACATCCCTTGCTCTAAATAGAAGAATCTATTAGATTCTAGCAGCTCGAAGCAGTAAATTTAGGTTTTATATCCGTCAGATCCATATTGGTCCCTTCCTGCTCCAGACACCCTGCTGGGTTCCTTTTGTTTAAAGGTGACTGGCAAAGGGAAAGCAGAAATAAGAGCTCTGCCTTGTGTGCCTGGGCTCTTCCACAAGGAGGTAGGAAAGGTTATTGCCTACTATAAAAATATAATTATTTTTCTGCCTCTTCCTCAGAAATTGAGCTCTAGTTTGGAGCAGGAAAATCTCAGCTGGTTGGGGATGGACAGGCAGGGCAAGATAGAGCAAATGGCTTGGTGATACCTTGAAACTCAGCCCTTGGTGTCCACCTGGGGATGGTCCCTGGGGGTGCTATCAAAGAGCCAGGCTGCTCAGAACCTGTCCCACAGAGCATTCCTGGGGAATGCTGGGGACTCTGCCACACTTGCTCAGACCCTGCTGCTTTATGACAGTTCAAATTCACCTTTCCCACCTGCACCAGCCTCAGCGGCCACCTCCAACATCTGCCCAGATGGGGAGGGACAAGCCTGGCACTACTTTCCATTCATGGGTGAAGAAAAATCTCCACATAGAAGAGTTCAAACTCAGTTACCTCCCTTCACAAAAGAAACCCAGGTGCAGGTCACCTTTAACATGAGTGATTCCAGGTGAGCAATTCCCTGCCCGTGTGTGCCAGTCCTTCGCACGCCTGGGCTCAAGAGTGTCTGAAACCCAGCACTTTGAGTCTAATTACAGACCACAAAACACTTGATCACTAATTGCTGATGTCAAAAACATCCCCTCACCTCCCTTCTTAATCTCAGTGTTCCCAGAATGAAATGGAAAAGTCAAACCTGGGCACCCAGCCCTTCCCCATGCGGCGCGCTTCTCCTTCCCTGCTCAGGCATCCAGCGGGACACAGATCCAGCCTCGGGCAGCACAGGAGGCTCAGGAGGGAGTTGGGAGTTGCCACAGAAGCTCCATCCTCCTGCTGGGATCAGCTCCCAGCCGCTCTCCCTGGATCCCAGGCTCTGCTGTGTCTCCAGGCTGCTCTTGGGAGCGCTGGAGATACGAAGGGCTGGGCCCGGGAATGATCCGTCTGTGCCAGGACGCATTCCCTGAGAGTCAGCAAAACTTTTCAGCCCTTCATTTCATTCTATTATTTCTGCTGATGGCACTATAAATAATTACTCCCCACCCTCCGTGTGCTTGAGCTACTTTGCCGAAAAAAGATGCACATTTTGTTCATCTTTCAACACACTGCTTTTGTTTTTGGTGGTTTGCAAATCCTGCTCAGAGTTCTCCAGCTCTGCAGGATGGAGGGAACAGGTTCCAGGGGCCTCACCTGAGAATAGCTTGCCTGCAGCCCCCACTCAGACCATGGGCTTCTTAATTTTCAGGCACTTTCTGGTTTTCTTGCCAGGTAATTTTCTTCCCTTGGAGCTGGAAACAATGGAGCCATTATCCCACCTCTCGGTCACAGGGGACAAGCTCCTTCCTAATGTCACCAAAGTCACAGATGGCTGAAGCACTACCAAGGGGTGGAAACTGCTGAGGAAAGCAAGGAAAACCAATAACCCCAAAGCCTTGGGGTGCCCCTCATCCCTCTGCCTGAGCAACCCCGCACTTCTTGAGTTCAGCACGGAGCCGTGCTGTGGATCTCCCTCTGTCCTGGCGCCTCTGCTTTTCCTTGCAGGCTCTCTGCCTCCTCCTCTCCAAGTTTCACTCTTTCAGTGCTCAAGGCAAAGTATTTTGCTGCCCACAAACCACCTGATCCCTGCAGGTGCTGCTGCTCAGATGCACATTCTCCGACCCACGGCTCCATTCTCCCTGCTCACTTCTAAGTTCCCCGTCCCGTCTCTCCCTCGCTTATGGCAAACACCATTGGTGAGGAGAAAAAAAACCATTTTCCTGACCCGGCTGAGCAGCCCCACGGCCCTGTGGGCTTTGGGCCACGCTGAGTCCACAGGATTCCTTCCCCAAGACCTCCACCCTGGGAGATGAAGGCAAGGCAGAGTTTTTCCCAGTGGATTAAGAAAAGCTGGATTTTTTTGCTGTGCTAACGCCTCAACATGCAGAATATAAACAGCTCCTCTCCTGATTTCCTGAGAGGTAGCCACCATCAAGCACTTCTCAAGGAGATTAGTGGCTGCTTTTCCAATCCTATTTCAAGCCTCGAGGAGGCTGCTATTTGTCAAAAGTGTTATTAACCTGCGATAGGCACCAGGATAAATGTTTGCTGGCACAGCCTCTTTCCCTCCAGGAGAGAGGCTCCCAGGAACCCAGCCTCACCTGGGACCTGGCTGCAAAGATTCAAACGGGCTCTCAGTAAGGTCAGGGCACCTTAAGGATGTGCCCACCTGAAACGGGGATGAAGAAGCAACAATCCATAATTTAAAGAAAAAGCCACATTGCGTGGAAATATAAACAGAGAGTCACTCGCTTAAGGAGGAGAGGGGAGAGGAAAATCACTGGGTGAGCGGGGCAGTTCACAGTTAAATGTTCTCTGAGCACAGGGTTGCTGCTGAAGGGCGATTTATCAGCCCAGCTAAGGCTGGGGTGGGTGACAACGCTGGGGAGGGGAGACTCCGGCGTGCAAACAACGCTGTCGTTCCCAATAACCCGGGATTCGCTCCGCGAGGCTCTCCAGAACTGCTCTGCATTGCGAGTGCAATGCGCATGGAAGGATGTGGCAAAACTCCCCTAACCTGGGAGAGACGGGGGACGGAGAGGAGCCGAGCGCCGGCGGCGCGGCGGGGACCAACTTCTGCCGTGATTTATGGGCCAGGCATCCCAACTTATCTTCGGCTGAACGGCAGCTCCGGGATTTAAGCAGCGAGGGGGGGAAAAAAAGCCACAACTCTGGGTCATGCACTCAATTATTTAAAAGGGAAGGAGGGGAGAGGGAAGGAAGCGGAGGTGGCAGGACAGGCAGCCCCGGGCCCCAGGTGAGCGGTGGGAGGGCTCCTCCTGCCACCGGCCCCGCGTGAGCCACGGCCACGCGTTAGACTTTCTCCCCGGCAAAGGAAAACACAAGGGAAAAACAGGGGGATGCTCCCAGGTGCCAGGCAGGAGCGGGGAGAAGCCGTGCCCGCAGCCCCGTCCCTCCGCGTACCTCCAGCCGCCGGTGCCCGGTGAGCCGCGGTGCCCGTCCATGCCGAGCCGGAGACAGAGCCCGAGGTGTCCTGAGGAAGCGCGGGCGGCTGCCGTGACTTGGGAATACAGAATATGGTACAAGCTTTAATTAAAAGAGTCTGAAGGCTCTCTCCTGCTCGCTCGTCCTTTTTTTGCAGTACCGGATTGGATTTAAAGGGCTAGAACCCCAATTTGGCACTGCTGCTCCCCCCGGAGCGCCGCGCTGCCGCCTGGGCCTGCCCGCGCCAGCATCCTCCTGCCGCCCGTCGGGGGCATCCTGGCAGCCCGCGGGGCCGGATCCAGCGGCGCCGGGAGTTGCGGCGGCAGCAGCAATAAGCTGGAAATCGAGGCTCCCTCCAGTAGGCACAGTGGGCGGCGAGAGGGATCCCACAGGCAGCGGGGTGGGCGAGTGCACCCTGAGCGCTCCTAAGGGTGCACGGAGAAAAGTTTGTGCTCTACCAGTGCTCCAGATAAGTGGGAGGAGGAGGATTGTGTCCCCCTGTCCTGGTGATAACCACCACCCTGTGGCAGTGCCCAAAGGCGTTGCCCTCCCAGCGCCAGCCCTGGGTGGAGCGGGATTGTTGGGAAGGGCTGCGTCACCCAGGGTGGTGGGGAAGGGGAAGGGGAAGGGCTGCGTCACCCCAGCCCAGTCTGCAAGACAGGGCCCTCAGCCTTCTGCCCGCATCCCGTGAGCAGGGAAGCAATTCCATTTGGATTTGGAGGCCACTTGCTGGTGCCAAGGCAGTGGGGAGACAACCTGGCGCGGGTGGCGTGCGAGTGACGCTGATCCCTCCTTCGGCTCCAGTGCCTGTCCAGATCCAGTCATTCTCCAGATCTCCATGAAAACACTAGTGCACAACAGTGCTGGGGTCTCAGCGCCCCTTGGACTGCTCAGCTGGGCAGGAATGGCCAAGACATGCTCAGCCTTCCATCCAGCTTTCCCAAAAAAAGGAAAGAGAGGATGAAGAGCAGGGCTTCCCTGGAGCCCTCCTTGGTTCAGATTTTGAGCTCAAATGGGAAAAACCAAAGGAAACAAGGAGCACATCTTTCTTCTTCTCCTCCTTTATCTTCTTTTGCCTGGTTTGACCCCAAAACGCCACCCTTCCTCCCCGAGACCGGCTTGGAACATCCCGCTCTGGATGTCCGATCAATGAGTGCTGTGCTCTCCGGGCTGACCCGCGTGTTCTGGCTTCCTCTTGCCTCATTAATTACACCCAGGGGTGGGTGCCAAAAGGAAAAGCTGGTTCTAATTCCATGCTGCAACCCAGCTCCAAGCTGCTGGGATAATTAGCAGGTTATTAATGAACAAGAAGATTCCCACCATGGAGGGAGGAATGATGGGGTGGGAGGGGAAGCACCATTGGGCTTGGTTAGGAAAACCACATTGGAATCGGAGATCCCATCCCTCAATGGGTCCCTCAAAGGTGGCTTTGAGCCACCTTCAGTGCTCAGGAAGATGCTCCCAGCCCTGGGGATGCCAGATGGATCCGCAGAGCAAAATCCAAGGATTCTGCTTGGCCAGGGGCCACACTGGGAGCGGAATGGCTCCGTCTCCCAGCCACAGCCTGCGGACATCCATCTGGCTCTGGGGATGGAGCCTCCCTCTCCATCAGTCCTGGGTGATGTTGACTCGGGGCTGTGGGGCTTTTGGAGCATCACCATCTGCCAGGATTCCCACTGGGGGCTGGAGGTTGTCACCCCGCACACTTCTCTTTGAACAGCACAGTCTTTCTTCAAAATAAATCTGATACCCATTTTCCTGGGTGTAGGCACCAGCTGAAAATTCCTGGGAAAGGCCCTGCCTGGCAGAGGCTGGTGGGAAAGTGCTTCTCTAAATACTGAGGGGCAGCAGGCAGGGGTGAGATTCCAGCAAAACTAGGGTGTCCTCAGAGGCTCCAGCCCAAGCTGCTGCCATCTCGTGTGTCTCTCCAAGGCATGTGGTTGTTGTTCCTTTAATTATTAATCCTTGCATTGACGTAATCAAATGTGCCCAAGCTTTTAACGGATGCCTCAATGTAAAAAATGAAGAAAAAATTTCTTTCCCTCCCTGAAAACTTGTCTCAATCCCATGGCCAATTTTATTGCCGTTCTGCTCTAATTTTAAATATAACGAGAAACATTAAGGTTTTCAATTAAAAGATCCCTTCCTTCAGATATTGGAACATAGCCTGAAGTGCAGACCTCGTGTGATATTTTTCATTGGGATGCTGTGGGCTAAATCTGATTCCCAGATCAAACACAGTCAGGCTCAGGCTTGCAGTTGGCCAGGCTGGAGAGGCTGAGCTGTTCCACTCTGGGAAGAGCCTCAGATTTGTTTGTGTTTTTAGCTGACTCCTCGTGTTTCTGAAATGAACCTTGCATTTATTCCTTCTCTTTTGTCAGCCTGGGAGCCTGTAGTAAGGGGCAAATGAGCCTCACGATGCCCCCCCAGACTTGTGGAATTTTTGGCTTTTGACTGCAAACATTCCCTTTTCCCTTTTCTTTAGAATGAGAGATCCATGCCCACAACAACGCAGATCTTCCTTGCACAGTGAGCTCAAACCCCTCATTTGCCACAGTGTTGGGTTTGTTGGACACCATTAATGTGAAGTTTGAGTCATGGAAGGTTTTCTTGTGTGTTCTTTTCCACAGACCCTAAATCTTGCACTTGTCATCCACTGTAAATCTTGCAGGTAACCCCTCAGACCAGGTGCCCAGGAGGGTTTGCAGCTGGGCAGATGTTCAGCCCCAGCAGGAGCTGGTGTTTGCATGAGCGAGGTGCCAGCTGGGCCTGCTGGGGTGCAGCATCACTCCCCCAGCCTTGTAGGAGTTCATTTCACTGCTGGTGGGGTGTGGTTTCCTAATGGATGTGGCAGCACTGCTTTTACTGTCCCTGAGGGTGCTCAAGGACTGTTTCTCATGGAAACAGCAGGTTTGTGCAGATGACATGGAAAGACAGAGTTAGAGACTTCCAAAAACCACCAAGGGAAAGGCACTTCAGGTGAGAGGATCTGAAGCAGAGACTGAAACAGCCCTTGGCTCCACCTGCCGTGCCCAGAGCCCCCAGACTCTGCTGGTTCTGCATGAGGCATCTCTTGGTCACAGCAGCTCAGCCCCCCTTCCCCATGCCCGAGGTCTGGTGCCTCGGGAGGGGTGAGAAGGGCCCTGGGGCAGGGGCACAACCCCCAGCCCGGGCTGTGGGGTGGCACAAACCCATCCCTCAGGAGCAGGGCTGGGCAGGATCTTGTCCAAACACCACATCATGTTCCTGCTCCATTTCTTTTCCAACCCAATGAAACTGCCTGGAAAGCCAGGAATGGCTGAGCTCACAGGATTTTCCACTCTTGAGCCAAAGAGTGCTAACTTCATCTTTCCTGAGCCCAAGAATATTAACTTTTGCCATTCCTGAGCCCAGGAGTGTTAACTTTTGATGTTCCTGCAGGTTTTGGTGTGTCAGGATGCATCTTGTCTCACTCCATAAAATTTTTTGGAGGCCACACCATCTTACCTGCTTTGGTCTCGGGGTTAGAAAAGCCCCTTGCTGCCTCCCGAGTTCCGAGTTCCCACAGCACAGACCAGGGGGTTTCACTGCTCAGCTCTGCCAGCCTGAGCCCTCCCTCTGGTTGAATTTATGAATTCCTGATTCCCAGAGGGGTTTCTGTGATAACCCTTCTCTGCTGCATGGAGCAGGACCCTGGGGATCTGCTCTGGGCAGACAATGGTCTCTCCAAGCGCAAAATTGTGTCAGGCCAAGGAAATTGCCAGCTGCATTCACAATGAATCACCCAAATTACAGCCCTTTATTAAAGATAAAAAAGCAGTGAGAATAGAACAAGCTGCAAACCTATGGGCAGGGGGTTGGTCTCCTGAATCCGAAGGCAAAGCTTTTAAACCCTTGTTTCCTTGCACAGGGGGATTGTTTTGGAGAACTTCAAAAGGAATTTGGAAACAAACAAAAAACTGGTTAAACACGGAGGAACTGATAATCACAATTTTTTTTTTTCCAGATTTGTGAATTAAACTTCATTCCTGCTGCATGGATGTGGCTTTTCCCCATCAAAAGTTCCTTCCTTCCTTGATCCTGCCCAGCCCAGGACAGACTTCAGCCTGATCTTGACCCTGCTCAATGCCAGGTTGTCCTCCAAGGAGAGACCCCTTCAAAAGCTGCAAATTTGACAAAAACCCCCAGCTTCATCTGTGTTTGAAAGGCAGAAATCAGCATCAACCTAATCTTTACCAAGTCTGCTCTAAAGGGATATGGTAATGACAAATAAAAAGTAGTATCTGGGTTCCAGATATGGGAAAAAAGGGATTTTTTTGTTTCTGCAGTTGTTGTGTGACATTTTGTGCAAGACACATTGAGAGCCAGGGCTGGGCAAGACCCAGGGTGGACAATCCATGGACAAATGATGGGAATCCCCACTTTCACTGGCAAGCAGCTTGGGAAAAAAATGTGAAGGAGACCTAAATCATCCTTTCTCAGGACATAAATCAGCCTCTAACTGACAGTGGAAACAGAAGAGTCCTTATTGATGGGCTGGGTTAGGTTTTCCAAATGTAAAAGAAGAATTAAGGAGCCTGTCAGCTTTAACAACTGCTGCTCCTCTGTGGCTGCTCCCAGCTGCAGCCTCAAGAAAAGCCAAGGTCACAGAGCCTGAGCTATCCATCCTGCTCCCTTCTGCACATACTGCCCAACTCAAACTTCGCTTCATCCTGAGCAGAGATCCCAAGGATCTGCTCTTCCAACAGGTTTCAGGACAAGGGGTTGAATAAGCCCAAAACAAAGCCTGTGCAAGGAAGAGACAAGTTCAGCTCTGTCATGTGCAGAGACATCATCACTGCCCAGCCCAAACATGGGCCTTCAATCCCTAAATTCCCAGATTCAGTGAGGTTGGGAAAGGCCAAAGCCACGTGGATTTCAAACCCTTCTGGGGATTCATCCTTGCCCTGGGCACTGTGCCAGGGCTGGACAATCCTTTCTCCAAGGAAAGTTTTCCTGCCAGGCTGGTGGGGGCTGAGAGAAGGAGCTGAGAGTGCTGGGTGAAGGTTTTAAGGCTGTAACTCCATAGAAAGCAGGTCCTGTTGGCTTACTTACTTACACAGAGTTATTTTACTGTTTTTAATTGCTTCAACTAAGTCAGATACAGCTGGAAAATTCCAAATTATCTCAAATCAGGAAAAACTTCAACTCAAATCCCCAAGGTTTTGTCCCTGCAGTCTGCTGTCACTGATGTGCCCTCCCTGCCCCACACCTAGAGGCCTGGCTGCATTTGCAGGGCTTCTCCATCCCAACTGCCAGCCCAGCAGTGTCCATCCATCCATCCATCCATCCATCCATCCATCCATCCATCCATCCATCCATCCATCCATCCATCCATCCAGGAGGAAAAGCCAAGGAGAGCCTCAGCAAAGAGCCCACTCTGCCTATTCCCTATTCCTGCTGCATTTTTCAGGCTGTTGGGGTCACTTTGTTCTCTTTTGCTCTTTCAGAAGGACATAGAGCCCATATTTAGGATGGAGTGAGCCAGACTTTCTTACAAGGCTCAGCAGTCAAATCCCCTTGTGTGTAGTTTTTCCATGTGCCACCACCAGTTCTCCATCCAGTGTGGCCAAACCAGTCCATGGCCAGCTTTAGGACCCCAATCCTGGGGCCACCAGTCCCGTTTGGTGGCCCTGGCAGTGCGGGACAGAGCTGGCTTGGAGCTGGGAACCCTCAGCACTAGAGAAGCTCAGATCCTGAGCCCAGGCACTGCCCTCTCCATCTGAGATCGGTCACATACCAAAGGGATTTGGCAAGTAGTTTCCATATTGTTTTGGCATCTCTGTGCCCACCCAGGGCCAAGGAAAGGGGCTGGTGCCAGGCTCAGGTGCTCGCAGAGAGCAGCAGCCCCTGCCCAGGAATGGAATCCTCACCCAGCACAGGGACCTGGTCTCAGCACCCTGTCCTGGCTGGGGGAGCGCACCCAGAGGAGAGGAGAGAGTTTGGCTCCCAGTTCACAAGAGAAGGAAAACAGACATCCATGTGCACTGGGAGCAGCCCAGAAACCCCAACAGCTGGGCTGATCCTAGGGCAGCAGGAGGGGGATTGGGATTCTGCCCCTGTGCTCAGGTGAGCCCCCACCTGCAGAGCTGCCCCAGCCCTGGGCCCAGCACAGGCAGCACCTGCAGCTGCTGGAGGAGCCCAGAGGAGGCTCCAGGCTGAGCAGAGGGATGGAGCAGCTCTGCTGGGAGGAACGGCTGGGAGAGCTGGGAATGTTCACCTGGAGAGGAGAAGCTTTGGGGGGACCTCAGTGTGGCCTTGCAAGGCCTGAAGGAGCTGACAGGAAAGATGGAGAGAGACTTTGGACAAGGGATGGAGGGACAGGACACAGGGAATGGCTCCCACTGCCAGAGGGCAGGGCTGGATGGGATATTTGGAAGGAATTCTTGGCTGTGAGTGTGGGCCCAGGGTGCCCAGAGCAGCTGTGGCTGCCCCTGGATCCCTGGCAGTGCCCAAGGCCAGACTGGGCACCCTGGGACAGTGGGAGATGTCCCTGCCCATGGCAGGGTTTGAACAGGATGGGTTTTAAGGTCCCTCCCAGCCCAAACCTTTCCACGATTCTGTGATTCCATACCATCCTCACAACCGGGGGGATTTCAGTCACATTCCAGCCCCTCCGTGCTTCCCTCTGCTGTGGTTTTGGGTACATTTTGGATCGCTGGGGCCGTGGCAGAGGCTGCTGTGCCCTCGGGCTCCTTTCTGCCCCACGAACCCTCCCTGGCAGCGTTTGCAGAGCCGCGGTCCCAGAGCGGGTTGGGAGCAGCTCCTGCTCCGCTCCAGCGCCCGCGGCTCGGGGGCTCAGCACCGTCATTAAAGCACTCTTTGAAGTGCAGATTTTATTCCCTGAAATGCAAGGCACGATTTAGCGCCGCCCGGTTGTGTCACTGCCCCGCGGGAACAACACGCGACCCCTCCCCTCCTGCAGCTGCCCCGGGAGGAAGCGCACGAGGGGCAGGGGAAGGGCTCAGCCTGGAATGGAATATTTACGTCCCTCACGGAGCCGAGGCAACACTTAAAACAAAAACACCTCGTGGAGCCCTGCCAGTGATGCCAGCGCGTGTTTGCAGCCGGCAGCGTCCGTCCCCTGCCCCCGCTGCCCCAGCAGATGCTGCGGGATGCGGTCCCTGCTCCCGGGCCGTGCCAGGAGCAGCGCTCGCTCCTTACCTCGGCTTCCCGTCTCCATGGCGATGCTCTGCGCCATCCTCCGAGCACGGCGACACCAGCCTGAGCCGCAGCCCCTGCCCTGGGGCTGGCGGGAAGGGGGGCGCTGCGGGCAGCTCTCCCTCCGCGCTGGGGGAAGGCGCCGAGCCGGGACGGGATGGCCGGGAATGCTGCTGAGCTGCCCGGCCGTGTCCGGTCCTCCCCAGGGAAAGGCTGGGAAGATGGACAAGCCCCGCTGCGCCCGGTGCCCTGCAGAGCCCGGTTCAAGGGCTGCAGAGTCACCTCCGGGTCGCCTCCCTGCTCCGCACCCCCGGCACGGGGGAGAGCACGCTGAGGAGGGATTTTGTCACCCTGCCACCCTGTCCCCTGCACGGGCAGTGCCTCCATGGGGACAGCTCACCACAAATACCAGCTGCAACCCTCAAATCGAAAGCAAAGCCCTGGCAGTGCCCACCTGGGACCCCGAGGAGTGCCCAGAGCCTCGGGGTGTCTGTGCTGCCCCTTCTCCATGGCTCTGCCCAGGGCTGGGTCCCTCCTGCTCCAGCACCTCCCCGCAGGAGCAGAGGAGCTTTGGGATGGGATGGGATGGGAT
>VWZN01014227.1:0-23109 GCA_013396955.1 Regulus satrapa
ATCTTAAGGGTCTCTTCCAACCTCGATGATTTTGTACTGTATTTGTGGAAGCACTGTCTTTGAAGTAAAGATCCTCAGGACTGTGGGATTTTTGTAGCAAGCAAACTATTTACCAAGTTAGTACTTGCCTTTGTACTTGCCCATGAACACCTGAGAGCATGCAGACAGCTCTCCTGACAAGACACTGATGTTGACTTCAACTAGCAGGAGAATTAATGGGTGAAGAGTCCATGCTCTTTTGTTGGCTTGGGTGAGTGAATTGGATCATCTTATCTTGTAATCAGACAAGCACCAGAGCCAACAACTGTAAAGGAGATTGCAGCGTTTCTTCCTCCTGGTGGCAGCAGTCTGCTCACTCAGCTGCATAACAGTACACAACCTGAGGGTGAAGTTACTCAACAGGTGAAGGTGTCATTTCCTATTCAGCCCTACTCAGCACTACACTGGGCGTTGGCTCTGATGGATAATCAACCTGACAAGCTTACTAGCTACCCTGACCACCCTAGCACCGTGCTGGGACATACAACTACAGCCCAGCTGCTGGTGTCTCTTCAGCCCATAGTGCTGTGCTGTCTGTAGCAACTTCTCCTATGCAATAAATGTTAGTAATAGATGATGATTTGATTGTTAGCACCTAAAATACTCTGTTTGGTCTCTAGTTACTTTTCTCAAATTACTTTCACCCTGATTATACTAACTTCATTTGTAAAATTGTGCCAATTTACATGTGAGGCATGAGCATGCTAAGTGCTTCAGTTGCCATAGAGATGGTCATTCTTCAGCTTTTGGATGGGGTGGGTTGTTTGGGGGGAGGGGGGGTTGTGCAGTCTGTATTGAACTCTTTAGCTGCAAATCCTTGCTTGAGCAGTTGCCTTGCAAAGAAGCACCAGGACACAGCAACTGACATTAACAGTGTGCTGCTGTGATTAGCAGACAAAACCTGCAAAGTGTCATATCTGCAAGGATTTTCTGTAGCTGCCCTTAAGGCCAGCTGCCCTAAAGGTCAGCTGTTTAGTTTAGCTGAAACTTCTTCACAAAGCTTTTGCTGTGAAATGAAAATACTTCCCCTTGATTCAGCATTCCAACTATCACTTGGATGCAATAAACTGAAAATTGCTCTTGTAGCACTTGCGCTTTTTGATCCAATTTTAAAAACAATCCTAACAAATTATTGAATAAAAAAGTGTTTTTATCTTCACAGAAACTATTACACAGAGCAGTTAATGAAGTTTATTTGTATTTGTAAATTGAGTTGGAATACCTGTAATGAAAGTCTTTTAAGCACTTGCTGTAGAACCTAGGATGATGAATTATATCATGTCCTAGTTAGCAGTTACCTGCTTAACAGTAAATGTTCTTTAAAGATATCAGCAAAGAACTGTTGGGACTTAGAACAGGGAAGTGCTGAGGGCAGAACTTTTACATTCCACACTGTTTTGGGTACAGGTGAGTGGCAGCTGGTGCTCAGCCTTGCTAGCATCATTTCATTCCACAAAAAAGCCACACCCAACCCCTCCAGTTTGTAAAAATGAGGGAAGTATCAGTCATGGCTCCCACAGGTTTATTCTCAATCCTCATCTCAAAGGTTTAAAGCATCTATCCAGAACAATGAAAGTATGTTTTTAACATCTGCTGCCTGTGGGGGAGCTGTAAAAGTGAATTGAAGGCCTGGGACAGAATGTACTTTAGACTTTTTGGGAATGGCATTAAGGCAGTTGCTGTTTTAAAGTAATTCATACCCAAAGAAAAAGCATTATTGCTTCCCCAGTAGAGTGGGCATTTGGACCTTTTCTTACAGACTCAGTGATTTCTTTAGCACTGCAACTTAATTGTGAAATATTGGTGGAAATTCTGAGCCATGTTTTAAAATAAAATCAGAGGCGCCAGTTGCACTGTATTTGGATTGTGTTGCAGTTGGCATGGCCTATGCATTTTCAGATGGCACTTCCTGTTCAAAGCTTCCAAAAGCTTCCACATGAGAATGATCACTTTTTGGGCTCAGGCAAAAATAAAGTACAAATGTAGTTGGAACACTCAAGACTTGTTTCAAAGTATGTACTAGAGGAGAAAGTTATAAAAGTTTCATTGAGGGTTAATTAAAAAAATAACAAAACCAACAAACAAGAACAACAAAAATCCCCAATACAAACTCAGAATTTCCTGCAGAGCTGAAGTGCCTCTAGAATTGTACTGCAGTCCCAGTTCCCTGTTCCACCTGTGATCCAAATGTGTGCATTCAAAGCTCCTCACTGTTGCTGTGAGCAATGGCTTACCTGAGTGAGTGGGACCTAAAGCCACTTAAGCATCTCCTCTTGCACTTTTGCAGAAGCATTTTAGATCTTAACAGGGCAAACCAGCCTCTTACTTATTAGCCTTATCAGGATACACAAAGTTGTTCCAGTCAGAACCTCAAAGCACATTTATCCACACAAAACCTAACATGCTCTCTACATGTTAGAACAGCCACCCTGGTTATAAGCAATTTGATCTGGAGGAAAGGACAAAACATAACCTTTCCCTCAATTCTTAGGAGAGTGCTTTAACCACTGCAGGCATGCAGAGATCTGTGGGAAGATCTTGATCTCCCCTTTTGCCTCCACTGTCTCAGTTTGTTTCCTTAAGTAACTGCAGGAGAGTTTGCCTCTAGAAAACCTCTGGGTTCCTGCCTTGGGAGTCTCGTAGCAGGCCTTGGACAGACCCTGTTATCTTTCTTCTATACCATGACTATATAATGTCAGTTCAGCTATAGTGGGAGCTTTCCAAAGGACAGGATTTACTTCCTGAAGGGTATTCCTTGAGTGCAAAGGTGATTTTAGACAGACTTCTTCTTCCCTTGTGGGAGGTGAAATTCAAAACTTCTTTAGGAAGGAAGATACATTTGCACAGAAGTTGGT
Organism: Regulus satrapa; assembly: GCA_013396955.1. NCBI lineage: Eukaryota > Metazoa > Chordata > Aves > Passeriformes > Regulidae > Regulus > Regulus satrapa. Next base: position 2,895 of record VWZN01014227.1, read on the forward strand.
AAAAGAATGAACTTTTAGGATCAGCTTTTATCTCTCCCCTCCTGATGACAGATGTCATCACCAGTAGGAGGATATGTTCACAAAGGATAGTACAGCAAACAGCTACCAGAAGCTCAACAGATGTTTGTGAATATCAAGCATTAAGTTCAAATCTTTTTCAATGACAGAACTTCTCACAGAAAATAATGGGCTGTCCTTTATTTGGGGCTTCCCAGACCCCAGGATTTCATCCAGCAGGCAGCTGAAGCATCTGGTGAATGCTGAATCCGGATATGCTGGCAGAGGAAAGAGGATGGGCTGTGCCCCCGCAAGAAACCTCAGTCAGAGCCAAGTGAGGTCTGATGCAAGAGGGGAAAAAAGACAGAAGAAAACAAGAAAAAAACCCCAAACATCGCCCAGCACTGTCAGGGAGAAGATAGTAGCCCACTTTGCCAAGCCACTCCTATAGCTCTTTAGGCTAATATAAACATCCTGAGCTGAATTTCTGACAGATCAGAAAGCTCTTGAGCACAAGAAACCAACACTCACTCAAACAGATAACCAAGGCTCAATAGACTCTTGTTTTGTTTTAGTAAAGGCTTTAGAATATCTTAAGTCCTATGATCAAATATTTTACAGCTTTAGGATTTTGGGTTTTTTTAATTGTAGAAAAGTGCATAAATGAAAGGATAAGGGACAGGTTGTAGCATGACACCATGGATACTACCTTCCTTAAACAGGTATTTAATCTACGAAGTGGAAAGTCTTCCCATTATGAATCCAGTTGTAGATAGCCAGGTCTTTACAGTCAAAGTCAGTACTGAAAAAACAACATCTCAGCCTTGGTGAGGTGCAGGCCAGGCAGATGTGGTTTGTCTACTGCCCCTGACAATACTCAAAGGCAACCATTCTCTCTGGGAACTGTCCCTGCCCCAGTGCCAAATGAGCAGAGACTGGTACTGTGGGGCTCCCTCGTGCTCTGCTCCAGGACTCAGATGTGCAGGTAACTCTACCCGGTCTCACTTGTAATTAAGGCAAGTGAGTCTAAAGCACCATTTGAGTATTTAGCAGATATTTACCCCACACATACTGATACAAAGCTCCAAGGAATGGGTTAGATCACCTAAAAAAATAAAAAAATATTACTAAGTTCACTTAGCAATGTTTGAATCTGGCCTCATCTTTCACGGGGTTCAGAGCAAACATCTTTCTACTAATGTTCTAACATTGCTTCAAGTTTCACTCCCATCAACATATCTTACAGTAATCTTTGCACATTGTCCTTAAAGAAACTTAAGTCAGTAACAGGCCCACAAAGAAACTATTTGCTAGAATGAATGTGACAAATACTTGCAAATTGCCAAAAGAAAAATCAAGTTAGATGGAGAAATACGAATGAATTGCCATTTCTACCCAGAAAACTGAAGTTTCTAAACCTAATGTTCATCAGCACTCATCCAGGGCAGCAAGCTGTTACAAGAAATTATGTTCGGTAAGAATAAAAGGCTGTAGGTAAATATTAATAATAAATTAGGAATTTCAGTAAGATGTAACAAAACTGGGAAGAATTTAGCAAAAACTGGGAAGAAGTCCTTGCGAAAATACATCACTTCCATGCAGATATTTGTGAGAATGGTGACTCCATCACGTTGAGGTTTATGAGCTCTCTCACATTAACATACACACACATCTGATTCACTGTACAGCTATTTATGGATCACCAATCTTTTGAGACACATCTAAATTTGTTCTCATGCTTATACATAAAACATTTCTACATTAACTTGTCAAAAGGCACAATCTCATAATAAGGTGCTCCAACAATAATTTAGGAGAGCTCTTGTTGGCTGGTCCCGAAGTGCTGCCCAGCAAAGGAGACTCCCTTAAGTCTGACAGAAAATGAGAAGTTGACTCTTTTGTTGACTGTTGCTCATCATCAGGCAAGACTAATCATTAATGGTGTTCCACCTTGCCTACAGAGGGAGTGAGCTTTCCCCTTTTCCCTTTTGCTCAAGTTTAGATCACTTGCATTCCATTCGGGCCTAATTATGTTGATTTTGAACCTTACTATAACAACATAAGGTGTTCAAACTTTGTCCTTAGCCAGCTGCTGTTATATTGTTTGACAGCTGAAGAACCCATGCTGTGTGATGGGGAAAGGGGGGGTGGAAGATAATTTTAAAAATAACTATAGGAAAGTACTCCCCAAATTCAAAATACAATACACAAAGTACAGCATGGTACTCTCTCCAACCTATTTGGGCAGAGCTTTGCAAAGATTCAATTGAGTTTGTTATTCTGCCCCACTGTAACTGCACAAAATCTGGTACAAAAAATATTAACTTAAAAAATTCCAATTTGAGCAACCTCTTAAAAATATTTCATCTCCAATCTCAATTTTCTATGATTCCCAAGAGCTCCTATAATAATCATGTCTGCAGAATGGTTACTGAAGAGTGGTACTTATAATTAGCCTTATTGCAGCATTTGTTAAACACAGTAAATTTGCTTCTTATATTGTTGTTGTTTTTCTTCAAAAAGGTTTCGTCATACAAAGTTTATATAATTCCAGAAGGAAAACTCCTTTATGCACAGGGGAGTGCAACCCAACTGACACTTGCATTGTTATTGTATTAAGAAGTCATGGGAGCTTCTGAAGACACTTAAAAGCCCCATCTCTCACAGAAGACCAGGGAATACTCAATTTCAAACTCAAGCTCTTGGCAAGAATTAAAAAAAAAATACCCATTTTTTAAACCACTAGTTTATTCGGATATGTCAAGCCTGGCTACAGGGTTCAAGCCTGGTTACTTTTCACTGCCAAGGAAAAAAAAATCCTGCCATCTGCATTCTTAAGAAGATGATGGTGATACAACGACTTCTAAGGTTACAGCATATGGAAGTGGAAAAATAGAGGATTCCCTTTTTTCCTTTCACCACACAAATAAAGGTTTCCAAATATTCACCCAGGACTTTAGTCATACCCTAAAGGGGAAATTTACCCTAGGTATTGGAAAATGATCTAGCATATTTCAGGCCGCCTGTAGTATCTCCAGCCTTGAACTCCAGAAGAGAACAAGGCCAGAACCTGACTAGCAAGTCAGTGAAGTGCTTCACTGCTCTGAAGGACAGTTTGCTACAACTACTAAGTTTTGACAAATGCAAACTTCATACCTGATTTAAACAAAGTAGAAAAAAAAAGCAGGACACTAAGGAAAAAAGCAGGACACTTGTCTGACCAATAATCAGTCTGAGACAGGTGCTATAATCAGAAAGAGATTATGAACATACCAGTTATGTCATGAAGCGCTCACAACCTTAATGTAGGTTAAACAGCAGCTTCTGGATTTACTTAAGATCCCAGAATAGAAGCACATGAATAAAGAAAGTGATTTTAAGTTTCTGACAAAGTTAAAAATATTACAAACTTTTAGCTTTTATTGAAAATTAAATATGTTAGCAAAAGCAAGATTTAAGAAATCTTTTACAAATGATTTACATACAAGAAAGCCAGTATCAGACATATTCACAAATATGCAAACCTTGAATTACAAAAAGTACCTATTGGCAGCATGATGCTAACCTTGCCACTGCAGTGTGCTCTACTATTTATATGAATAAGGCATAGAACTCACATTTGCACCAACTTAAAAAGTTCAAATAAAACTTTAAGCTTTTGAATCCTGGATGCACAATCCCCGATAAGACACACGCACGCACGCACACTCTAAGATTTCTTCTTCTAAGCTCTACAAACTAAGTGTGTGCTCTGGAAGAACAGCCTGAAAAGCCCAGTAGAAATGTAACTGGTACTAGCATTTAGATTTCAGTTTCCTCTTTAAAATGTACAGGCCTAGGTATGTAAACCATATTCACAGTTTAAGTATTTTTAGACAGAAGTACCTTTTTTTCTGCATTTGTTCCTTAAAGTTGGCTCTCAGTTCAGCATACAGTTCATGTCACCTGTTTTGTGATGCATACATTTACAAGATAACTTAAAAAATCTGTGCCATGTTCTTGGTCAAGATAGTTAGACAAGAGTAGTAATATCCAACTGTGACATTCAATACTATATTTCAAATATTTGTGCAAACAGCAAAAAAACAGTTGTTTGAGGCAAACGTTTGCAAAACCTTTATTACCTCCTCAATGTTGTAAACTTGGGACTGTCAGCCTTAAGTCCTGCACTTCCACAGCTTAGAAAAGTCAACTGCTAAAATGATCAAGTCTCAAAAAGGTTATTTTCTACATAGTGCAAATTTTAATGTAGATAACGTGAAAAACATATCTAGCTGGATTGACTTTGTGCATTTGTCAGTGGTCTTCCCTCGTAGTTGAAGAAAGTGTGCATCCAATGAACCACGTGGTTCAGGAAGCCAAGAGGGTGAAGAGAAAAAACAGTTCCATTACACTTCTCAAACCAGTGCTAGATGTGCAAAGGCAGCAAAAATTCCAGCTGCTACTACAACCAGAACAGAGTAACTTTTCAGGAAGACCCAGGCGGTTAGTCACTTGGACTGGTCTCTCGAAAAATAGGTGAGTATATGTTGGATTTTTATCAGACGGTCTTTTAAAGACATCATGGAGAGAACTGACAGTTGGTATCTGGGGTCTACTGGGAGAACAGCTAGAAGCCACCAACACCAAGCAGGACCATTGGGCATTGCCTAGAAGTAAAACATACACTGGTTACCAATAACCAATGTCATATAGTTGACTACCGTGAAGACCCCAAAAATAAGAGTCATCAATGACCAAGACTACTTTAAAGTTTGATACTAACTAGAGAATTCCAGAGCAATGGGATTAGAAGAGTGCTGAAAGGATCTCTTCTCCTCAACTGAGAAGTCAAACAAAGTACATTTAAATGAAGCTTTATACAGCAGTTATTTTTAAGACAACACAGGAAGCTTATAGGTTCCTTGGGAAAGGATGGCTAAGTACAGGACAGCCACCTCATGACAAACCTCCCTGAAAAAAATAAAATCCAAGACTTGTCATGCTGTTCTTAAGGCTTAAATATTCTTGAAGACTAATGTTTTCATTATAATTACTTTTCTTTGCTGGACTTCTCTGTCACTTCCCAATTCCACTCCCTTTCTCATTACCTTTGAGAAAGAGCAGGACTACTTAGTAAGTTTCTTCTAAGCAGTTAAAACTGTGCAACTTTTTCCTGCACTTTAATTACCAACAGCAACCATTAGATGTCAGGCCTTGAACTGGACTTAATACTCCTCACTAGAGGTCCTACCACTGCAGAGAATATTGAGTTCCTGAAACGATTTGCCAGTAGTGGTACACTCCAGGATAACACTTCCTCACTTGCAGCTGTTACCACACAGCTGACACATTTGTGTCCTATTATAAATCTCAGGTAGGTACCCACTGTATTGCAACCCTGCTAATTACTCTGGTTTTGTACTCATATTCCTCTTTCGTAGTATGCTGGTTTAGATCTATTTTTATTAAATTGTTCTAAAATCACTTCTGACTTCATGCACTGCCCTCTACAGCCTCTACAGTTTCCTCCAGATAGGTAAATATAGTTTCATGGAACTATGTAGTAGATGGGTGAGGGACAAGCTCCCCTAAGATACCGATTCACATAAAACTCTGCTTTGAAAACCAAATCTTATGTATTTTTAATTGTTACATTTCTACAGCCTCCACTCCTTCAGGATCTCACCTTCATTAATTGTTTGTAATAACCACTGAAATAGATCGCTTCAGCTAGTTTCTTAAGAAACATTTGTCAAATGCTAACAGCTGCAGCAGTTTATGGCATTAGTTCAGAATGAAGGGAAGTGATATTTGTGATTACCTCTTTGCCAAAGGTAACTGCCTGCATGAGGATGATTCAGTTACTTCCAGGGAGAAAATAGAAAGCTTTTTCACTCAGAATTCTAACAGCTTTACACAAACTAACAGTTCAACTGTTAATGGGGCTTAAAGTGCTTTCAGTTTACTACTTTTTTTCCACATCAGTATAGCATCCTCTCCTGGAGAAACTGCTGACCAGTGACAGAATTGTTTTTTTGTTGCTCATTGCAAGAGAAACAAGGTGAAAGCCTTATTGCCTTTGAAGCTGGAGAAAAAAGAGGGAGTTTTTCCTTTAATACTTAGCAGTTGGTAATAGGGTTTTTATTTTTAGAAATAAGCATCTAATCATATTAATTGAATAATAAATGATGGCTTACCTGTATATTTTCCTCCCTGTCAGGCATTGGTCCAAAGTGCTGAAGAATTTGAGTGCGAAATTTGTTTCTTAAGTTTTGGAACCAACTGCAGGCCTGATTGTAAACGAAATTGTGAAGCTCTCTCAGTTTCTTTAGTTCCTCTTCATCAGCAACCTGTAGGAGGGCAGTTATGAAAATATGATTAAAGATAAAGAAAAAATTAAGGGTTTTAAGCTAAAATTTAAAAAACACTCAATTTCAACTATATTTAGACACATTTCTTATGTTCTCCGTAACCTTGACTGCTAATGACTGAATGGTAAAGAAGTATTCTGGTATTTTTTTACAGCTTCACACTATCATTGAAACAAAAACAATTCTTCTCTTATTTGTTTTATAGTAATAAAAATTAAGTTAGCTTCTCGGGACCTAAAAATTTGAAAGAGCTTTCAAGAACGAATCAAGCAAAAATCTTGATATATTAATACTAGTAAGTATTTAGACAGCATTCTGGATACCTTAACATCTTCCAAATATTCAATGTCTGCAGTGCAATAACCATCTTTCATCCCTCTCCGTAAAACTCTAAATCTCTTTCCACCAATTGTATCAACAACAGACCGTCCATCAGGTAGAAAATGAACGTTCCTAATTTGCAGCATGCAACCATAATCTGCAAAACTAAAAAGAGACCTTGTCAGTAATGCAATTACACACTTCTGAAAAGACGCTTTTTGTAATTAAAACTGACAAAAGAGATGGAAGCTTAGAATTAGGATGTAAACTTACCCATTCTGAGAATCACTTATGCACATCCCAAACTGTTTAGTTCCAGTTTCCATACTCCTGCGAATCATGAGTCGGTATCTTGGCTCAAATACATGTAGAGGACAAGGCACAGTAGGATATGCCATAGTGCAAACAAACATTGGAACATTCTTGGTCAAGCTTCAAGAGAACATAAAAAGAAATATATGCCTTCAAAATCTAAACACTCAGCTATGCCAAGACAATACATTTTTTTCAGTATGTCTGCTATGCTTGAGGTCTTAAAGCACTCTTTTCAAAGTCAAAACATGCTGTAGAAACTTTCATGAATGATAAACCCACATACTGGTAACAGTGGCTGAATACCTATGTACTGATTTGCATACACACTGGACAGTGAGAATCACTGTTATTGAGGTAGTGAGTATCTCATCAATGAATGAAGGGCTCTGTTTTGGGGATGGGGGTGTCAGGTACTTTTTCATTTTTGTCCTAGTTTGAGCTATAAAAGCAATTAAGCCTTCAGAGACACAGTTCTCCTCTAAGTAAAAAGATGTAGTAGTAACTACATGGTAGCTAGGTCACAATTCAGATTATTTTCAAGGAGGGACTCAAGATCACAAATGAGACCCAGTGTATAATTTGCTCCTTGCAATATGCCTCAGCAGGTGTAACTGAAAAACAAAGTATTTTTTTCATCCTATTTTATCAAATATGTATAGTTACTAGTAGATACAATCAAGTTATCATTAAAGCATTACTAGGTATTTAATTTTAATATCTTTCAGACTATAAAACGTAATTCCACTAGAGGGATTCTGTTAAATAAGTTGCATAAGCTGTAGTTTTAAATGTTTTTCTAGCATTCATATCGACAATATATAATACTCCATGTATTTGAAGAACTCTCTGTGAGATAAAACAAAATGTTTACACAAAATTCCAACAATCTCTTTTGACCACATCTATCTGTATATGATTAATATCTGTCATTAATTGTTTTGCAAGATATTCCAATCTCTGAGACTCTGCATCAATTGAAGACAATTTCATTAACAGCAGCAAAGCTAAAACCAAAGCACCCTGACAGTGCACGCAGAAAGAGGAATGGAAGGGGAATCATGTTGCACAGAAATATAGAACAACCTAGGCTGGAAGGAACCCTAAAGACCATCTAGTTCCAACCTCTCTGCCATGGGCAGGGACACCTTCCACTAGATCAGGTTACTCAGAGCCGCATCCAACCTGGCCTGACCAACCGAGTGACCTTCTATGGCAGAGTGCTACAGATGCCATTTTATATGGAATTCTGTAGAGTTGCCCCCCTCAATGCCCTCTCCAAACTGGAGAGAGATGTCTTTGATGGGTGGGCTGTTATATGGGCAATAAAGGGTTGGACAGCTGCACACATAGGGTAGAGGTCAGTAGCTCAGAGTCCCAGTGACCAGCAGTGTCCCTCAGGGCTCCATACTGGGACCAGCACTGTTTAATATCTTCACCAAGGACACAGACAGAGGCATCAAACGCACCCTCAGCAAATCTGCTGGTGACCCCAAGCTCAGTGGTGTGGTTGACACAGCTGAAGGATGGGATGATATCCAGAGGGACCTGGACAAGCTCCATACTCCTTCTTGCACCCATGATATACCATGAATAATGACCATAAAAATAATAAAACATTTCTAAAAATAATTTCCATACTAATTTCTCAAGTTTTTCAATATAGGAAGCTTACTTGGAGTGTTCTGCAGTTTCTTCAGCATGAATTCTTTTTCTCTCAAATAATTCATCAGACAAATATTTCATTATTAATTCCTCCAGCAGTTCTGTGATACTGTATTTTCTGCTTGCAAGGTACTGTAAACAATTAAAAAAAAATCTTTTCATGTATCTTAACAAAAGGCTTGTTATAAAAAGCTTTTTTACAAAAATATGATCTATGAAATGTGACAAAACTCATGAAAACTTACAGCTCAGATGTTTTTACGTTTCATTAAAAGTTAATGATACCCTAATATTTGAAAATTAGATTCTCTGTGTAAATTCTTAGTGTCTGACAATTTGAATGTCTAACTCAGTTTGCATTTGTATGCTTCCAAGAGACAGAACTGATTTCTCAGGATATACAGCCATACCAATAAGAAAGGTATCAGCAATCACAGAGAGGTTTAACTGAATAGTTACCAGAGTTTACAAATATGCAGGATCGAATTACACCACTGAAGTAAATGGTCACAGAAACATAAAACCTCTAAGACCCTGAGACCCTTTTCCTTTCTAGCAGTAATCCATAGCCCAAGCAAATCCAAATTGTTGGGTTCAAGTGAAAAAAGCCTTTAAAACGATACAGTTTTTGTATTTGTGAGCTTTACTGAGAAACAATACCTCTTTCAAGCTCTCCTTACAGAGTGGACACTGTGGAGCATGATCTAAACACCGTTCCAGACAACCTTTGCAAAAAGTATGTCCACAAGGGGTTGTTACTGGCTCAAAGAATAGCCTGAAACAAAATTATTAGAGGTTAGATGTCATGGCCAGTGTGTGTTTTTCTAAAAATGTCAGTGATTAATTTCTTGAATTTTTAAGACTAGTTATACTGTAACAAAGCAAAAAGAACCATAAACACCCAAGTCTCCTTATTCTACTTTTTCCTGTATACTGCAGTTTGTTTCTATTTACTGCAACACTCACTGTTTTGTCTTCTGAGGAAGCTGGACACATTCCAAAACTCTAGGTAACTAAACATTTACCCCAATATAGAAAGATTTCGGTCTCCCTCCATAGATTCAAAATACACAAAATTAGGTGATTATTTGAGAAACTAGGTTGTTTTAAGAGCAGTATTACATACTAATAACATAACTATGAAGAGTTTAGAATGCACCATATGTTTTACAGTATTTATTCTGAAAATCAAGATTATTCAGTAAGTTTCCAAATACAACATCAACTGCATTTAAGTAGACTAACATTTTGAAGTATCTATGTCTCCCAGAAAAATACAAGGTCCACAGGGTATGCTTCTAAGCATTAACCTTCCCAAAATAAGTTCTTTTGACTTAAGAACCCCCAAAATTTAATTACAAAAGATCCTGTCCTTAGATGGCTACCAGTTAACACTGCCAAGTTTAACTAAAAGGGCAACTTGTCTACAGTATATAACACTGTAGCAAGTGACAATAAAATACACATTTAAGTGTGGGGAGAGCAAAAAGCTGCAAATTACTGACTGATATCAGAACCCATAGCAATGTAAAAGTACCTCAGTCTATACATGTAACAGATACGAAGCCAAGCACCTGTAACTAATGTTGAATCAAGGACAAAATCTTACCTCATACATAGAGAGCACTCAAAATCTGATACATCAATCAAATCCTCTGGGATTGTTCCAAAAGCCAGTGTCATGTCCCTTTTTGTACTTTCTAAGGAAAAGCAGGACAAGATACTTCTTCAAACAAAGGCACAGGGCAGTAAAGACTTTAAATTTCACAGTAAGTGACTGTTTACCTCCTTGCTTTTTGTGTTTGTTTCTTCCATCTTCACATACAACTGTATCCTGTTCTGAAAAGGAAAGCTTTCTTTTTAACAAAGCACCTTTTCCTTGGCCAGAGAGAAGGGGTTCAGAAGACACTCTCTTTAAGCCATCTTCCTTGGCAAGGTCTTTTGTTGAGTTAAGAGCATGGGCAGACTGTGCACGATTTAAACCTCCATTCACAGGCTCCAGTACATCTGATCCTCCTAAACTCTGTAACAGTAAGATGAACCGAACTGTATTCTAAGAGTAACACAAATCTAAATATGTGAGACGTGACTGTGCAAAGATAAATAAGCCAAACTGATACCCACAGTTAGTGGGTACCCATTAGTTAACTAGAAAAATTTCTAAGTCAAGACAGTACTGAAATTTGCTCAGCATTAACAATTCAAAAATTGTCAGCTGCTCCAAACAAAACAAAAATTGGATTTAATCTGCCCAAAAAAAAAGAAAAATTGTATTTTTCTTTATTTTTAAGTCCCTAATATGAAACTTTAGTACCTTCCAGTACTGCGTTTATTAATCATTCTAATGAACTAGAATGGGAATTTTTTAACACTACAAATGAAAAGAAATTACTTTCAAACCATGCTTATTTTTTTCCATTTTAGCCAATTACATAAAATCAGTATTTATACTGGAAAGTGTGTCAAGTCAGGGTATCAGTACATCTGATGTATACACATCAGTCAAAGACAGAAGTTACTGCAGAGTTTTTATTACCTGCAGAGGACACAGCTCTAAGTTGCAGTAAGATGCAGTCAGCTCAGAACCAAGTATAAAAGGTTTATTTCTAATATGGGGTGAATTCCAAGCAGATTCCTTCAGACTCTCACCTAACTTCTCTGGTGACAAAACATCACACAATATCTAGAAAAAACAGCTCAATGTTAGTAACAATGAAAAAGAATCCAGACATACCTTTGTTATAAATTTACACATCGAAAACTAAGAAGAGATAATTTACATTAAGTTATTCTCATCACCAGATCTTTATTCAAGCAGTAACTGTGAAGGCAGAGCTGAGAACAAACAGAAACCTACATACCTACATTGCTAAAAAAGAAATGTATCTAGAAATCTTTTCTACTACAAGTCAAACAGAATCAGACATTATCAATTCAGTATTATGCAGCTTTTCAAACGTAAATTTTTATTATCACAGAAAAAAATTGTTGTGCTCTGGGCACAGAGAGTTTCAACTTGGAAAATTTCACTAGTTTTCTGCTTTCCAGTTTTCTACATATTCATTTAGTAATTTCAAAAGCACATGTACTTTTCAACATGCACGCAAAATGTGTACATTGGGACTAACTCTTCAGCATCATATGATTTAAGAAATATCTTCAAAGGAATCAGCCACCTGAATGTTCTCTGTATGCAGTGAAAATTTTAAACACTCCAAGTCTATCATAATGGGAGTTTCATAAAGGAATCAAGTCAGAAATGGGAATCCAGTACCATAAATAAAATTACCTTTTCTACTTCTAGCTTGGCTGGAAGAAAGTCTTCATCGAGGGCTAAGCACTGTAGAAACAGTTGTAAGGCATCACCTACAAAGCCAGAGTCTTGCAGCACTTTTCCTTTCTGAAAGTAGACCTGACAAACAGACACCATGAAGACATTAGTAGAGAACAGGGAGAACTGCAGTATTGATCTTACAGGCAGTGCAACACTGTTAGAATTAGAACCTGCCATGACAGACAGAATGCAGCTTTAACAAATTTGAACTGTGCACAGGGCGCATGATTCATATCCCTTGTCTAACACACATCCACTACAGTGTTTGAAAAGAGCCATGGGATAGCTGCTGTGGGTCTTCTTTCAGTTAACTTGTTCTGTCTCTTATAAAGGGTTAAAAACCTCACTAGTGCTGAGTTCACAGACCTTCATTTTCCTCTGCTGTGAGCCTTTGGAGAGGAAGAAGAGGGACAGGAAATGCAAATTATTACATAAACTTGAACAACAGCTTACAGAACTTTTTTTGCCCTCTCTTTTATTAAAAGTCTTATGGTTCCAGCCTTCAGGAGGGTGAGCACAAAACCACACAACTGTTCATCCCTTACATACATATAAACCTATATTCTTAAAACAAAACAATGTACTCTCAGGATTAAATGCTTCTTATTTTATGCTTGAACACTGGACGTCAGCCAGAAAATTAAAAAAAAAAAATCAGTGTATAGTTTTCTTTGAAATTAAAAAAAAAAAAAAACAGGGAGGAAGGACTACCGGATTTTGCTGAACTTACTCAAAGGTAGATGACATTGGAATTAAGAACTTATCTCAACTTTTAAAAGTTGCACTGCCAGTAACAGAAAAAGTTAGGTAAATCCAATAGTTATCAAAAAAAGTTTAAAACCCAGTAACTATTTGTATATAGGAGTTTGGATAATGGGCCAGAAACTAAACTTTTTAAAAAAACAAACAAAACAACCAAATAACCAAACCAAACATAAAAAAACTCCAACCAAAAAAAAAAACAACCAGAGAACTACTCTACCAAACCCCAGAATGCAGTTTCTACAGAACAACTGACAGTATGAACAGTAACATCTGTTCAAAAAGACTGTCAGATGAGGACACACATCCTCTTTGGAGGATTTGGGCAGCTTCCTTTAAGATGAATTCTGAAGAAGGGAAGTTTGCTAGTCTTCCTCTTACACACAGTTTATTTTCCTACAGAGGTAAGGATTGTTACAGGAATCCATCAAACCAAGCTCAGTTAAGTGAAGTGACACTTCTTTCCAAACATACAGGAAAAAAGTAGACAGTACACTGAGAGGTGAAAAGCAGGAGGCTTTATGAATTTGCAGTAGCCACTGAATTGCTGAACATAGGAGAAACCAAGACAACTGCAGTTATCTCCCCTTGCCTGGCAAGATCTTGCTGCTCCTGCTGTGCTCAGAGTTTAGACAGTGTGACAACATGCACTGAGAAGACCACAGAAGACTACCCAGCTGCCTGTACTATTTGCAAAGTTCAGTTCCCAGTGAGTTCATTTGGGCTTTCTGAAGATAAACCTCACAAGCTAAAACAGCAAACTGTCTCTCTGTTAACAAAAATTAACAACTAAACAAAACCAGCCCCAAACCCCAGCTGTTACAGGTTACATCACCATGAGCTATTCCAAGTCTCGGTGTATCTGTCAACCAGCCCTAACCTGCCATACTCATCAGGAGCCTGTCTCATATGAGGCAACTATTTTAAAGATGACTTTTGGCATTTTGCATGTCTTGAGAGACAACATTAAAGAGTAGTGGACTGAGGTTTTTTTAATTGCTGCAAATATAACTTAGAATTTACTGATTATACAAACAGAATATTGAAAAAGATTGTTTCACAATATTGTAAAATGATGAGTCCATACCAACTTACCTCTGGCCAATTTGGCATTTTAGAAATAACAAAATTGAGATCTTCTATGGCTGTTTTATATTCTTGGAGGCCAACATATGACTCAGCTCTGTAAATTCTTAGCATTAAGTCACTGGAATCTGCAGAAAGAAATTAGGCAAAGCCTTTTAAAAATCAGAATGTTGTGATTTTTAACTATATTTCCTAATTAGATTTAGTTACAGGTCATAATTACAATTTTTTGTACAATACTTCCAAAATAGCATATTACCTTAACACCCTCCCTGGTGTTAAGATAACAAAATTGGTAGCAATTCCTGGTAGTAATTCATATCTTGTAAGCTAAGGAACAAATTTTGGATCCTAATGTGGATCCTGATCTGGAAGCAGCAAGAAAATTTATTTTCAAATATTGAACAGCGAGGCTCACAAAGCACTGCTCAGTACTTCTGGGACAACAAAAACTGAGGACTAAGTAAACTTTACCTTTATAGTATATCGAATCAAAACCACAGAAACCTGGTAATTCACCACACTAGTATTAAAATTCTAAGTACTACAAAGTTTGCTTTAAAATACCCAAGTTTTTCTGCAGACTGCAATTTGTTTTTGTAGTGCCCAACTCCTTCTGACTGGCTGGAGATGTCACTTTCACAGTGGCACCCATCTGGGAGGTACCAGAACCAGGCTTTATCATGATGTGGTAAAAACAGACAGCCAGTTCCAGAAAGCCTTTAGCACCAGCTGGCAGCCCTGTTGTAAGGAGTTGTAGTAGTGGGACTAGAGTGGGAAAAAAGCAAAACGTGTTCAGTAAGGACAAGTTCCCACATCCAACATAGAGCATTTTGCACTTTCAGTACAGCAACCTCTAAATGGGAAGGACACCCATCTCCTTGCCACTAGAACTACAGTTTTGTAACATAACAACTGCAGTTGCTGCTTGGAAAAACATGCCAGAACAATGTTTTGATCTTAACTGTTTTTAGAAATACACCTGGTTTTCATTGAATGAGAGAAACTAGTCAAAAGTGGTCTACCATAAACAAAAATAAAATAAAACAGCTCTTTCTTTCAAAAAAGGCTTTCTTGGAGGCTATAATTTCAATGTAATATTCTTAGTTTATTCTAAATGTTCTAGATATATTTATAATTCTAGTGTAAATTCTCACAAATTTCCAACATTAGCCTGTTCTACAGTTAGAAAGCATCCTGGCCAATGTTCCCATAGAGTGCAACACGCTGCTTTGTATTTAGACTCACAATGTTAAATGTAAAAAGATCTTGATAGAAAATAAAGGGTTAAGAAAATCAGAAAATAATTCACTTCGCTGAAACTAGAGTGCCTTCCTGATTTGTCTTTCTTGAGTTGACAGCTTCCCCTCAAACATAAACATTGCCAAAGCCGGTTTGTTTCATTTTCACATTCGAGGTAACAAAATGTTTATTTTAACCGAAGTCTGGGAAACTCTTTGTCTGCTTAAAACACTAATTCTCCAAGCAGAACAGCACTGAAGCCTGACTTCCTGTGGCTGTGTTTTGTAGTGCTCTAGCCTACCAAGGTGAGAGCTCAGATTAAACTCTTCAGATAATTTTTCATGCTGTATTTGACTCTTTGGTGTCCAACAGTTAGTAGCAAACCAAACTCTTTTGTTCAGAGGCAGCAGTTAAGTGCAGGCCTTTGTTCTCTGATAAGCTGCCTATTTGCCCAGAATCAGAGGAAGCTCATCTGTTTCAGACTTTCAAGAGCAGAACATGACCTGAGGAACTCAGAGCAATTTTTTCCTAGGGGGAAAATGAGGGATAGTTTGAAGATAAAAATGTGAGTTCAAGTCTACAGTGGGTGGACATTTACCCACTTTATTCCCCAAGAGAAATACATTATTCCAATTGAACTAGTACAAAACAAAGAGTTTAGCTGAGATCCCAACTCTGCTGCTGATCATACAAAACTGTAACTGAGTGATCAATAGATAGGACAAACTGGGTCTGAATATTCAGAAAAATGAGGGTAGGTGATTACTAGTAGTGTTCATCAAGGCTTAGTATTGGGGCCAGTCCTTTTAATATCTTCATCCATGATCTGGACATGGGGATCAAGTGCACCAAAAGTTCACAAACGATACAAGTTGTGGGAGGCAGGAAGCCTCTGCAGCCTCTGTCTCCCTCTGTAGAGGGATTTGGACAGGCTTGATCAATGGAGCCAAGGCTCGTTGTATCACTGTAGGATGAACATCGTATGATGTTCAGCAAGGCCAGGTGCTGGGTCCTGCACTTGGGTCACAACAACCCCTGCAGTGCTACAGGCTGAGGTTAAGCTGGCTGGAAAGCTGCCCAGTGGCAAAATACCTCGGAATGCTGGTTGACAGCGGCTGAACATGAGCCAGTACGTGCCCAGGGGGTTAAGAACATCCTGGCCTGGATCAGCAATAGTGTGGCCAGCAAGAGCAGGGCAGTGATTGTCCGCCTGTACTGGACACTGGTGAGGCCACACCTCAAATTCTGGGTCCCGTTCTGGGTCCCCCCACCACAAGAAGGTCATTGAGGTGCAGGAATGAATCCAGGGAAGGGCAATGGAGCTGGGGAAGGCTCTGGAGTACAAATCTGATGAAGAAAGGTTGAATTGAGCCTGGAGAAAAGAAATATCAGGAGGGACCTCACCACTCTTTACAACTACCTGAAAGGAGGTGGTAGACAGGCAGGGGTTGGCTGCCTCTTCTCCCAGGTAACAAGCAACATCAAGAGAGGAAATGGTGTCAAGGGGAGTTTAGTGTGGGTATCAGGGAATATTTTTTCACTGAAAGGGTGGTCNCACCACAAGAAGGTCATTGAGGTGCAGGAATGAATCCAGGGAAGGGCAATGGAGCTGGGGAAGGCTCTGGAGTACAAATCTGATGAAGAAAGGTTGAATTGAGCCTGGAGAAAAGAAATATCAGGAGGGACCTCACCACTCTTTACAACTACCTGAAAGGAGGTGGTAGACAGGCAGGGGTTGGCTGCCTCTTCTCCCAGGTAACAAGCAACATCAAGAGAGGAAATGGTGTCAAGGGGAGTTTAGTGTGGGTATCAGGGAATATTTTTTCACTGAAAGGGTGGTCAAGCATGGAAACAGACTGCCCGTAGCAGTGGTGGAGACACCATCCCTGGAGGGATTTAAAAGACATGTAGATATGGCACTTAGGGACATGGTCAAGTGACAGACTCAGCAGTGCTGGACTAACAGCTGGACTTAATGATCTGAGAAGGTCTTTTCCAACCTAAACGATTCGCTGTTTCTATCTAAACTTATATAACCAATCTTTTAACCACAATTTCATTTCTAGGCTTTGTTACAATGAAAAAAACAATTTTGCAATGTTTCAACTTAATGATTTTCAGCTAAAAAGAGGATGCAAGCTAATTTTGAATGTTTGGATCAAAGAGAGCAGAAACATAATTAGTTCCTGAACTTGCAATTTCAGTGAGCAAATATATTGTAAGTACAGAAATCACTCACTTCTAGTATCCCAAAGGCAAATTATTTTAACACAAAAACACACTAAGTATTTGCAGTGTAGAGCTGTGTGTATCACTTATTATTACATTACTAGGAAAGTATACAAAGGTGTACACACAAAACCACATTCAATATGCATTCTTTATTTTACATTAGTTCCAAGGCATCTGCTCTTACAGCAAGTATAAACATACCAATAAATGGACTACCTCTGATTCTGCATGTTTTTCATATGGTTAATATGCCAAATTCTTCAAAATAAAAGACATGCACATCAAAAACACCATACAGAAATACTTTAGGACACAGTATTTATTAATACAGTACTATAGAACTACTCTAATAATCAGAGTTGGAACACCCAACCCTTAAGAAAGTGCCCAGAGAACTGGGCTTGTTTAGCAGAAAGTAATTCCTGAAGGTAGTGGGAGAACACAACAGCTTTTCCAAATCCAAAAGTGGGTTACCTGGAAGGGTCTAGGTCTAGGAGTATGCAGTGAAAAAACAACAGTGACAATGGTTATAAACCAAAACAATGGCAGTTAAGACTTGAAATAAGGAAAAGATTTTCCACTATAGGACAATTAACCTTTGAGCAGGTTGCCTAGAGAGGCAGTGGAATCGTCAGCCTGTAGGTTTTCGTGATCCAGCTGTACAAAACCTTAAGCAAACTGCTCTGATCACAGTATTTGTTCTGCTTAAACAGGAGACTGATTGCTCAACTGATCTCCTGACAGCCACTCCAGCAGGAATGAGTGAGATTCAGACCAAATTCAACCCATCAGTGGTGTGTTTCAGGACACTTGATTAAAGGCAAGCTGTGCTTGTATTGCAATTCAAGAGACCTCCTTTAACTAAGTTATTTCATTTCAACTCCTGCAAGCAATATACTAACTTCATCAATGTTAACACGCCTTATGGGTTTTTTTAAACTACTTTTGCACAATGTCAAAAACTACTCTTTCAAATGTCTCAGAAATGGAAGAAAGTTATCAAAAGATGCCATATGAGTAGAGGTTTAGCATCAATGCCTTATTATGTACATCATAACATTTTAACGGTGTGTATTAAAAAGAAAATGGTGAAGCAGCAGTAAGGAAACACTGAAACATGAATGATTTGAAACATTAATATATGTCTTATGCTACATCTTTTCCATCTAAGTGTCTTCAAAATTAATGGTCTGAAAGAAGATGAAAAGTATATCAGCAGCTATTAATTTATCTATTGGCCTGGAATCACCTTCAATTTGTAGCTGTGAATCCACAGCTCTAAATTCACATTTAAGGAATGTCTGCCCGCTGACTCACAAAGTTCTTTGGTATCTTTTCCAGAATATGTGGAATGTTGGTAAGTCTCAAGATTGGAGACACAGGAAAGAATTGTACAATGGACCTTAAACTGAACTTCCAGCTGAAGTTTCAAACTGAACTTAATTCTAGAACGTGTACTGAATTTGAATAATAAAATTTTGAATAAGCATCACAGCTGGCAAGCATACCCAAATTTTAAGCCCATTTTGAAGCCAAAATGAATGATGTAGATTCGCATAAAAAAGAACCAAAATTATTTTCCCATAAATATCTAAATAATATTTCTAAATCCATTTTAAAAAACGTAAGAAAGCCTGTGTAATTATTTTACTCTTTTATTCTTTCAAAGCAGCCTTGAAACATTTAACAGGAGCCCTGTAAACATATGTGATCGGTACTGGATTCATCAGTTTTACGCTGAAAACTACAGAAATTTCTTTGTGACTTGTATGAGTCAATGTTGTACTTTAGGAAGAAGTCTGCATCTCATAGTTTCAAGATTAAAAATCCAAGCTGTATTCTACACTTCGGAAACACTGTGGCAAATACTGTAGAATTGATAACCAAAACTGAACCCCTTAAAATTAGGTTGCCAAAAAGCATATAAAACAAATCTTTGACTTAATCCCACCTACGTTGAGAACAGTTTATTCTGGAACTAGACCTAATGTATGTCCCCAGAACAGATTGGAAGGATTAGACTTATGCAAGCTTTTGGTTTTTTTCCCCCTCCACCGCATACAACTATATAAACATAATGCACTTAATCTGTAAAAAAAATTAATTTCTAAATTACTGAATTTTAAAAAAAATCCTGGTATAAACCAGAACAGAACCTCCCATGTCACCAGGTGCTAAAATCCATATTAAAATCCATCCAAATTAAAACAAACAAAAATCAAAGCAACCTCTCGCTGGATCCATCTAGGTGTTATCAACCACACAAATGTGACTCCCTCTACAAAGTGTAAACTTGGTAAAACTGAGCGTATCTTAGGAATCCATGGTACCAGGCAGACACACACACTGCGAGGGATACAGGACAGCCCAAAAGCGTGCCTCTACCTCCCCTCTTTGCACCCTCTCCAACACTATATAAAACTCCAACCACACCCACCTATGATGTCACTGCCATTACACAACCTGTCCCCCTCCGTGCCTGTCTGCTTATGCAACGGGGCCCGGCCTGCTGGGAATTGTCTTGGTGACACTTCAGACTGAAAATAGGTCTCTCTCTCAGGAAACAAGGTTAAATACACCAGCGGAATTTCTCTGTGCCCGCGCGCAGCGATTACCAAACGCAGGACGAAGCGGAGCCCAGGGACTCCCCTGTGAACAAGTCCCACAGCAGCGTGCCGGGGGAGAGGCGGCGCAGCCCATGTGGGACGCTCGCCCACAGCTCCGGAGCGAGCAGAGGCAGGTGCACCCCAGAGCCCGGCTGGGAGACCAACCAAGGGCCGGGCAGCCGCACGTCCCCCCCTTCCACTCCGCTCTCCCAATGGAGAGGTTCCTCGAATCCCTTCAAAACTCGGGAAAACTTCGGACGCTCTTCACCGGCCCCCTGTCGATCGCTGACGGTCCCGCACTAGGG
>VWZN01014227.1:32988-46452 GCA_013396955.1 Regulus satrapa
AAGTGAAGAGTTGAAGTCGTCTGTTTTTTTTTTTTTTTTTTTTTTAAACAGAATGGTAATTGGATCCTACAGTTAGGAGGACTCTAAGCTGTGAATTTTAAGCACGCCGTGTTATCCCTGTTGTGGCCTGACTTAAGTTTCTAAGGAATTGCAATAATGCCACTGCATTTCTGGGGTTTGGTAAGTCTGGTAATTTACTTTGAAGCTGTGGAACTGACTATTCTGGAAACACTAATAACTGGAGTCACTCATTTCCCTGTTTTCATGTTCATTGTAGCTTTTCCCATATGTGATAATATGTGGTTGTAGATTCTAAAGTATAGCTGAATGTTTCTACATGTGCAAGGCAACAAACTTAAAAATGTGACCAAGAAGGTTGTATTTTAAGTTATTCCAGTTTTAAAAAGTAACTTAGCTCCAGATATTACATGAATCATATCTGTCTTTCCTTCAGGAAGAGAAACCTTGGACTGATCAGACTCTTTCCTTCAGCCATTGTTGCTTGGTAGGAGAGATACATTTAATTTACACATTTATGAAATATCTAAATATTCACTGGGAAAATATGCTCCTATTAATATAAATTGTAATTATTCAAAGAGCAATGCACTTACAGTGTGAAGTACTAAATTTAAAGAGATAAAGTGCGGGAGCTCTTAGTACAGAACTATAAGTGAATAATTCACAAAAACTGTAATAATAGCAAAGGAAGTACTAAAAATGCTCCAGTTAAAGAAGGCTTTTTTAAAATTAAAATTGCTCACTAAGGAAGTGTGCAAAAAACAAATAAGTCAGCATTTTTAATGTTTATCAGTATGTTTTCCTTCAGCTGAAAGTTGTTGACTAACAGTTATGTTGAATATCTTACAAATTTTTTCTGAGTTTTTATGTATTCACTCTACAGAAAAAGTACAGGCTGATTGTTTTAAAAAGAATGTATAGTAAAAGAAAAGGTAATGATTTTGGACATGTGTTCTATATTGTGACTTGGTATTTAAAGAACAATTTATGTTAGTATCTGTTTATATATTCTCTAATATTTTCTAATATATACCCAGATAATATAGATATATATTCTCTAATGTATTGCTTGCTATCAAGCTGAATGTTTTGTGCTTCTTTATGATCATCCTCTGAAATGAGTAATATTGAGGTACATTTGATGTTGAATATAGTTTGCCAAATAGGAGCAGTCTCTTTGAATTTTTTAATAATTATTGCTCTTCATTCCTATGCAAGTAAAAAATAAAGGGGGAAATTACAGTTATTGCATCATATTTGTATTGAAAGTATGCCTGTATTGTAAAATCAAATCTTCAACCAAAGTAGAAGGAAGGAAAAAAGCTTATTATGCTTGATATCTAGCCTCTTGGAAAAAAAACTTTCATTTCTGGATAGTCAGCAGTAAATGCAGAATTAAATTCAGAGTTTCAGTCAATTAAAATACATTTTAAGAAACACATGTAGCAATCAGAAAATACTTGGCAGCGTATTTATAATGGTAACTGGAAGGAAAAGCCCCTTTTTTGTTATTACTGGATTGGACTGCTGCTAGTGTTAGATAAATTGCTAAGTCTAAATAAATCTAGGTAACGATAAAATTGTTAGCAATCTTTTAAAATTTGGAAGGAGTTGTTTAAATTACAAGATTCATGTTTACTTATTCTTCTTAGGTTAGCTTTTTGGGATCAGAGGAGCAACTGCTCCTTGTGTTGTAGATATTGCTCATTCATAGAGTTCCATAGAGTTTTTGCATGTATGTCCACTTTTTCCTTGTCTAGTGAGTGTCCTTCCTTTAGAGGTTTTAGAGCGCTGGGCAAATATTTAGTATCAAAGAGAAAATGAAATACATTATTTTTCTTCAAAACTCTATGGCTAGTACTCTTTTCTAAAAATAGTGTTATGTGAAGAGCGTGAGCTGAACAAAAAGCCACTTTAATCACAGTGTCAGAAGACATCTAATTACATCACCTTATTGGCAATAGTTTACCTTTTAGCAGCAAAATGAATGTTACTGTTTATCCTGACTATTCAATATTCTTTTTCTACTTTGGCTTGTACCTGATATTGTAAACTACTGTAGCCTACGTCCTGTTTGCTTCTTGAACATTAGTAGCATTACCCAGCAGCACATTGTATGCTGTAGGCTGAGATATCACAGCCACATCTTTTCAATCTCTCCTACAAATATGCTGCAGGAAATGTACACCATTATTTTACTTCTGCCAGAGACACCAGATGATAGGGTTCAGTTGCGAGGCCATTAGTCTCCATTCAATCAATTTTTTTCAGTGGAGCATGGGATCATACAGGAGAGAAGTGAGCACTCAAATGCTTCAGCATGATCATGTAAAGAGCATTGTGTTTCAGTCTTTCTCCCACCTATATTTCTCCTTCACCATGTTTATAGAAGAAGATAATTGAGTATCTGGCGTTTGGCTATTGTCCACAAGTACTCTATGTAGAGGCAAAAGAAGACTTCATTTATTTTTTTTTTCCATTCCTGAAAATGCAGTGCAACATTTAAAATGTTTTTGGTTTTTTGTTTTTTTTGTTTTTTTTTTTTTACTCAACCAAATATTGACCATAATTTGTCCATGCAGTTGTAACAAGTTTCAGTCACACTGAAGTGAGCCTAGTGAGTCTAGGCTGACCACACTTATTGACAGGAGGCTCTGTGGTAAGTAACCCATCCCAAAATGATTTTGTGTGATGTGTTCTGTCCTTGTATATGTAACCATTGCATTTTAGGGATCTTTTAAAATTATTTTCATCCCTCAACTGCTGACTGTCCAGGAAGGGTTTTACAAGGGCTGAAAGACTGTGATAAGTCCATGCATATGGGAGTATTTTTAAAATCACATAATATTTTTTAATTTATATTTATATTTCTACCTTTAGTCAAAAAAAAAACCAAAAAAAACCAACCCAAAAACATAACAAAAAACCAAAACACAGTTTTCTTAGGTGAACAGCTAATCATGCTGTTTTTCATGGGTTTGCTGATGTGCTGGATCTGTTTTACATTTGTGTTTGGCTATTCTGGTATTGGCAGGTAGAGAACCCTGCCTTACTCCCAGCTGCAAACCTGACAAGTTGTTGTCATAATTTTTCTTTGTGACATACTGTAGAGCCTTGTTACAAAGTACTCAGTTTGTGTCCTGGGGCTCTCAGCTGTGGAGATACGATGTATGGCTTACTCTGTCAAGTTTCATGGTTTCTGCAATATTTCATCCTCCTGCTGGTACTGATTTAACACTTCAATTCCTGAAGTGTTAAATAAATTTAAGCCAAAAGTTAACTATGTAGACTAGATGTAAATATTTGTTATTAATTGTAGAAATAGAAGCTCCCATATGTTTTTCTTTATTGTTTTTAAACATTGGAATGGACTGCTGAGGGGGGCAGTGGAATTACCATCCATAGAAGTGTTCAACAAACATGTTGGATGTGGCATTAAGTGTCATAATATAGTTGACAAGGTGGTGATCAATCAAAGGTTGGACTTGATGATCTCAGAGGTCTTTTCCAACCTGGATGATTCTGTGATTCATTAAAAAAAAAAAGCTATTTTTCTTGGTACCTGGATTACCTTAATTAAAAATGGTTAGTGGAAAACTCTGGTGTTTACAGGACTAATTCTTGGGGGTAACAGTCTCCCAGAATTTTTGAGTTCTGCAACACCTATAACAAAATTATAAATTGGGTCAGTAATTGATTTCAGGCTTAAAAGCAGGTTTTAATGATTGTAGGGCTGAGTCATATCTTAGACATAGTAGCTCAGTAAACTGTTCTTGTAAAGTAAACAGCAATACATCAGAATGAAAGGTTTCTGAATAAGCTATTGGCTGATAAGTTACAGCATAGCTGAGCTTGCCTGCCAAGAATGAGAAGCAAAGAAGGCATCAACCTATAGTCTTTTTTCATCCAGATGTCTTTCTCATTGTAAATTATTTACATTGTAAGAAAAATGCCAGGTATTTGTAGAGGGAAATTTGGGTAGAATAAATAATTATTGGGAAGAAAGAAGCAAAATGGAAGATGTATTTTTCAAAGACATCCTATATGTATATTTACATAATGGGATTAGGTATATTTACACTAATGGGGCTGAGCTGTCCCTCTTTTCATTGAAATCACCTCTTTGCCAGTGGTGTAAAGATGGCAAGTCATGGATGTAGCTGTTTTCCTACTTTCTGACATCACTTAAAGAAAAATATTGGTTGTGTTCAGATTGTACCATAGCTGCAGCCTTTTTGGGAGCACATTGCTAACTGTAAACAATTCTTCCTTTCCTGGCCCAAACAGAAGCATATAATTGTGACAGAAGTGATAATACACATCAGTAAATCTGAAACAAGTCTAAAGTCTTGGTATTATTTTGCAACCATTACCTCCTTTCTGTAGATATCAATAGAAAGACATAATGTCTTTATCAATTCTTACTGCAAATAACAGTTCCTTCATGGAATGATTATATAAAGAAATCTCACTTTGAAATTACAATTTTAAGGTGATTTACATAAGAAATAACAATGCCTCTAGTTAGATTGATTGTTTTTTTTGAAGTAAGGACTTGTGCAACTTTGCTGCCTTAGAAGTTTGAGTTACTTGATTTGTTTTAAATTTTAGTTTGTGGAATACTGGATTATACCTTCTCTTCCAATATTGCTTTTACTGCACATCTTATTCCTACATATTATTATTCTATTATTCATATTATTATTCTATTAAAATAAAATATACACACCAAAATAGATATAGGTACTTGTGAACAAAGTGTTTACATATTAAATATCTTAATTTTTTTAAATTGCATTTTTGTTAGCTTCTTTAAACACTTTCTGGAAAAAAAAAAGAAAATTTAAATGAAAAGAGTATGAGTGCTTTAAAATTAAAAAAAAAAAAAATAAAAAGAGAATTAGTACTTCTGCCCCTGTTTGTACTTCTGTAGTAAAAGTGGTGCAATGTGCTTTTCTGCAATCCAAAAATTTCTTACGAGTCAACAGCTTGGTTGACTGATTCATAATGGGTATTGTGTACCAGAAGGGATTTTCACTTAAAAACTGCTTGCTGCACTTTCAGGTCAGGGGAGGGACATGCAGGTGGAGTCACTGGTACTGAGTGGGAGCTGCTGCTTGCAGTGGGCTGGTTGGGTTTGTCCTGCAGCCAAGGGTGTGTGCTGCCCAACGCGGGCTCGAGGGCCAGGCTGGACACACGGGGGCACGAGGCTGGTGTGGCTGCTCTGCTTCCCTGCTGGGGGGTCACTGCTCCTTGGTGTGCTGTGTTCTTCTGGTCAGGATCACCACTGCCTATTAGCAGTCATAGGAAGGGAAAGCATCTTCTGAACTTTTATAAAGTGCGTGAGCTTCCCTCCAAAGCAGCTAGTGTTAGTGTCATTAGTATTACGTGTGCTCGCCTGTATTTGTGTTTTAAATGCTTTGAGAAGACACTGCTATTTCTCCTGCAGTGGAGATACCATCTCCTAGTTCCACTGCTTGGCTCTTGGAGTTAGGATCAGGCCTTACCTAAAAAGTCTGGGAAGAATCTTAAAAATTGTGAACCAAAATCATGATGATTATTAAAAATTCCACTGTTATCATGGAAGGTGTTAGATAGTGTTGAATGAGATGAAGAAGTTCTTTTTCTGAGGCAGCATCCAATTTCTGTTTTTCTTTCATTCCAGATAGAAAAAAAATTATTTTTTAAATTTTTGTCCACTCGGTCAGGATACAGACAGACAAACAAATACACATCTTGGATTATTAAGAACTTGGAATTATTTTTATTTCTTTATGAACAGCTGACATGATATGCTTTATTAAATATAAAGTCAACTCTCACTGTTTTATGTTTTAGGATGGTACCATCTGGGAATTTTAGAAGGGTTTGATGTGCCTGTTGTGCTTCACAAGCTCAATTCTCTGGCCAGAATGTGTTTCTCATGATGAAGAAGAAAATTCACATATCTCCAGGCAGATGTTTTCCTGCAGGCTTGGCCCTTAGAAGAAATGAATTTTGAATTCCTGCTTAACTTGGTAAATATGCTAAGTTGGGGATATATTTATTCAGTGTTTAATAACTAGTTGGGAACAATGTTTCAGATGAGATGGAGAAAAAAGATCACTGTTTGAAATGATGTTTAGTTTTCCCACTAGAAAATTGGCAGTTAACAACTACATTATTTGTCCAAAAAAAAAAAAAAATCAAGTACGAAACTAATGTCAGCTCTATTTGCACAAAACTAATGGTCTAACACTGTACAAATTTTTAATTACTTCTGTCATACATAATGCATCCCAGAAGCAACATATATTTGAATACAAAAGAACTTCACTTTTAGGAAAGTGAAGATAAAAGAAAAAAATAGAGATTTCTGCCAACCCTTCAAGCAATTATTTAATATTAAAAGTTTGGCTGTAAAGCTTTAAAAACTGCGTTTTGCCTTGAGGTTTTTCATGGAAACAGTACAGTTTTTGAATACAGCAAAAAGAATGAACAATTTTTTAGTAACTGGTTATTTTTTAAACTATTTTAATTCTATTACGCATAACTGTTTCAGTTGGGTAGGAATTTTACTAACTCCAACTTAATATTTACTTCATTTTTGTTTTTCATTGGATTTTAAATTTCTTGAGTCTTACAGGACAGTTCCCATTATTGATCTGCATAATCCCCATGGAAGGCATCTGAGTTCTGGGCCACAAAAGCTTTGGTCATATTAGGAGTGGTGGATGTTTTGAGTGCTGGGCAAGAATGTGGACTCGCTCATGCTCACACAGAAAAGTATTCCTGCACTTGTACGTGCCTTTAGGCAACTGATTGCTGGCCTGACATACATTGGCTCTTGAGGAATGGTATACATTCAGTGCCAGTAGCTCCATGAGCAGCTGCAGTGCCAGCTCTGGACTCAGCTCTGGTGGTGGGAGCCCCAGACAAGAGGCTGCAAACTGGAAACAACCTCTGCAAACAGCACAGGGACCTGTGGTGCCAGCCAGGGAGCAGACACTCAGAGACATGGCAGGAGCTGAGGACCCTCACATCTTCCTGTGCTTTGACTGTGAGGGTATAAAACCCCAGGTTTTTCTTTGTTTGGAGTCCCTTCTTGGCAGCACTGGCTCAAACTGTTATTCTGTTCTTGCACCATGATTAAAATATTTGAGGGATCCAGACGTCTGAGACTGCTATGGGAAATCTGGAGTTGATCCAATAAGGAAATCTGGTCTGACTGTTTGAGAGTGGCATGTGTAGCTGTAAAGGGACCTCAGTGCCTGTTTCGGTGGCATGAGAATAACTGGTGGAGTGGCTTCTGAATGGTCAGTCAGGAAAGTTTCCTTAACACATCCTTTGGTAGCCTCCAGTTATGTTGTGTCAAAGCAGAAGGGGTCAAGGTGCAATAAAGTCCACGTACACTATTCTTTGCCTTCTGCTCTTGTCTTAACCAGTGTATCTGCACAAGTGCTAGGGCAGTGAAAAGCCTGGCATAGCCACAAACTAACTACCAGTTCATTTTGCACTAGAGAGTTTCCACAGATGCCAGTGGCTGCTTGGAGCAGTCACTTTCTGTCCTATCTGTGCCAGAGCTGCAGCAGTGCACAGCCTGTGGTACCTTCTTTTTGCTGCTTTGCTGATGTTGAGGGAGGAAGGTGTTGGAAATCGCAGAATGGCAGTTTCTTCAGAGTTGTCAGTGGCTCTTCCCAGCCATTTTCATGCTCTCCCCCTATTCTTCCAACTTCATGTATCATGCAGCCACAGAAGTAATACTTGTTTTCTAAGGATTTTCTCTGACTTTCTAGGCTTTCTAGCTTATTTTATCACCCACCCTCCACCCCTTTTGTATGACAAGCCCTTTCTGAGGTTTCTGGAACCTCAGACAGTAAAGAAGTGTTATGAGAAATGGTTTTTAGGGAAAAAAAAATGCTTGCAGGAGTAATAGTAGGAAGTGCTTGTGTAGGAGTATGGTGGGAATTTAAATTTGCTTTGACAAACTAGTTGTTGACAATGAATGATGTTTTGAGTGACCTTTTGTAGAGCAAAGTGTGGTTGTGCTGGTGGTTTTGCAATGGTGGACATTTCCAAATAATCCTATATACAACTTGAAGGTGACACCACTGCTAAGAGTTAATAGAACAAGAGCAATGAGAACAAATAGAAATAAAAAAAAGAAATATTTTTTTTTAAACCATGGGGGTGGCAAAGCTCTGAAACAGGTTGCCCAGAGAGCTTGTGAAGTCTTCATCCTTGGAAATACTAAAAACCTGAGTGGATATGGCCTGAAGAACTTGCTCTAGTTCAGTCTCCTTTCATGAGAAGGTGGACCAAAGACCTCCAGCAGTCAAATCTCAATGAATCTGTTATTCTGTTGTAAGAAAAGCATGCAGTAATAATTTTTAAAGTGAAGGCAATTATGTGGAGTAATTGCAGTACTTCCTGCAATCTGTGGTTCACACACTTAATACATTTTGTTGTCACTTTAGAATTTTTAATTATTACATAGCATATAAGTGTAAATTGCACATACAAAAAAAAGACATCAAAATTATTCTTAATCAATAGCTCCAGTTTTATAGTCACTAGTCAGAAACATTTTAAACAATGAAGAGACAGATTTTGATTTCTTTGAAGTCTGCAGTTAAAACTTACATTGGCTTAATGGGACAAACAAGGAACTTTGTCACGTTTTATATCCAAGAGAAAAATAGAAACTAAAGCAAAATGAATAGGTTAGTTATATATTTAAATGTTCTGTAAAATCAGAACATCTGGTCATAGGAAGTTCAGGCTACATCTGCCTCCAACCATCAAGCAGCTATCTCTGGTCTCCTCTTTGCATGTTGCACTAATTGCTGTGCACCCACCGTGTGTGCATTACTTTCTGACATCATAATCTGGCTACTTGACAGAAGGAAGAGCTGGGAAGCTTTGTTATTCTGTAGAAAGGCTTTTAAATGTGTAGAAGCAGCTTGGGAGTGCACAGTTGAGGAATGAGGCCTTGTGTGTGAGAAGACACACTTTGTACTTTGCTGTACCGAGAAATCTCTTGCTTTCTCATGTTTGGAAGTGGGAAATATTATTGTCCTATTTGATAAATTAAACTGTTCGTCTGCAAAGCAAGCATATAAGAAATAGAATAAACGTATTTTCTCACTAAAGGGATAGTTTCTGGAAAAGAGGATTAAAATTCTTGGAAAATCAGTGAGGCAGCTACAAGTGTCAGGTGATTATATGGCCTTATGTAAGTACAGTGGTTGGTGTGTAGCCAAGTATTTCTAAAACTTATAGGGTAACTTTTGTTCACATTTAGGAAAGCACAAATCTGAAAGCACTTCAAAACTCATCAGTGTTTGCTCCTGTGTTAGAGTTTCTTTTAAGAAAGAAAATAAAACCATGTACTAATTATTTTTACTACAGGGAATTCTTAAAGGGGATGGTGTGGTAAAAACAGAGACTTCCAAGAATTGAATTTTATTCCTGTCTTTCTTGTAGATCCCCTACAATGGGCAAGCCATTTTTGTAGCTTGATTCCTGGCATAATCGTAGCAAATATATTTGTGTATATGACATTGAAAAAATATAGTGTGTGTTGATGGGTTGGTAGGTGTATTATCTAGTTGTTTGGCAATATACTAAAATAATTTTGTTACTGTTTTTGTTTTATGGTAAAAGGTCCTAATTTGAACTAACTAGGAGAAAAAAAAAGGTTTTTTTAAAGGAAATTTTACTCCCATTTAGTCTAGTAGTATAGGTCATGATAGCCTGCTTCTGAAGGCAGCCTGTCATAAATGAGTAATTTATTTATATGGTTTGGTATTTATTTTTAACATGTAATAATCTTTCAAAGTATCTTTTTTTTTCCCCCACAATAGCATTCAGAATGCGAATTGTTTCACATAATGTTATTTTGCTTGCACATCCACTCTTTTAAAAATGTTGTGCTTAGTTTGTGTGCAGTTTATATCACATCACTTTTCCACTTCAGGTTTGATTTGTCTTTAAACTTGTTGAGAAACAAAATACCACTGAAAAATTCTCTTGAGACTTTTGAGGCAAATATTCAGGTATTTAGAAGGAGAGAAGGACTACCTTACACTGGTAGAACATTGCTTGAAGGGCTGAAGATGACTGGCTAAATCTGGTGAGTACTAATTAGGTAGAATTTGTCAATCTGTCAGTCAGTCTTACAGATTTTCTTGATCACATACTGAACATACAAAAGCAAGAGAGTTGATACAGTGAATTCAAGAAATGTCTTCAGAATTATGCTTCTTCTGAAAGAGATTTATGGTCTGATGTTCAAACAGAAGCATGAAATATTTCCATATGACAGGATGGAAATGTCAACATGAAAGATGTCAGCAAGATCTCAGAAAAGTAAGTTAGAATAGACAATAATGCATTTGGAAATGTGTTGGCTTTTACTGGAAGTGTGAATTTGGACATCAGAGAACTCCTGTAATGCCTGCCAGGCTGTGTTCTCTGTCCCCACAGGGCTTTTAGCACTAGAATTTCCCACCAGGCAGCATCAGATGAATCATTACGAAAACCAAACAAGACAACTTTACTTGAGAGAGAGAGAATATAGAATATGAACAATCCAACTACCATCTGTATGTTTTCCTGATGAATGGCATTATCACATCTTTTTGTGCCAAATGAGTAAACTGTTTTCACCACACAAATAACTGTCTATTCCAGCACATATTACATGCAAACTACCAGCACAAATTTCAGGGTGATGTTTGCAATGTGAATTCATTCTGCCAGTTGGAATCCTATCCAACAAGTTCTGATTAGAAAAGCAATGCCAAAAGAAGTGTGGGTTTGTGATGAGTGTTAGGTCATGAAACCCCACAGCTTTCCAGGGGCTTATAAAACACAACTGAGTCCATTGCTGTCACATTACTTACTAATGTACTTACAACCAGCTGACTCAGATACAGGGAGAGGTACAAGCTGAAAATGGGTATGAAGGAAAGGAATAATGGCAATTAGAGACTTGTGTGCAGGAGCATTTCAGTGAACTAGAAGTGAGTAAAAAGACAAAATCTGGTATTCTTTAGTGTTTCACAGGAACCTTCCAGCACATCTAACCTGGTTTCAGAAAGGAAAGCAACATTTTTGGTTTACTGTCTGTTTAAATAACATAAATATGTATTCTATGCTTGTACAAAGAACTCTTTTAAATCATTACCTAACTTTATAAAACTATTTGTTTCCTGGAATTAGATAGTTATCGTAGCTAAACTATCCCTCAAATAAGGTTTTCATATTAAGAAAACCTAGAGATCTAGATTCTCAAAAAGCATTTGCTAGCTTAAATGCAGTGACTTTTAAGATCTTAAGTTTTGGCTCATTGAGTGGTGTTTCTTTGTGCAGTCTGTCTTACATACAATAAAGTCTACTCACAGATTTTCCAAAGCCTCTGTGCAAATCCACAATTTCTGGCAGCTCATGTTAATCAACGATAATGTGCTTTCAGTGGAATAATGTCAGTAGTGGACCAATGGCTGCCTAAGCAAAGCTCTGTGGAAAGAGATGAGTCATAAAAAAACTTCAGCTTTTCATATTGATTAGAGAAAACTAATTTACAGCATCAGAATATAAATACAATCAGAATTCACATTGGAAGATGAGTATATAAGTGCAACAGTGTGACATGTTTGACAGTTGTCCTTCCTGGTTGTGGTGCTATTTGGTGTTTCTCATACAGCACTGTTAAGTACTAAATATTTTCAAACCTAGAGGATATCACATGGTAGCACTGGTAAGGGCAGCATTGAAAAATGCTGCCATTACAGACCAATAAAAGTAAGATTTGCCATTAAGAATATTTCCATTACACAGCTTTCAGGAGTAGTGCAAAGGAACTTTCTGGAATTGTGCTTGTGACAATGCCCTCAGTCTTTGAAGATGCAGCTAGGACTGTATTATGCTTGTAAACAGTACATATTGCAAGCTGTTGATGAAAAGTTACACTTCTTTTTATGATTCCTTTAAGATGTGTATTTATCTTGCATTCTGTATGTACCTTTCACCTCAAGATATATTTACTAAATAATTTATGACGCACTTGTAGTTCCCCCCCGCGCCCTTTGTGGTAGAACAAACTGCTGTATGTCAGCAACGTGACTTGTTACGACAAGAACTAAAGCACAATGCCTAGCTGATAAAGCAGAGCAAAGATTTGAGAGACGAAAAATGCACCTTAGCATGAGATTCTCGACATTGAAATGGACATCTCTACAAAGAACTCATTAGACTTACTGAAGTTGTTAGGAAAAGAATATCAGAATTAAGAGTTCTGGTTTCTGAAATATTCTTTTAGTAGAAATATCTGACTCACTGAGGATCAGAGATTACCTAATGAACTACTTATGTCACTTCCTGCTGCACCTTGCTTGTTTATACCAGCTCCTGAAGTTGAGTATGTGATCAACTGTTTAACTCTGGGAGAAATAAATAAGAAAACAAGATTACAACATATAATTTTAAAATCTAGAAAAAGTTTTAGGAAATTGAAACTGAATAAAATTTGTAATAGTTCTCCTTTATAATAAATAAAGCTAACATGAATAATTTTTTAGTTTTCAGACTCATATGCAGTGATTTGGGTCTTGAAGGGGACAGATTTTTTTTTAAGCATTTCATGATACTATTTGCCAAACTCTGTTAAATGATTTACTGAGTGGTTTCAGGGCTCAGTTATTGTACAATTCTTCAGTGTTAATATATCACTCTGAATCTGGAATGGAATTACCAAGGAAATTATTTCTCTTGATATTTTCTTGGAAACAGTAATAATTTTTTGTGTCTCACAACATTTGAATTCCATGATGGTTATTTAAAAGTGTTTAATTTTTTTTTAACATCTTTAGTAATGTCCACATAATTTCTTTGTTTGTCTTTCACAGGACTCTCTAATATTACCAGTAGCAGTTCTGTTTCTCTGTGTCATTCTTTGCCATATTAATTACCTCATTAGCTCTCCTTTGCCATAGGGGAATCACATTTTTCTTTCAAATTGTGCAATTTTTAAAAATAAGTAAAATAAACTGGGATCTATTTGTTCAAAACTTTAGTCATCCTTTCAGACCAGAACAAATAATGCTGTACCCTAAACTTGTCCTTTTTTTACCCCAGCTGTGTCAGGTGGTCTTGTAGAAGATAATATTGGTGTTGTATAAGATAATATTATCTTTTGTAGGAGATAATAAACCTGGGAGATGAGGGGGAGCTCACATCCATAACTGTGCTGTACAGTCATAGAAGATAGAATGGGTCTTTGGGCCTGCACTTCCCCCCTCTGCCATACAGGGCTGTGCTCTGCTGTAACTCAGCTTTTGAGCTGTAAACATCCTAGCATAAGAGTTGCAACTGTGTTCCTTCAGAAACTGTCCTTTAGCAGAAGTCCAAGCATGTGAGAAATTTTTCTCTATTCTTTTGACTAAGAGTTTTCTACTTTAA
>VWZN01014227.1:46505-96803 GCA_013396955.1 Regulus satrapa
TTTATTGAATTTTTCTATTTTTTTTATTGCCTGTAACTCTACATGTTATATCTGCAAACATGTACAACCCTGATAGTTGTTGCTTAGCCAGGCGCCTTGTGACAGCATATTCAATGTCCAAAAAATCCAGAGGAAAAAGCATATTTCATTAGATACTCTGGTTTTGCAAGTCATTTTCTGAAATAACTTTTGGTGAAAAAATAATTGAAACAGAACCTTTCCATAAGGTATAAAATGCAGTATTAAAAATTCATATTTTTAGTTTGTTGTAACTTCTCCAAAATGTCTACTGTGTTGTTGACTCAGAATAGCTTTCAAAGTAGAACTGGATCTCAGCCATGATACTCACAAAATAAAAAAAAAATAAAAAAAAAAATAGAAAAGAAAATATAATCAGTTTGTTGATTCTCTATGTTCTGACAACCTAGATTATCCTCACGATAACCTTAGTAATCTTTGATTTAAAAATGTTATACATAAGAAAGTCTACTTGCTAATAAAGCTTAGTTTACTTATGCTGGAAATTTAGAACATGTCTGACTGCTTTTCAAACCAGAATAGTGAATTGTGTTACAGACTGAGAAGGTTGAAAGGAAAAGGAAAGCAAAGCCAAACAAATACATAAATAAGAAATCTTGAAATACAGGTTTATTAAGTTATGATACATGGTAGCTTTGTTAATTCATCAGGAAAGAATGTTTGTTTTTTTTTAATCTAAATGAGCTCATGAGTTTGTTTATCACATGCCTCTATAAATAAGTGCCTTTTCAGATGTTTTCTCTTTATTGAAAATACTTTTTTTCTCTTCAGGGCATGCAACACTATTAAAT
This sequence comes from Regulus satrapa, assembly GCA_013396955.1. NCBI lineage: Eukaryota > Metazoa > Chordata > Aves > Passeriformes > Regulidae > Regulus > Regulus satrapa. The sequence goes on from VWZN01014227.1 coordinate 47,336, forward strand.
AAACTATGAATTTCTTTGCTTATTACAGAAGACACTTAAAACACCATGGCAGGCATAGCCCTGGCATAACTTTTTACTATTAGTCTTAGGAATTATTTACAGATTAGTTATGTAGCACCAATATATTTTATCTGGCAAAACTTTTAAACATAATTCTAAGAGCTGTTTGCACATTGTATTCAGTGATGCTACATCTGGTTAATCAAAAATGATCAGCTAATTTCATTGAGAGTGATAACTCTGTGATAAATACCATGAGTTTCACTGACTGCTAAATGGTCTGGGTCACTTAGAATAGTTTGATTATCCTAATTAATTATTAATCATTTTTCTGTCCTATTCATATTTCCTGTATCTTCAACCACATTTCTTTCACAGTGAGGTTCAAACTTACAGTTGTTCTCTAGTGTCAAATGTCATGTTCTCAGTGTTATCTCAACAAACATGACTGTTTCTGAAGAGACTTTATAAAACTCTAGAGAGCAAAGGATGGAAGGAAAATAAGGAGTTACTGTGTAGTTTAGGAACTTTGAATTACAAAGTACTCTAATATACTCCTGTTTATATTACATTTCAACCTGAGATAATTCACTATTCATGTCTTTTATAGCAAAATCCTGAAGTAGTTTAGAATTGTAACAATTAGTAAGGAATAATAATAGCTTTTATTTGCATACCCTGTTTAAATGTGGTACCTGAAATTTTGCCTCTCCCCCCCTTTTTTTTAAATTTAAAATATAAAAATCTGGGTCTACTGACTAAGCTCATACTTTGAGAGGTAAATATTACAAACCTAGAATGTCTTTGCCTTCCAGTCAAGGTTGACCTATACTGATACTTGCAAAGTTAAGCAGTTGTCACATTCTTTAAATATAGCTGTCTTGCCTGGGCATAAGAAACACTCAGCACAGTTTGCACACACCATAAATTACTTCAAGCTCTTCCTAAGGAGAATTTTCTTGGCATAGTTTCTACGATGCATGCTTCCTTCATTAGAAGAACAGCTTAAAGAAATAAGAGTATGAAACTACAAGAGGTGACAAAAAGCTGTAAAATGATCTTTGTGTTTTGTGACAATGTCTGTGAAACCCTACCTTGTGTGATAAAAAGTGGACGTGATGTCAAAAACGCATTCTGGACAGACCTGTAACACAAGTCCTGACAGGGCACTGTTCTAGCACTCCATTGTATAGCAGCCAAGGATGTAGACCTCCTGCAAAGAAATTACCCAAGGTAGTGCTATGTCATCATGTAACATTCAGTTTCAGCAGTTTGCCTTAGTTTGTATCAGTCACCCAGAGAGGAAAGGGAAGGAATTTTGGGCATGTGTACAGTTGTGATAACTTATGTGTGTTTATGCAACACTAACATCCATCAAATCCTGAAAGAATGGAATGCAGTGTGTCTGCAGTGAGGATATGTTTATATTGGATTAGCCTGTGCTAATGCAGAGTGTGATTTTCACCATTCTACTCATGCCACTATCGTTATCTCTTGTAGACAAGCCACATTACAGCCTTACTGCAGTGGGCTGTGGCTTGAGTGCTTTTCAGATGTGGAAATGGTTTGCTTTGTGTATCTATAGTAACCAACTGCTGGCATTTTCACTAAGTGCTGTGCATAGGCTGAGGGTGTGTGACTGTTATTATTATCTGCTTTATAACTTATCCCAGAAGGCACTGTAGTATGTGGAAGCTAAATTATCTTGAAATAAAACAGTTCATGATCTGAAGTGCTTCAGCTCTGGCAGCAAAGATGCTCATGAAGTTTAATTGACCCTGCCAAAAATAACCTTTAGTATGTCTAGACAGACCTTTGGGTGTTATAATTTATCCTTCTTGATCTGAGAACAGGTAAAGTACAGTGGCTGTGTGGGTTGTAATGCTCTCAGCTTCTATCACTTCCCTGTATGGTAGACAAGCCTTTTTGTTAGTGGTACAGCAATCAACAGGTCAATTTATGTTTTATCCAAAACATCACTTTTAATTAAATGTCTCATCTTCTCAGTGGTGCCTAGTTCTGTTGAACTCCTTTTACTCAAATGATAAGCATTCCTTTGCACATTTCAAATAGCAGTAAGTGTAGTGACAGATACATATGGTGAAGAATTAATCAATGATAGCATCTTATCATACCAATGTGTAAAAGACAAGAGGTTTTATGATTGTGAAATTACCCACTGAGCAAACTTTTTAATAATTCACTAAAGAAGTAAGTCTGAAACAAAGCTAAGAGTAAAGAAATAATCAGAAACCAAAATCATCACATAATTTTTTCAAATACAATGCTTTAAAACTTGACAAGCTGCCTTGGTTGTCTTGTGCCACTATGCCCCTTCCCTAGCATTCAGCCATGTGTGCTTAGGTGCTGTTGATTTCCTCTTCATATGTTTTTTTACTACCATCTCTTTTGGGTTGTGGTGGTAAAATATAAACGGACTAAAAATCAGGGGGGAATTAAAATCACAGAATCATAGAGTGATTTGAGCTGGAAGGGGCCTTAGATATTATCTCTTTCCAACCTCCCTGCCACATGCAGGGACACTCCACAATAGCCCAGATTGCTCAAAGCCAAATTCCTCCTGGTTCTGAACACTTCCAGGGATGTGACATCCACAACTTCTCTGGGCAAACTAGTACTGATATTGTGATATTGAATTAGTGATATTGTGATACATTGTGATATTAGTGAATTAGTGATATTGCAATCAATATTACTTTGTTGATGTCTTTGCATGGTTTTCAGTGAAAGTAATTATGAAAAAATTCTGTTTCTCTGTGTTTCTTGTCACACTCTCTCTGTCACCATTTTAAAACGGGTATTTTGCCACTAAAGCCTATTTCTTAATAGGTAATATTGTTACAAACTTGGTGCATATAAGTTTTATACTGTTTCTTCTTGGATATGTTGAGTATGTAGAGAGCTATCCTAACCTCAAAATACTTTATAGCCTTAAAAGGAGACACTATAAGAAGTCTTCCTGTGTATTGTGAATCTGATGTCTGGTGGAATTCATGTTACATCACTCTGTAAATTATGTGGTTTTAAAACTGTGGTTAGCAGCTTGTACTGATATTGGCATTCCATAAAAAAGTTAAATGAGTTTTTGAGAACAGGGCAGCATGTTCTCTGCCATGTCAAAAGTGAAAAGTGCAGCTTCAGATACTGGAAGTTCCTGCCAAATGACACATTTTGTATTAAATCATCCAACCATTATGATGATACTTTGCTGTGCTGTTCAGCCTTGTGCAGAGATGGTTAAAAAAGATTTGTCCTTGCGGGAGAAGGTAAGTAGGCTAAGCAGAGTCATCCTGCTTTATTGCTGTAACATCAAGGCACTATAAAATCTGCAAACAAAGCAGATGGGAGAGGAATCTACAGCTCTCCTAATAAATTTACATAATCTTTAGCTTTTCAGCTCAGTTTTTATGTACAGAGATAGTACCTTATGTACAATCTCTTACCTTTCCCATGCGTGCAATTTTAGAAATTTTGAAGCGTCAGGATTCCTCCACATCTTTAAATATTTTAATTATGAAATCCCTCTTGATTGCTTGAAATTAACCTCCTCCTAAACGTCTACAAGTAATGATGGTTGTTGGCTAATTTTTATACTATTGCTGATAAAACAGCAGATGATGAGTGACCTGACGAGTATCGCAACATTCTGGCAGCAATTATTTGTTTAATTAAATTATACATGATAATGTAAGGTATCTGATGTGAAGCCTGTCTGTATGGGTAAGTCTTAGTTTATATTCCCTTACTGGGTGTAAAATTCCTTGTATTCAGTGAACTATTTGGTAAGAGTTGCATAAGATATAGCAGCTGCCTTTTTAAAATTCATATTCTAGATTATGCAGAGATAAAATTTTGGAATTAAAATATCAAGCATTTTCCTGTTTTTTTTTTCAATCTTGCTAGAACCCACAGTATCCAACTTATAGTTCTCAAAGGCATGGAAAAGAAGTTGGGTGTGAGTTTTAAAACCTGCTGCCTTGCTGACAAGGCATTAAGCATAAAGAAGCATGGTAATACTAATCAGCAAATCATCAGCCTCTGGCTCCTCCCAAGTTTCAGCTGACTTCCTACCAGACCTGTGAAGCAAGCTGTAAGAATTATATTCCTCTAGGCACTAGGCAGCAGTTTCCAAGCCAGGTTGCTCCACAATGCCTGCAGAAACTTGGTGGAAACAGCAGATTTTATCTTGCCTGGGGATTATAGTCTGCTGCCTGAAAAGATGGTGTTGACAGTATGTTCCCTATTAAAAATGCAGTAGTACAGTATACAACTTACATAATCATCCGCTCAGTAATAGAACTTCACAAAGCACATCCTTACCAATCTCCTTTGAATATAAATAGGGACAATAACCCTGGGATTTATCTGAATACATCTGAGGAAAAAAAATCAGCTTTTAGGATATCCTTTGCTTCAACTTCACTTATTCATATCTGTGTGTCAGATAGGAAGGTTGGAATAAGCTAGATTAATCCCTGTGCTCAAGTACCATCAGCTAGAACCAGTTGCCCATGACCGTGGCTGTCAAATTTTGAATACCTCCACAAGTGGAGATTCCAGAGCTTCTGTGGGCAGCCGAGTGTTTGGCCACACTCACCAGTAAAGAAGTGTTGTTTTGTGCTCACATGGACTTGCCTGTGTTTTCATCATGCCCATTGCCACTTGACCTATTGCTGGGCACTACTGGAAAGTCTGTCTCTCTCATTCTTGTTTCCTTGCATCAAGTATTTATTGAATGATAGAATAATTTGGGTTGGAAGGGACCTTTAAAGGTCATCTAGTCCAATGCCCCCTGTGATGAGTATGGATGAAGCTCTGAGCTATACCCTTCCCCAAAGCAGTCCTAGTTGTGCAGTACTCCAAACTGCAGTCACACAAGTGCTGAATGGAGGGGAAGGATCACTTCTTTTGACCTATTGTCATTGCACTTCATATTGCCCAGGGTGATGTTGGCCTTCTTTTCTGTGGAAGTGCACTGCTAGTTTGTGATCAGCTTGTTGTCCACCAGGACCCCAATGGCCTTCTCTGCAGAGCTTCTTTCCAGCAGGGCGATCCCCAGTGTACATGGTGCCTGTGTTTATTCTTCACAGTTCTCCTCAGGACTTTGCATTTCCTCATATTAAAATTCATTAGGTTCCTCTTGAACCAGCTCTCCAGCTTGTCAAAGCCGTATGGTAGACCAACTATTTGGTGCTCAAGCTGCTTCTCCCAGTTTTGCATCATCTGTGAATTTGCTGAGGTGCACTCTGTCACATCATTTCAGGTCATTAGTGAAGCTGTTAAACAGTATTAACCCCAGTAATGAGCCCTGGATTACACCACTTGTGACTTGCCTCCAACTGGACTTTGTGCTGCTGATCACCACCTACCAAGCCTGGCCATTCAGTTAATTTCCAAACTGTGTAGTTATCTAGCCTTTAATTTGACATCTTGTCTTTGAGGATATTATAGGGTCTACCTTAGCTCAAGTTGAGGTGAAAAGCTGTGGCTGCTCTCTCCCCTCATCTAACAGGCTGCTCACCTTGTAGAAGGTTGTCAGATTGTTAAAGCATGATTTCCCTTTGCAAACTTATACTGATTCCTCCCTATCTCCTTTATTCCCTTCATGTGTTTGGAAATGGTTTCCAGGATGATTTTCTCCATCATCTTTCCATGGATATAAATTGGTGCTGTATTGTTTGCCGGTGGTTGCAGAGCCCAGATAATGGATTTGATAGGAAAGCTGTTCTATTATTTTATTTTAGAGACCTTAAATTACGAAATCTCCAGATCCTGGATTTTCTAAAATGTCTCTCAGTTATCTTATGGAGATCAAATTGAAATTTGCCTTGTGGCCAGTTAATGGGAGAAGGCATGGAAAAGGAACATGTAGAAATCCTGTAGAGCATTGCAGGCAGTGAGGGTTCAGGGACTAAGAGGAGTGTTTGGGATGTGTGTACAAAATACTGTGTTTGCAACAAATTAAAAAATATTTTATTTCCTTTTCTCATAGTCTGCTCATAGTAGAGCAATACTACACTGCAATTGACTTGATTAAAAATAAGTCTAATATTCCCAGTTAATGCCTGTATTTATTTTTTAAGTGAAATCCTGAAGAGTGTTACAAAATCAGTGGCCTTGCAAAGATTTGGGAATATTGCTTAAAACATTGTCCTTCAAGATTATTTAGTTCCATTTTGGCTTTTCAAGACTGTTGATAGAGCAGCAGGAATGTGTGAGGCCAACTCCCTCATTCCTTATTCCATTCAGTGGGATATCACCTACCAGAAGTGGATCTGTAGGACATCCTATTGAGTTTGTGTGGGCAAGTGAGATATTACCTACCAAACTAACCATGGCAGAGAGGGAGAGAAATTGGAAATCTGTCAAAAGATGCCTCAAAACAATGCATATTCTGATAACTAATTTTCATTTGCTTGCTAATTAAGGAGGACCAAGTCATTCCTGCTACTCAGATATTTGGGGGTTTTTTTAATCTTTCTCTTGAACATAAATATTTCTTCTCATTTTAGGTGTGGGTAAATCAGACAAGAATCTAGGTGGAAAGGCAATCAGACAGAATTAAATTATGAGGCTTTATAAATAATCCTGTTTTGAATATACTAAATATACTCAGAGAAGTTATGTGATTGGATGTGGTATATGTAAAAATCAAAGGTCTAAGAGAAGTATTGAAGACAACTGTCATAATCTTTTTTTTCTCTTTTTATTGAAGGATAGAAAATAAGAGTTTTATGTCAGCACCACATTGTCAACAGCGTTGAATGGCCTGATTACTGAGGCAATTAAAAAAAAAAAAGAAAATTAGCTGTGCTTGCCAGACAGAGAAAATAAAATATTAATTATTACTATGTCTTGTCTGTGAAAATGGTAGTAAGAATTCATTACATTTACTCTTGTGAGAGCAAACCACCAAGCCTCCAAATTCTAATTCTTTCTTAGTGTTTTTAATTTTTAGGTCCCTCCTTGATGTGGATAATTTTGCCAATGAATTGGTCCATGTATTTTCAGAACAGGTTCTGAAATTTTTTTCATCCTATTCTGATCATTATTTATGCCCTGCTTTCTTTTGTAGTAGTTTAAAATTTAGGTTAGTATTCCATCTGCTTTTCCCGTAGTATCAAAATAATATAAATAACACATTTGTCATGTGTTCATGAACAATTCTGTTTTATTCCATCTCTTGCAAAGTGACTGCAAGCACAGAAATGGGGAGTTTATCACCATGATGAACTAATTTGATACAATAAACAGCTGGGAGATGAAAGCTCATTTGTTAAGAAAATGTTTTATCTCACGTTGTGAGACATTTTGAATATGGAACAGTAGCTGGTAGTTCAAGGTCAATCCCTATATGAAAGTCAGTGCCTACCAGGAAGTGCCTAAAACATGTGCAAAGCTAGTTCAACTCCTTTTTCTCCTTGTGCTCAGAGCTGCTCTATTTCAAATAGTGCTGTTTAGGAATGCTACTGGATTCTCTCGCACTAGAAGATTATAATATAAAGTTTGTAGTGTAAAGAATCAGCTGAAATTCTGTAATTGTATCAGAAGATTTTTTTTTATTAGCTGGCATAATGTGCAAGCATTGCTTTATATATCTAAAAGGCTATCTACCTTTGATTCAATACCATTCTGAATCTTACAGTTTGCTGTTGTGACTAATACCATGCTTGCAAATCCCTCATTTAAATTACCTCTTAAGAAACTTGGTGTGCCTATTTTGTGTAGCTAATTTCTATTTTCACTAGTGGAAGAAGAAAGAAGAGGAAAGAGGAAGAGAAAAGAGAGTAATTTTTTGTGATGACAGGACAAAAGGTGTTTCTTTGATTTTTCCTCCACAGACCTAAGAGGAATTTTGGAAATATTCTCCTTTCAAGAGTTATCTCCACTGATTCTCTCCTTGCAGTAGTGCTTAGCATTTTGAATGTTCAGCATTCAGATAAAGAACAGTATACATGGATCTCTTGGGATAGTATGTTTTAGTTGTGCAACATCCAGATTTGTAATTTCAAACTTAATGGATAGAGTTGGCAGTTTTATTATCTGTTTTGTCTTGGTGCTTTTATTTTCCTTTGGAAAGATTCTCATCTCACAGTTCTACAATCAATTTCGCTTTGGTGTCTAGTTGATCATTTCCCAAGAGGAATAGTTAGTTCTTGCTGATCACCCCTCATGGCTGAAAGAAAATGCAATGTACATTTTAAGACTTTTTCCTGAGAAGTAGCTTCTGTGGGATGCTTACATAAGCAGACTGCAGTGTATCCTGTTATTTGAAGGCATTTCTGGTACAGTGGACAAAACCATTGCCTGTCACTGTTTGTAATACTCTTGGGCTTGGGTTTCTTAGTTCTTCTATTTCTTTTCTTTATTACATGCTATAGTGTCATTTCTGAATTCTTTTCTTTGTACTAGTTTAGGAAAATATTGATTATAGAAATTCTACAATATTTTTCCTCTTGCATCTGAGCATCCTCTGAAGATTTTTTATTAGAGGAAATTAAAAAACCATGGTCCTAGCTATCCCTAATGTACTAGATTATCTGAGATTTTGCTAATAATTTCTTATGTCTTAGCCACTTATGCTGTCTTGTTTTTGTTAATACTTTTTTCATCTCACATATTCACTGTGCAGAATTAGACCACACAGGCCTGGTTTAAAATTATTTGCTGATTCACCTTTATTTTGATGGGTGAAATTGTGCATTCTCAAAAATTGCACCATGGTGTGGCATAGAACTTATGTTTTGTTGAATAATTTTATGTAGGCAGGTTTAAGACTTCTGAAGTAGATGTCCTGTCATGCACAGCCCATTCAATACATCAAGGGATTCCTTTGTCTGTTGTTGGTCTAAACTAGATGTAATCCCTAGGATCATATATGCTTATTCAGCATGATAATCTGTCAAAAGAGAGGTTAGCTAACATGTGGCCATTTCATTGTTGCTGCCTTTGGCCAAATCGGTGTCACTCTTTAAGGAGTTGGACTGATGCCTATTGCTGAGTCTGGCCTTGACAATACATCTAGGGACGCTGCTTGTTTTGTCCTGGACTCACTGCAGTGCTTTTTCTTTGATCTTTCTGTGCTTTTAGGCCTGTTGTGCTTCTATTGTTGTTTAAATTCTAGGGCTCATCTAGCTAAATTAGAGCTCTGGGTTGCCTCATTTTTCTCCAATTTCCTTTTGCTTGAAAGTCTTGTGTATCTTAGATACTTACCTAATCTAATTTTTAACAAATGAAGATCAGAAATTCAAGATTAGAGGCTCAATTAGAATGAATACAGGAACTTTTCCCTCAGTTTAGTGCTCTGTGATGTTCACCTTGGACAATGCATTCTTCACAATTAATGTATTCAATTTTTCTTTAGAAGTCTGATTGGTAAGAAACTTGGATTATAAACATATATAACAGTAATGAGGAAAAGCAAATGCAAAGCCCTGTTGCTATTTCACTTCCATCCCGTATTTTTTTGTTTTGCTTAAAGCGTGAGTACACAATTTTTGTACAGCTCCTAAGGAACCAGGACCTTGCAAAGTGAAAGTGAAGATGATGGAAAAGATATGTATTTTGTTGACATCATACCCACGTTCAGAGGCTGCTTCTTCTCATCTCTCCTCTTAATCTACCTTTGAATCTGTCAGTCTGCCATGTCCACTGCTATTGCTTTTTGTCAAGGGAGCTGTGCCTTTGACATGGACAGATTTAGATTTTGTTCCATAGATTTCAGAAAAACGTGCCCACTAAGAGCAGTTTGCCTTACTGTTTGATTATTTCTTAGAAAACCTTTCCATTTAAATGGAGAGAGGCATAATTTGTCCAGCTGCTCAACCTTGCTATCAGGGACATGTTCCAGGGATAAGCAGGATTTAGCAGAGGTTAAGGGGGTACATCTGTACAAGAGCTACTTGTTAATATACTAGTGACGTGTCACAGAAGGATTCACTTCGGGCAGGAGCTAAGTGTGGGCTTGGTACATCAGCTGATCTCTGACAATAAGCTCCATTCTAAATTAGATTGCTTGATCTTTTGAGGCTCATCAGTTTCTAGAACAGTATTTATTGCTTTTTGGAATGTTCAGGTAAATACTTAATCTGATAAAGATTTAGTGGAGGAAATCCTGTATTCATAGTAATTTTTTTGATTGCAAGCAAAGTGCGGTGGAACTGCAGTGTTAGCTTTTAGTACCTTCTGACAGCTTCTTCAGGAATAATGCTTTCTTAGGCATGAGCTCTTACACATAACCTGTGCCAGTTATGTCTTGCTTTTTAACTGCAAGCACGGGATGTGATATAATGAAACCCAGAGCATACCAGAATTAAATTTGGCATTGCTGCAGGAAAGAGCCAGTTAATGTCCTTGTGTAATGCTTATGTAATAGATTAGATTCTCTGCCTGACTGTTCTAGTTGTCTGTGGTGGTATATAAAAAGCTTGCCAGCTTGCTAGTACTCAATTAGCTCATTCGCCACGAGTAAACTAGTTTTCTAGCTTATAGGAGCAAAGCACTTCCAATCCTCTAATTGGTTTATGCATATAATCTTTTCCATACACCAACAAGTGCAAAAGTTGACTTGCTAATTGAATCGGAGAATAATGTGAGAGAGAGGAAAAAATACAGAAATATGTATAAACTTGATCTGTATGGGCCATTGTTTATTAACAGCACCATTTGTTACTCCTTCCATTCTTTCTGGTTACTTGAGACAACAGATACGTCTTAATAGAGAAGGAAAGGGACCATTGTCACCTAATGCATAATAATGTTTGGTTTTCAAGATATACAGTTGTTGTCTACCTTCAAACTTAATTTGGTTTATATCTATTATTTTTAATTTCTACTTATTTTCTTTTAAATGTTTTTAGAGGAACAACAGGTAGGCTTTAGTTGTTACCTGTTAAAAGTTTTCAGTAGGAAGTTGTACATTTTATAAGTCTTATGAAACTGATAAAAGAGGAAGTTCTCTCTTTAGAAAGCACCTTTGGAGATACCATGTCAATGTTAGTTCAGGGTCTTTGAAAAATTTTTGCAGCCTATTTTAGGGCATAGAAGATGGGGCTTTTAGGCCTTTGGCCCCTTTTAGGGCTTTTAACTGAAAGATATAATAATCTCACGATAGTGTATTTAGTGGACCTTCAAAGAATTTCTTCAAAAGTTTGACTATGTACATTGCCAGATCAGAATCAATGCAGTGCTGGTCTTTTGTTATTGTCTGGTTCCTCCCAGGACAGAAGCAATGTGTCTAATGAGAGATATCATCCCGAGATGGGACACATACCTTCCAGGCTGCCAGGCTTCAGCTGCTTCTCCAGCCTTTCTTGTCTTTGTGACATCAAACAATGCAGCAATACCTCTTCTAGAGGTAACCAGCACTATGGTGAGGCTCCACTTTAAATTTTGTTATTTCAGACTCTTGTCTGACTTCTCATCCATGCTTACCATGAATAAGATGTGGGAAATTCTTGCTTCAAAGTATCAGAATTTCAATACTAAGGAAAACTTGAATGTTTTGTAAAGCTGTCTGTAACATCTATTTCATGTTCTGCTTTATGTAATGTAAGCTCTTCTTGAAATGGCATAGTTTTCTTTTGAGATGCTGAGATGTTTTGTAGACATTTTTCATCCTAATGTATGTCTTCTAGCTTGCTCATCTCAGCTAATGTGTGTTTAGAGAATTTTATGTATGAACATAGCTCATAATATCCTTTTTAGTTTAAGATTCAGTCTAAGAGTAAATATTTAACTGAAACTTAATTCTCCTACTAGAGTTTAAGCAGATCCTTGCTACATGCAGAAGAGAAAGTAATTTTCCTAAAGGCTTTTGAGTCTTTAATAATTTTTCAAATTAAAATTTGAAAAATTGTATCAAGTTGCAATTAAAAAGCTTTATGTAGGAAATCTGAGCCATGGTTTCACTTCACCTACAGATTTAGCTCCTTTTAAAACTTCAAGAGAATAGCTCAGAAAATAGGTGGTATTATTTTAAAAATTGGCCTGATTAAAAAAAAAAAAAAAGTAAAAAAAAAGTATGTTCCTGTTGCAGCATGACCAGGTATGCTTTATTCTGCCAAAAGCTTTGCTCTGTGCCAGTGAACCTCCTCTGTTCATTGGACAGTGTCTTCCACACAGGCAATTTATGTAACTGATTTCCAAGATACCTAGGGTAACTCTCTGAAAGACTTGCACCTTCTGGGCTTTCTCAGGCTGGATACCTGGTTCTGACTGTTACTTGATAAGAATAAAATGTTTTATGGTTTGCTTTTCCTCTGAGTGTCTTTGAGCCCTTATAGTCCTAGAAGCATTTCTCAAAGAAGCTGGATGTGTTGATTCTCACCAAGCACACTGAGTCTCAGAGAAAAAAAGAATGATACCTTGGAGAAGAGAGGGCTCCGGGGAGACCTCACTGCAACCTTTTGCTACTTAGAGGGGGCCTATGAAAAAGAGGGAGAGTGACTTTCTATATGGGCACATAGTGACACGGCAAAGGAGAACAGTTTTGAACTATGAGATGAGAGATTTAGATTAGGTGTTAGGAAAAAATGCTTTACGGTGAGGGGGGTGAGGCACTGGAGCAGATTGCCCAGAGAAGTTGTGGATGCCCTGTTCAGGGCCAGGCTGAATGGGGTTGATATAGTGAATGGCATCTGTGCCCTTGGACAGGGGTTGGAACTGGATAATTTTTACGGTCCCTTCCAACTCAAGCCTTTCTATGATTCTTGGACAGTCTCCTGGTACTGGCCTGGTCAAAAAAACAAAACAAAACAAAACAAAACAAAACAAAACAAAACAAAACAAACGCAAAAAAACCCAAACAAACCCAAACTTGGAAAGTTTCCATTCTATCTCAAGATGCAAGATACTTTATTTTCCACAGAATGAGGTGGTGACTGATAATGGTGATAACCTTAACAGTGCTCCTTTGGCTGTGTTTTATTGCTGTTGCTCACCCTCTGTCCCATGACTCAGGGTGGATGTATTCCTCAGACAGGAGCAACCAGGCTGGTGTGTGTAAGCACAGGAGAGGGGAGCATGGCCCAGCAGAGGGAAGTGCATGGATAGCCAGGGAGCAGGACTGTGGTATCTGAGCACAGTGGGCTGGGCAGGTCTGGTCAGGCATCCAGGGTAAGAAACTGCCCAGCAGTCACCAGGCAAGCCCATAGAGATGAGGCAGGGCTGACACCAGGCCAGAGAGGCAGCTGGCGTGTCAGGGTCTGTCCATGGCACTGGTGGCCAGACGAGCAGCTGGGGCTCGGCTTAAAGACAGCTTGTGTGAGAAAGGGAAATCAGCACCAGTGGAGCATCCCCACAGCACCATCAGGAGGGCTCTGTCCAGGGTCACCAGAACCCCTACAGAGGGATAGAAATGTGTCTCTACTAGAACATTTCTAGTGATGGATACCTTTCTGTGTCCAAACCTCATTGCTGTTCAGCAGTTTCCAGCACTGATTCCATGCCCAGTTCCTAAGTCTGCTAAATGTTCAGGCCACTTTCTGATGTGACAGGAATGTCTGTTGCCCTGGCAGAATGCTTAGGAGAGAAACAAGGTCTTGGTGACTAGTAGTTCAGTTCTGCTGATAGACATGGGAGAAGTTATTTGAGAGACAGATTCAAATTTGTGTAGACTGTTGGTCCAGTGCTATGTTTAGAATCTGACGATTAACATATTAACAACACTGCTTGCTAGCAGTGATCCACCATTATGCAGTCATTTATATCCAATAGTATTGAAAGGTTAAGTGTACTCTTGCAATGCAAAAGCAAAACACGTGTCTTGCTTTAAGGTCACACATTTCTTTATCTGACACTACTGGACAATATATTGTTAACAAAATGGATCCCAAGCCATTCATCGTTTGTAATGATTATCATAGGGGTCAAGAGGTCAAATGGATTTTACAAGCCTGTATTATGGCAAGCATTGTGAAGACCACTCAAGACTGACAGAAAGTTATATGGATTGCCAAATCTTCTTGGAAAGTTCCACATCCTGTCATATTGCCATAGTTATGATCATGTATTTATCATAGTTTAGCAGATATTATTTCAAGAATGAATGGTGTAGTTGTAACAAGAAAATTTGTCAGATTACATTAAATTATATTAATTATTCTATTTAAATAATTTAAAATCATCAGCAAAAAATCAAAATAAGCATGCAAATCATGATGCATGACCCATGATGCAGAGACTTCTGTGATGCTCTCTTATGGTACAGGAAAGGATAATGAGCTTTCTGGTTTTTGATTATCATACCTGAATTATTTACAGACATTTGTTTGGGTGGAAGTCAAAATAAAGAGACTGGGCTCTCCTTTGTTTAGTGCTCTGAAAAAAGGAATTGGGATCCATTACATTTTTCAGAGACTCTGAGAAGGAAAATCCTTTATAAAGAGAAGACAGAAGTGCTAATTGTGGAAATATGAATATTGCTTGTTTATGACAGAGGTTTGTTTGAGGTTCTTTGCTGACTCTTAAGGAAAGTCCTACACACCACAAATACAAACTAATAGAAAATTACGTTATGTTAGATCTTATGAAAACATGCTCTTCCTCTTAAATAGTACATTTTTAAAAAACTATTTTTTTTGAAGAAAGATTTCCCAGTAGTTACAACAATCTGTCATCAAACTAGGCAAAGAAATACAATAAATCTTTGCTTGAACTCAGTTATTGAAATTGGACTCTGATGAAAAGGAACCTTACTAACTAATTATTTACCTCTGCTCTTCACTTCCTCTCTATCATCCTGTCCCTGTCTTATGATGTGCAAATGCTAGGGAATGTGGCACAAAATACTGTATGGGTATAGGATAGGATCAGTGTCCCAGACTCATGTGGGTTTCAAAGTCTAGTCTCAACTTGCTATAGGGCCTGCCATTATTAGATTTGTGGCAAGAGAGGTAGTAAGGGTCGAGGTGAGGATTTTCTGTGTATCCTTAAATATCACATAATTTTACAGCTATGTCCTTTTTCCCACATTCTTGATAGTTCTGGAAAAGATAATGTATCTGCCAGTACCAGCATGTACAGGGATTTGTGGATTAACATTTTTGAAGTTATGTTTTTATCCTTAGAAGTCAGAACTATAAGAACTATAAATTAGTATTCTAATATATTAGAGAAATTTACAATTTCTCTGCTTTTCTCTGGAAAAAAAAAAAAAAGAAAAAAAAGGCTGCACTTCTCCCAAACTGGAGTAATTTTTGCTCCTTTTGATTACAGTGAATTTGAACTTCTGTGTTATATTCAAAAATATATGTTGAATGTATTGTTACATCTTTCAGGCACTTGTGGAGAAATAGTGAAATAATGGTCACCAACATCTCTAATTTGCTTAAGATCAGACTATTTTAGCCAGCAGTGTCCATTCTGTTTGTTTGCATTTTTGTTTCTTTGTGTGTCAAAAACTTGAGGGTGAAAGATGTGACTTTCAGCCAAATGCTTTTAATCACACCTACATTTAGAGGAATTCATTACTACCAGTCATGAATTTCTGATTATTTTCCCCCTTCTCTTTCAGTTCTTAGTGTTTTTGTCCATTTCCTAATTGTTTAACTAGATATTTCTAGACCTGTAAGTCCCTCTGCAGATTTGGTGTACTGCAGCTAAAGGATCAAATCAAGTGGATTACCTTTCTAATGTAAATAGTTGAATTGTTTCCAGTTTAACACATATTTATGGTTTATCTTAGTTAACAAAAAATCTGTAGAATTATCAGCAGATTATAACTATGGCAACAAGAACAGAGAAGATGGAACAATTTCTTTTCAGGGTGGAATAAGCAAATGAGTCTCACGTTTTGTTTCCACTGTTGATACTCTGTTCACAAGTCAGAACCATTAATTTGTGGTATCAGAAGCATTTGGCAGTCTCACTTCTGTAAAATAAATATAGTGTGAAATCATAACATGATTAACAGTGGATGTTAAACAAGCTTGTGATTTGGAGAAATAGTCTAATATTTGGTGAAATTTGTGAAATCACAGAGAATGACTTCTTGTTGTATGTGGTTGAAAAACAATGGAAACAAATAATTTAATCAGTGCCAGATTAAGCTGTTACAACATGAAAGTAATTGTACTTTTCATAGCAATTAACAAATATTCACCAATTCAAAGTTATTTTAATGGTAATTATAACAATATGTATACACTTTCCACTGCATACAATACAAAGGTCCATCTTAAAAAAACCCAAAAAACTAGTTTCTCATTGAATTGCTCTAGGCAACCTGATCAAACTTTAAGCCCTTTATTTCTCAACGTGAAAAGCTGTGTCACTGATTATTGTCATTATTAATCATGCTTCAGTTTCCACTTTTAGAGAGGTTTTTTCTCTGATGAAATGTTCTGTACAACCTGAGTCTCTCTCTCACTGTATGCTCTCCATCTCTGCATAGGTTCTCTTGGAAGTTTGTGGATGAGTTCTCCACCAGCAATTCCAGGTTCGAAGGTGAGTTGGCATGGAGGAAAAAGAACTTACAATTCTGTCTGCTGGTCGTGAACACTTTAAATCCTCTGGTGCTTCATCACAGTTTTGGTCTCACTCTTGAACACAATACTTCTTTCATTCACTTTTCTGGGACTGTTACTTTTCTTTCCTTTCCTTATCACTGAGAAAACAAGTCTCACTCTAGTGCCGGACAGCTCTTCTGTAGCTACCCATGGCATTCTGTGTTTCGAGTTTATTGTGATTATTTAGCAAAGTCATCAGGCAAGAGTCCAAGTCAGACTGAATGCATCCTCCCACTGGAGGAGAGAAAGCTCAGTGCCTCAAACAGAGAGATTCCACTGTCTCATAACTGCTGCCTCTGCACTCTGTTCTCTAAGCCTTTGCCATTTCAACAGCAAGAGCATGAGCCTGAGCTCTGTCTGGGGCTCAGGGGAAAGTAAAACAATTGAAAGTTTTACATTCATAGCTGGAGCTGCGGTGGAATGGCTCCTTCTCCCTAGGAACTTCTGCCAGCCAGGTAGCCTTGCCACTAGGGCTGAACAAAACAACTTTACTGCAGGCAGCAGAAAAGGGCTGACCACCTCTACAACCAGGAAGCATTTGATTCATCTGCTGAGCAGCACAAAGGGTCAACAATATGATTATTGTGAGTGGAGAGTCATCCTCATTCAGCTGAAGACGATCACGGGAACCCTGTGGGAAATGAAGCCTTTCGAAGAGATCAGCTCTTTTTAGCAACTGATCTTTTGTTCAGATTGTTCTTGGTGTTGGAGGACAAGCTGATCATCAGTAAGCACCAAGCGGTGGGACAGAAGGACAGTGTAACTCAAACAGTTTGTTGGAAGAAAGATGGAGGAGACAAGGGGAAGCCTGCAGACAGATTTAGAAGCTGAAGCTCATTTAACATCTCTGCAGAACTGGGAGCTGAGGAGAAGGTGGGGAAAGCAGATCTCCCACAGGAAATCCTGCTGTTGCAAGCAGTAACTTTCCTTATGCCACAAATCTCTAGGCTTTTTGCAGCCTCTGATGACAGCTTTGTGGAGTGAAAGTGCAATCCCAGCACAGCCTCTTGATGAACAGGACATACACAGCAGTCGGGTGGATGGGTGAGTATTTCTTCACTTTTCTCCAAACACAAAGTGTTCAAAGGATAGCCAAAGGAGATGTCTTTCTTCTCAGGCTGTTCCTCCAAATGGGTTTCATAGGGCCCCGGAGCATTCTGTCTACATTTCTATCCTTGTTACATTTCTGTCCTTGTTGTGTCTTTCACTTCTTTCACCTAGGTCTCAAATTCCTGCCCTGTCTTATAACAATGTATCTAGTTTTTATGTTCTTCTGTGCCCCACCATGTTTTACCACTGGAATTAAGGACCTTATCCATGTTTATAGTCAAAAGCCTGGATCTATTGAATGGTAGAAGACTGTGGCTTTTATACTTGTGGGTAAGCCCCATTTCTGTTTTGAGGACTCCTTTCTGGAGTCTCTTTGACTGGGTAGGTTTGGTTAAGAATTAGGGGAATGCGTCAAAACAGTCTTTGAGAAGAGGATTGATAGCTAAGACAGTGGAGGAATAAATGGACCCAAGTGTGGGTGAGGAAGCTTGGCGTTTGGGCTTTTTTGTTTTGCCAGGCTTGTTAGTAGGGGTCTTGGCTGTGACTTCAGCATACATTCAAATAAATAAGTACAGTTCAAATTTTTATATAATCATACAATTTTTTAGTTTGTTGCAATTAATCTGAAGCACATGTAAAAGGAAATAGCTTTAATAATATATCACAAATTAATTTGTTTTAGATTTAGTAATTCAGGTGTTTATAAGAAGAGCCAAGATGGGTCTGCTGTGCAAAAGAAGTTTCTGGTTTGATAGTGATTAAAGGATTACAAATGTGTAGAAATGTGTAGAGATTACACACATTTCCTGTTTCAAAATTAGTGTAAATTAGAAGTAAATATATATGTATATAGGTATTTACTGTGATTTGGAACAACAAGGTGCTTAATATTGTGAGTTTTATGTATCTGTACTGAAAGGAGATAGGCTATGTGTTTAATTAGTAGCTTTAAATTAAGAAATAAAAGCTAATGAATCTCCTGGCAAATCCTGCTCCCTCTCAGCTGGAGCCTGTCCTTCCAGAAGTTCTGGCTTCAGTATTTTGTTTGCAGAACGAGTAGTGACCTAAAGGGTTTTTTGTGGAGCTGTGTCCCTTGTCTCAGAAGATTTTGGCATGTAATTGAAAAAGTGCTCTTTTCAGTGGTACCCAAAGTACTGGCACTTTATGGCTGTGCCTGACCATTTCAAGGCTAGTCAAATTTCAACGTTCAGTCAAAGAAAAAAAAAAAAAAATTACGAAAGCTTTCAATTAATTCACCTGCACACTCATGCACATCATGCATTTCCCGCTGTAACGGAAAACAAAGCCAAACAAAAGCGAATGGAAGGCCTTTAGGTGAGCCTTGCTGGGCGTTGATAAGCGGAGGGAGCGCGTCTGCCGCGGTGGCTGGGTCGCTGCTGCCACCCGCTGGCGCTGGGCTGGGCTGCCACGGTGCTGCTCCGGGCTTGCTCGGGGAAAAGCCAAATGATTGAGATGCAAGCGGCGTTTTCTGGGATTCTGCACGAAACAGCTGTAGTTTGTCTGAAGAACTCTGACTGAAGAACTCTTTAGCGTCGATGATCTGGTCTGATAACTGGGACATTAATACAGATCGAATTAGGTTTTTTTTTTCATTCATATTTTCTGTTTAGTTTGCAATGGGTTTTGTTCCTTCTGTGGTTCTCATGGATCACGTGGTTGTGAGGACAGTATATATTAGGGCTGGTGATATTTCATTCGAAAAAAGCTCTTTACTGGAAACTGTCCCTTTTAGTAATGTTTAAATATAAAATAGCACTTGTGTGTATAAAAAGACTCCCAGTTAACACCTGTTTAGACAGTAACAAGAAATCCACCCCAGAGCAAAACAGTATCAGTGAGACCTGAGAGGGTTATCTCAGCTGTAACAGAGACCTCTCCCCTTCAATTTACCCAGATGGCTCAATCTCTCTAAACTCCAGAACAAACACATTAGATTGAAAGGATGTTTTGAAGGCCAACATGTTTTGAACCGTTCTGGTGAAAGTATTGCAAAATCACTATTGAGCATTCTGCCAGGATCTCTCATTATTTGTAGATTGAGTTAGATTTTGCTGGGCACTGGCCTCGTTGCAGCACAATGTCACTTATAAACAGTTTAGGCCTCAATTGCCCTTTAAAATGTTTTTAAGGATGTCTGTGCTCTAATGCAAAGATACATATCTATTTAAGCTCAGCATATATGTGAGTTTTGTGACTCTACTGCTTGTTATCCAACCCATTTTAAGGTACTGCTTTTTCAAGGAAAGGTTTGCTAAGCTAGAACAGAGATTGCACAAATATGAATTATTAAATACCATAATGATTAACTGCCAAGTTTTGATTAGCAACCTTAAGCTGTCTTCTCCTTTATTGCATTAAATGTTTTAGCTTCTTCAAATGTCTTGGTCTCAGTGTCTGTCTTAAATCTCACAGTTGTATCCTCTATCCCAGATATGGCTTATTTTACAAGTATTCAGGACTCTATTAGTCTCTTGTAGTATAAGTTGTTATATATAAATATATATATATGTACACACACACACACACACACACACACACACACATACATATATATATATATATATATATATATATTTGAATGAGCTTACTGTAAGACTGAGGTTGCTCTTCTTTATTTCTGTTTCTGAGAGCTAACTAAACCAGAGGTGATGGATGTTGGACAAATAATTGAATTCCTGATTTAATGGGAGTACCATTTTCCATTTCTGCTGACATGATCTCACTTGCATCTTTTCAGTGTGACATAGGGGGAGTTAAAAATTTTCTTAGCATATGAGTAGGAGAGTTCAAGGTGGAATTGGGGTGGGAGTTGATTTATTACTCTCCAAAATAGATAGATCAGATTTTGTGTGTGGTAGCCTGTTACATCTCAGGATAAGAGATGTGATCTTTTGCAGCCATACTGAGTGCTACTACAACTGTGAGACTTCTGACCTAGTTCTACAGCACACATCTGGGTCTCACTGGTGGAGAGAGGTGATAAGAAGTGGTACAGGAGGGCTTGGAACATGTCTCCTGATTCACAGTGTTTGTAACAGCAGCTGTGGTTGGAAGGCAGACACTGGTAAGGAGTGTGCTTTGAATCAATGTATTTTGGAGGAATGTAATCTTTTTTATTGTTGTTTAAAAAGCTGTGGAAGAAGCTCTTCACGAAAGAGTGAGAAGGTGCAAACAAGTGAAAGGAGAGGCGGCGAGCAATTGCCTGCTGGAGGTTGCTGCTGGAAAGGCGCAGTGTTGTGTTGCCTTTCTCCCACGGTGTGGTGCTGAGGAAGCTGCGGCTCTGCAGCAGAAACCTGCAGCAAGACTGCCCTGCTTTGAGTTTCTCAGCCTCCAGCAGGCTTCTCAAGAGCAGAAGCATCATCTTCCTCAGACTAAAGAGCAGTTCAATGTCCACTTCTGTGACAGTCTCTTAATATCTTGTTAATAATATATTTCAGTATAGGCAGTAAGTCAGTAATTCTAGACTTACAAGAGTTACTTTTACTCGAGTCTTTCTAATAGTTTTGTCACTTTATAATCCTGTTTTTTTCTGGTTTTGTTTTCTCTTCTTCCTGTAAATTTACAAATTATTTTATTAGTGGTTGATCCAGGTACTGGCCCTGTCCCCCCCCGAGCTGTGCATTGTCACCTTGACTGTTTATTCTGCTATAACAGTGGTTTACTTGATTGCTGTATCTGATAAAGTTTCGTAATAAAATTTTCCCTTTTATAATGGGGATTTTACCCTACGTATGTACCTCATGCTGCTCTTCTCTTTTTAAATGTATGATAATATCACAAGTTTGTTTAAGAGAGTAGTGAAACAAATACTAGTATTGAACAGAACTGAGATAATGGTAACTTCAGCAGCTGGCTGGTTAATTATGTGATAACTGAAGGCAAAAGGACATTTCTTTTCCCTCTATATGACCCTCTATATTTCTTATATATTCCTTATATGGGATTTTTTGTTGTTGTATATAACAATATGATGTTCTAGTTCTAAGGCAAAATTTTGGCAAAGGAACCTTGCAGCTTTTCACAGGAATTTGCTTCCTGTCAGAAACATTTGCTCACTTTCAGAAGCTGATGTCCACTTGGGACACTCTGTGGTGTTGGTCATGTCTTGTAAGCCTTGTGGGATAAGTATATAAGTATTTGAATTACTTCTCTGCCTGCAGCCTTTCTAAGCACATTGCATTGCTCATGCACTTATACTGTTTTTCAGGAATGATGAGATAACATTAGAACTTTCTCAGGTTGAAACTCTGTGTTAGCAATCAAAAGGTAGAAATATTGCAAGTGCTTTGGGAGTTTAATAATGATCTGAAAATAATTCTACATGGTCTTTTGCACTTGAATTGCTTTGGGATCCAGCCAGAATTTCAGAGCTTCAATATCTGAAACAATTCAGTGCTGCAGGCCATTTTTACGATGTAAAAATTACTGTGGGTGGCTCATCTTCATGTGCATATTCAAAGGATATGCAATGTCCTGATCATTTTTCGTTCAGAATTATAAAAACAAGAAACATCAATAGCAACTTTTCAACACTGATTAATGTAAATAGCCATGAGGTCTTTCAAAAAATAAGGTTTTTCTTGCTACTTCAGGACGACTACAAAAACATTTCCAGGACAGTCTGTCTTTCTGCAAACATATTTCATATTAAAGATGAGATTTTATCAGTCACTACGTTGATTTGTTTGCCCACTATTTGTGTTGTCCTCAAACTAATTTGGCATAGGTAGCTCTCTATCTTGAAGGTTATTTGGAATTACATGTTGGATCAGAGCACAGTGAGTTTAACCCAGTCAACAAATTGAATATATCCAATAGGAAATAGAAAGTGATAAAGGAAAAACATGTATTTATTGTTTACTGTATTGGTCTTCCACTAAAATAGACACTCTTTTGTGACAGGAACACTGTTACTTGTACTTGATTATTTCCTATTTCAATTAAAATCAATTTCTGATAATGACAGGAGCCATCTCCATTGTAGCTGAACACATTTCCTGATACACTTCATTATTGATTTCCATGAAGTTTTTTCTAAGGTATTTATACAAAGGCCTATTAATGCTACCATTGTTGGGAATAAAAATACTATTATATTTATGTAGTCCTTTCAGAAAGCTGTGCCAAGGGACACTTTGAGCATAAGAGAAAGGAACCTTTTGAATTTAATTTACCTTCTCCTGGTTAGGCCCTTGGCTGCTCACAGCCAAGTGAATATTCATTTAAAGGGAATGAATATTCTGTGGCTGTGAATAATGGCTGTGTTGTAGTTAGAACAGAGTCATATAATTTTTCAAGTTCTAGTATTGCAAATACAGCTTCAGTTCAAATGTTTGCGCTATGCTTCTATTTTTTCCATTCTTACATAGAAGTGAGGAGTATATATATATATATATATATATATATATATATATTTGGACATAACTAGAAAAAACAGAGTTGCTCCTCATATTCTATTTGAAATTATCCCTAAAAGAAGATTTAATATTTTTTAATATATAGCTTTATTTTTTATACCCCGAATGAAATTGTTTTACAGAATATGCTGAAAATTGTAATCAGCAGCCAGTTTATTAAAGATAATGCAGAACTGCTTTAGCACTAATGAAATGTTGAAGGTCATCTCTTAGAGCACTCTTATAGTCTATTTAGGTCTAGGTTTTAATTCATAAATCTATGCTATGAGACAAAATTCCTGTATTATGGGCCAGTGTGCAAAAGCAAGAAAATAAAATGCTTATGCATGAAGCAGTATCAACTGTTACTGTATTTTGAAGCAAAATTCAGGTCTATGCAGGTTACCTCTGTCAGAAAAAGCATGAAATTGTATATCTTAAGGGAAATTCCCCCATTTATTGAAAAAAAATTTAAAATACCCCAAAGAACCAAAACACAATTCTTTCATCACAGGAAGATAAATTAATTTCTTAGGATTTCAAGAATTCTAGTCAAAACTTAAAATAAATGAAAGTAATTTCATATGGTAATCCTGTGAGATCACAGTATTACAGGATGATTGGTGGCAAAGGCCTTTCAAAGCTTCTTGCACTTGTGTACAATTGATGTACAATTGCCCACCCTCTCAAACTGTGTTTTTGATGCCAGGCTCTATAACAGAGCTGGTGCACATAACAAGATGCAGATGGAAATGAGCAGCTGAGGGCCGCAGAAACAAAGCAGGATTTATCTTAGTTTGAAATTAGTGTCTTTATAGTTGCATTTTGATGTTACTTTTCTAAAGTTCTGTTCCTGTTTTTCTGCTTCCCTTTCATTGAAACAATATCCAGAAGAATCCCCATTATTTTAATTATATTTAACACAACCTACCAGTACTTTCCTAGACAAGACTCACTTCTGTCTGTTAATGTCAGAATTGCCATTGCCCTTTGTAAACAATACCCTATTTCCAGCAGGAACTGCAGCCTTCTAAGAGCTACTGTTCACTCTTGATATTCCAGAACAGAGCATCGCTCATTTCAACTGTACCTGTAAAATCAAAGTCTTCATATCAGAGGAGGAAAACTCAGGTTTTGAATAGATAACATGGTGATGTGTGAGTGAAGGTTAATATATCTGGAAAAAACTCCGTGGCTTTCCAAGTTGTGGCATATGTTGTTAATGAAGATTTCCATTAGCCAGGACTGTTTACATCTATGTAGAATATTCACCGAGTGCATCTGGTCCCTCTGGGGACAGAAATTTGAAGCTGTGCTCCTTCTGCTGAAAATGTCTGCAGTCAGGTAAGGGTTGTTTCAGGGCTGCTAGTGCCATTTATATAAGATGTTAACAGGATTATGTACTGCATACATGGAGCATGCTTATGTGACAGTATTTGGTTTGTGTAGCAAGGGTTTTTTGGGGGGGGGGGGGTGCTAAAGGCATGGCTTCTGTGACAAGTTCACAGAGAACTGTCTGCAGTGGGAGGGACCCCACACTGGAGCAGAGGAAAAATGTGGAGAATCCTGCCCCTGACAGGGAAGGAGTGGCAGAGAAAATGTGTGATGAACGGGCCGCAGCCTCCATTCCCTATCTCCTTGTGCTCCTGGAAGGTAGAGATGGAGAATTCAGGAGTGAAATTGAGCCAAGGAAGAAGAAGGAGTGAGGGAAAATATATTTTAAGACTTGCTTTTCCCTCTCATTACCTTGCTCTGATTTGATTGGTTATAAATTAAAATAATTTTCCTGAGTTCAGTAATTTTTGCCTGTCACAATAATTTCTTTGTGATCTCTCCCTGCCCTTATCTTGACACACAAGCTTGTTGTCATAGCAGAGACACAGCAGCTTTGGTGGGCAGACAGGGGCCATGCACCGCAGCCAAGAGTGTTCTAAGCATGTTTGAGAGTACTCTTCTACTGAAAATGGGTCTATTGAAACGGTGTTGGGGGACTGTATATGGAGGAAGGAGCCAGCCCTTGTGATATTTTATCTATAGGAAATATTGGTTAAAGTCCTCAGAAGAAATTACCTCTGGCCTTCACCTAGCTTTTTTTTTTTTGTTGAGGAACACACTCAGTGCCAGTAGTTCCATGAGCAGCTGCCGTGCCAGCTCTGGGCCCAGCTCTGGTGGTGAGAGCCTCAGACAAGAGGCCGTGAACTGGAACCAACCTCTGCACAGCAAAGGGGTGCAGGACCTGTGGTGCCAGCCAGGGGACATTCAGAGACACGGCAGGAGCTGAGGACTCACTCAGCTGGAAGACCCCAGAGTTCCCTGCACTGTGACTGTGAGGGTATACAAGCCCAGGGGTTCCTTTGCTCAGGTCCCTTCCCAGAGGCACCAGCTCGAGCTGTTATTCTGTTGTTGCACCATGATTAAATTCCTGAGAGGGTCCGGAGGTCTGAGATCCTGCTTTGGAAACCTGGTCTAACACTGAGTGTGGGATGCATAGGTGTGAAGTGGCCTCTGTCCAAGTGAGACTGCCAGAATGGCTCATGGATAATCAGAGAGTCCTTAACAGTTTTAGGAGAATTAGTAAATTTGCTTCAAATGACAGCCTAAGCAGAATTCAGATGCATGCAGTTTGAATCTTGAGAAGAGCTAAGAGCTTGCATCATTTGATAACAAATTAAATCTGTGTCACCTCTGCCTCTATTTATCCATTATGCATATATTTCACCTGTGAGAAATATCTCTAGCCTTTTCTTTATCAGTGCAAGGAATGATTAATAAAGAACATTTGACAGAGTAACACATATTTTTTATGATGACAAGGATATTCAAAGCAAAATGTTTCTAGGGAATATTCAGAAAGATCAAAAGCTTGTTTTCTTCATTATGCTACTAGGCACTGAAAGGAAAACAATACATTTTGCATCCAAGTGCCACACACTGTCTTATTGCAGCACAAATAAATTCAGTTTATAGCAAAGTTACTGAACAGCTGGCATATGAACTGTATGAGTGGAAGAATGAATTTGTCTCAGGTCTGTAAAATTTTCATACAGTTATACTGAGCATCTAGTTCCTCAAATTACTGCTGAGCCTGTCCATCTCCAGAAAATGATAGATTTGATTTCAGGGAGGCCCAAAACACATACCAAGCTACAGGTCTTAAAATGCTAGGCAGCTCTTAGTCAAAAACAAAGGATTCAATTATAAACAGTCTGGCAACTTATTTTGCTTTTAAAATAAAATAATAATGAAATAATATAAAAAACAGAATACCAAACTATTTGGTATGTCATGATATTGTATAATAACTTGATAATATAAACAATGCTGTGCATTGACAACATCCAGTAACACATATAAATAACATGTACCTTTAATAGAACAACATAAAAATAATAATTATAAGCTTGAAGAAACCAGTTTTAACACAGCATTTTTAATTGTATTTCAAAGGGAAATATTGAGAGTACTTGCATTTATTCTGAATTGAAATTAGGTCAGGTTTTGAAAAGCATTTGTTTCCTGTGAAGTGGAAATTTGAAGTGCTGATCAGTTCTATTTCTAGAAGAACTTTGTAACTGATTAGATGGCAGACTAATTGCTAGTTCTTGTTTTCAAAAATCCAGAGAAGGAAGCTGTCACTTTGAGTTCCCAAAATTATTTTCTGTGTGTTGCAGTTTGTATATCTTTATAGTGAATCTAGTCTTCACTCAATCATCTGTATGCATTTGGAAATGTCTCTTCGTTAATTACCTTTTTTCCCCAATCATCAATAATAGATATACCAAATATTGCTTTCATCATTGCTTTTCCATCTACCATCTGTACAGGAGAAACCATGGGAAAACATTTTCTTTGAGAGCTCAGAATCCTTTTTAGGCTGTAGTTATTTTGCATGTCCATGTACTGTAGAAGAGTAAACGTGATTAACTCTATCAACTTAGAGATATTTTCCATCCTAAATGTATGAGTAACAGAAAATTATGCTGCTAAAATCTTTTGTTCTGATCTATTTACCTGATTAGCCTGCACACAGTTTTCAAGGTTGGCCTTTCAGCTTCATCTTAAATAATTACACTGACAAAGATTGTTAAAGCTGCTGCTGTGCAGTTTCCTTATTCCAGACAATGTCAGAATGAGTTAGGAGATTCCTATTTACATGCATTCAAATTTTGATTAAATGAAATGTAAATCTCAAAACTTGCAACTAGTATTTCAAGTTATAATTTATCTTTGCCTATATTATGAGAAAATAACACACCTCAGTCTAGTAAAGTACAGACATGTCTTGTGGGCATTTTTACATTATTTCATCAGCATGTCTCCACTGATCTTTTTATTGCTGTTAGACTAAAAAAGCAACAAGAGCCCCCAAAGAGACTCTGAATGAAATATAGCTAGTGGTATTTTACTTTGAAAATACTTGTGCAGTATTTAATGAAAAATGCCAGTGTACCGAGGATTCATTAACTGTTGCACATTGCCAACAGAGGAATCATAGTTTTTCCTTTCCTCCAGGCCACAAAGGCCAACCCTATGTCTTTATCTGACAAAATAATGATGTGTTAGGCTGTGAAATAACCTGTGGTGAAGTGTTTCATTCAACAAAGACATCCTAGTGAGAAATCTGCTAGTTTTTTGACCTGAAGTTCCACACTCTATCTTTGTCCTTTGAAATCTTTTAAAGAATCATAAAGAACATGTCACTTGACAATTTGGAAGTGCATCAAATACATCCATTTTTCATACAGAGTAAACTCTTGCCAAGAAAATTTTATAAAGTAATTTGCTGAAGCAGAAGACTGTTGATAATGCACGCAGCATATCTAGCCAGCATACAACACTGGCAGTGAATTATTCTTCTAGATAAACAGAGGATTTTAGGTATGTCTAAGTAAAACCTAATATCTAGGATGTAATCACCTGGCAGTAAAAATTAAATTGATTCCCATGTTATTTTACATGGCATCTTAGATGATTTTCTGTTTGCATTCTTATCATTCCAGATTTTCATCTGAAATGGCAAAACAGTGTTATAGAAGTTTCCCATCAAATAGAATTATCTATCTATCTATCTATCTATCTATCTATCTATCTATCTATCTATCTATCTATCTATCTATCTATCTATCTTATCTTATCTTATCTATCTTATGCCTTATCATTTAATTCATGAGAACTTAAGGCTTTTTCTGAAAAAGGGTGTTTTTGCCAAGTTGTTTTCTTGATTTGTTTAATTTTCTTTTCTTTTTTTTTAACAATGTTGCTTTTTGAATATTATTTTTGATTTAATTTGAATTAGAAATGGTGGAGACTCAGAAAATCTGATAACAGTTTCAGTTTAAAATTTTGACTGAAATGCAATTACTTATCTGGGGACAATTGGAAAAAGAGGAAAGAGGGGTGGATTTCTAAATTTTTTTTCCCCTTTACTTTCAGATTTTTCATCCCATGATAGTTTGAAATTTTATTTTGTCATCAAAAATATCTTCAGGACTGGTTTGAGATTTCCAAATGATCTGACAGCTCTATCTATGGACCTTTTTGGATGCCAAGATTCTAAAGGAAATATTTGTGGTTTTTCTCTTGTGGTTATTATTCTTGCATCTGTAGAGGGGTGAGCTGATTGAGGAATGTGAGTGTTTTGCATGAAACTTTCTTGTGCTGGTCCAATGGAACCATAGCAACTGGCACATGTAAGACCCAGTTAAGAAGCATAAGTTTTGATCTACTGGACTTTCACAACAGATTTAAGGTCCAGGTCTTAAGATGATATTAAAGAATAGCTATGATGACTTACTTGGAACTGTATTAGTACTGTATTGGCACCTTATATAGATATACACCTTATATAACCTTATATAATGATAAGCAGGTTTTTTTCTGCTCTAAAGTCATTTTTATAAGGAAGCTGGATCAAAACTGAGCTCAGGATTTCAAATAATACTGGAGTATGTCATTATACTTATATGGGTGGAATTGGAAATCAAGATTAAGAAATTATATAACTACATGTATTGTGATTATAAAATACGAATACGGAAACATGCAAGAATATGAGTTTTCATGTATTTGGTTTTTTACCATATGGCTGTGGTAGATACCTATGCCACAATAAGCACAAATGTTGATTTAGTATTTTACCTCTTGTGCAGTATAAATTAGATTTAGCTGATGTAATAGCAAATGAATGTGCTATATCCAGATTTCGGTAACATGTAATAATCTATGTATTAATAATGAGTATTTTTGTAGAGCTATTTGTTTTCAAAATCTCTGGTAAGCCATCTGTTTTCTTAATAACTTTACTCTGATATTTCTCAGATAATCTGATTCATTTTTACTATCTTTTTTTTTTTTAGGTGGTGCTCTCTGAAATAGATGTTGATATTATTACTGAAAATTCTATCCATTGACATGCATTTAAGTTTTATTGTGTAAATTATCTATATTATCATGAGATGCTTTCGATTGTAATCTTTTACATATTAGGACAGCTGGCCATCAAATAGAAATGTTTTCTAAGGCAGGAAAATATGAAGGGTACCCGGTCAAGCAAAAGGAAGAGAAATGGACCTTAGAGAAAAATCAGTGACAGAAGCTGCTAAGCCTCTGCATTGGTAGTCTTACTTTTCTATTTTGTTGCAGTGTAGGTACAGTGGATTTATATGTATATGCATAGTGAAATTGTCAGATTAATTGTCACAAAAGCCATATCTTAGCCTTTTACAGTTGTAATCTCCTGTTTTATGTTGGATGGCAATTTGGTGAAATGCCTAGTACTTGGGAAGGTTAGTGGCTTAGGTGCTAACTTGGTTATATCCGGACTACTAAAATCTTTCTTTCCACTGATGAAATAACCTTGATAGATTTAAATAACCTTGAAAAGTTTGCCAAATTGGCAACTGTAATTGTTCATCAAGTAGTTGAATTGCTATGGAAGCACACTCTACAAGCTTACAGAGGAGGCTGATTTCATTGACATAATTTCTCACTCCTTCAATTGCTGGGATATTGTGCGCACAGTGAGGTGAGGACTTGTTTGAGCAGCTGCTGCCAATAATATGCCTGTCTGAAGGCTGTGCTAGCTGCTGGAAATTCTGTAATAATATTACCACAGTATGTGCTTCTCTTTGGAGGCGAGGAAGCTGTAAAGCCTTTAATGTTGGATCAGCTAGTATTCTATTTGCTCATGCAAATAGACTTTGGCCAGGCTGAATTTGTTGTTTAAAAAGCAAAACCTGGCACAATATTTTCACCACATCCTTTCAGATCTGAAATAGGCTCAGAAATGGGTCTCAGTGGTGTAGTGGTTTTCTGTACAACAGAAATTCAGAGTTGCCTGTTACATCACTCACACTGTGAATGACTAATCCATTATAAGGTGTTTAAATCTGGCTCTTGCCAAATTTCTCTTTACTCTTATAAAACTTTAACACATTATCTGACCAAAACCTTTTGCCTAACGCCCTTCTTGGGAGACAAACTGTGCAAAGTCCTCTGGAGCAGGGTTTTAATCCTTTCCAGTTTAAGGAGAGAAGGTCTCATTTATGCTCTTTCAGAGGTCTTGTTCAATCTTCTGAAGGACAGTGTAGAAGTAAATTCAATCTTCTGAAGGACAGTGTAGAAGTAAATTCAAGTAACTTTTCAGGTACAGCTGCTTTCCTCTCCAAGGACTGGAAAACCTCAAAAAGAATTTCCCATTCCGTAATAGTTATTTTCTATTTTTTTTCATCATCAACTTCGTTTTCCTAATGACAATTACAGAAAACTTAATTGACTTGTTCAGTGGAAAAAAGCAAATCATATGGAGAAATCACACAGTGGATTCATATTCTGCCTTTTCTTACAGAAGTAGCATTAGTTTATGTGAGAGCAAGCAGTTAGTCCAGGTACAATGTTATGCTAAAGTGCTGCTTTTAAACTCATTGGGTGTCTCTGCTCTGCTGTACTTTGCACACATACCCTGGCAGGAATGCTAGAAAGCAGAGGACTGTGAGGTTGACTGCAAACTCTGCTGCATTTAGAGTAAGAAAAAGAATTGTTTGAGGTTTTTTATTTGTATGGTCATATTGTTTCACAGGCCTGTGAGAGGAGAGGAAATGGCTGAACTGCTTGCATTCAGTGCAAATTAATTTGTAGCTGTGCCAGAAGGCTCCAACTGAAACTAAGCTGTGCTGTCCTGAGCCTTGTATTAGCTCACCTCTGTCTTCAAATGGTCGTAGCATTCAGATAAGAAAATCCAACAGGTTTAATGAGGTGAAATTAATATGACTTTTCTAAATTTGTGGATCCAGATTCTCCCAGTGAATGAAACTCTTCTTTCAGGACAGTGGCTATGTCTGTTCTTGTATTTTTTTCCCCCAGCCATATCATCCTTAGGTAATTAAGGCTAAACAAAGTCAGGGGATAAAGTTTTTAGGTATCTTTGGGAAAAGTGTCATTGCAGAGGCCTGATTATGCAAAACAGAAAAGATTTTTTTCACTTGGCAAATGCCAATTAGCTTTTTCAGTGGCTTAGTGTAGGAGTTCAACATAATTTCCATATTTTGAAAATAAGATTTGCTGAGAGATTAGAACAACATGTATTGCAAAAAAAAAAAAAAAAAAAGGTACCATATTCTAAAAATTATTGTCTTTGCAGTTTTGAGTTAAGAGGACATAAAAGACGTGTTATATGAGTGTTTCATTGAAGAAAATAGAATTGCAAAACCAAGCTTCTTTTTTCTCATTTGTAAAACTTGCTCATTTTTCATTTTTGTGATTTAAATATTTTTCTTGAGGAGATGTCAGATGGAATTAAACAAATCACCAGTGCAATGCATTTCACTTAATTTTATGTCCACTGGATCTTAAGTGAAATCCACCTAGCAATTATTGCCATTCACTTGCAAAAATGGCTACATTCATAATTTATGTTTCCCAAAATATAGCCAGTGGAAGAAAGTGTGAAATGCTTCTGTGCTGAATTGAAAATATGAAATGAACTCAGAATTTTTGGCTTAGATTGAGTTTAAATATAACTCAGCATTGATTGAAAATCTCAGTATCCTAGATTTGCACTTTTAGGTTTCAATTTATACTAGGCATGAGTAAGTGTTGTTAACTGCATGAATAATGCATTATTTTTCAGCTCAGCTCATTCCCTTCACATATTTATTCATATATGCTGTTTAAATGAACCTAAATGCTTGTATTGGTAGGTGTTCACTGGTGTTCCTACAGTCTGCAGGATAGACCAGTTTTCTCAGTCTTAAAACTACTACAGAACTACTTACCCAGAGACCACCTTTTCAAACGATCATTTATATTTAGTTGTCATCTGCGTTCAATGACAGAAGCCTCCTTTCATACTTCTATATCATTATCTTGAATAAAATTCCTGTAAATTTGTATGTGGTTTTATAATAGATTTCTGGTGTCAGGAATACTAATTTGTGGAAATGAGAAGTGGCTTTTATGACAGAACCCAAATGCACCCAGGGTTTGGGGCCTGAGGATGTGTTTTTCTCTTAGACACAGGATACCATAATCAATCCACACCTTTTCAGAGCTCAAGGAGTCTGTGAACAATAGATTGGATAAACAGAATGAGGAAGTAGGGCTGAGTTTGTCAGGTTTCATTGTTACAGGAGCTGCACAGTTCTGTTCATGTCAGTTCACATAAAAGAATTTTGTCAGAGAAGAAAAACTAGTATTATCTAATTTTAGATTAATGGAAACTAATTTTGTCACTTCATTGGTAATTTGTGTTTTATTATTCGACAATTTAAATGTCGCAAACTTAGTTTTTACATTATGTCAGTTATTCAGACTTGTATGGATCCATAATTTATTACTGCCTCTATGCAGATGAGTAGTATATTGCCTTTATATAGTAAGTTTTAGTAATAGTTGTTAAAGTAGCACATTATTATTGTGCTCAAAGCACAATAAATAAATAATAAATAATAGATTTAATCTGCAAAAGAAGCTTTTAAACATGTTAGTGCTAGATATATACCACACAGCCATCAGCTTCTATATTACGTTTTCCTCAGTTTCTTACCATGAGTAATATATTTTCTTTATCCCAGTGTTTCTGGTGTTTGTTGCACATTAGATACTGGGAAATGCAAATAAAATGCATGCAGTCACAATAAAGTCTGCAACAGAAATGGAACTTAATTTGTGTTTCTTAAGTCCATGTTATTGCCTGGGTGCTGCAGTACTGCCCATCTTTTTTATACTACAGTTGTGTATTTGAAAATTATCTCTAAATGAGAGATAGCTATTTGAGTTCTTCAAATGAAAAAGATGAAAAGAATCTGCTTGTTATTAAATCTCATCCTCAATTCCTTCTTTCTGTAACTGGTAGTCCACTAAGATGGTTTAAAATAAATTAAAAAAGTAAAAAAAGAGAAAAATAATTAAGTGAAGTTTATTTGTGGTGCTGGGTAGAACTTAATTTTCTGTATTGTGGAGAATGTAAATGTATGTGTTACAGAAACATTGCAAAATTTTGCTATTGTGAAGTGAGATAAACCTAGAATGCTTTAAAATTTAACATAGAATGAAAATGTGAATAATTCCTATAATTTCTGAATCAGAATTTCTTTGAAATTACACAAGTCACTTATGCTGGTATGAGACAGTTTTTCCAAAGAAAAATGCCTGATTGTTTTCTCTTAACATTCCATCTTCCTGAGACCCATTTAAAGTTCTATAATCAAATCTAGAAACAAGCAGCTCTTCCATATTTATGACATAGCAAGACTCCATGAAATAGTAAGGCAGTGAGTGCTTCGAGGTGTGAACTGTTTGCAACTGTTACTGTCTATCAGTTTAATAAGACTTTCTCAGAAATGAGGAGAGTCTTTTCCAGTGCAGAATATAGAGTTTCTGTCAGCCCAGTACAAATAGAAGTACCAGTCATTTTCAGAGAAAATTGCATTTCATATGAAAAATGAAATAACTAAATGGTAATTAAGGCTTATGTAAAATCCAGTGAAATGACCCAAGGAATGATAGATACACAAGCTAGAGTCCCATAAAAATTATCACATTTTTCATGTCTTAGCTCTCTGATGTTAGTCAGCTTAGACTTTAAAACACATTGCTGCTGCTTGTCTTATTTCTTCTCAGAGATGATCCAAAAGGCCTGTGTATTGGGTTTGCATGGGCAGGGTTTGGTGGCAGGGCAGGGCTACAGGGGTGGCTTTTGTGAGAAGCTGCTGGAAGCGTCCCCCACTGACAGAGCTAATGCCAGTGGGCTCCAGGATGGATCTACCACTAGCCAAGGCTGAGCCCACCAGTGATGGCATTAATGCCTCTGGGATAACATATTTAAGAAGGGAAAAATGATATATTGCAGAGAAATAATTGTGGCCAGAGAAAAGAGGAATGAGAATATGTAAGATAAGTCCTGCAGACATCAAGATCAATGAAGAAGGAAGAGAAGGATCTGCTCCGGGTGCCAAAGCTGTGATCCTTCTGCAGCTTGTGGTTCTTTATGCATCTCTTATTTTCATGGTTAATAAATTCAAGTAGTTTCTCCAAGTAGAGGGTTTCCAAGCCGTAGTGGTAACTCATGAACGATCTCTCCCCATCCTTATGTCAAGGCACAAGCCTTTGATTCTATTTTCTCTCCCCTGTCTAGCTGAGGACAGAATAGACAGGGCAGTTTTGGTGGGCACCTGGCATCCAGTCAGGGTCAAGCCAGCACAGCCAGTTAGACCAGTGTGGCAGCATTCTGCATGATTTTGATCCCTGCACTTTGGGAATAACTCACCTGAACTCTGTGCCTTTCAGTATCTGGATTACAAAAGAGCCATTGGGTGACAATTACTTCTAATTGCCCTTAGCAAAGGCTGGATCCAAAGCAAATGGTTTTAGAGAAGTGTGCTCCGCTAAGCTGCCTACATAAACTGCTTTTCGTTAGTCTCATTAGCAGTCCCAGACATTTAAGGGTTCCTTTGCTTCTACTTCCACACCTGTGCTTCCTTTCCATCAGCATTGGCACACACTGCAGAGAGCGTGGGGAAATGCAAATGTCTGAGATAACTGGCAGTATAATAAATTAAATTAACTGACACCAAAATGAGAATGCTGGACAAGGAGATCCATGAAAACAAAGAAAGACTGGGCTTCATGAAATAGTAACAATATGAAAATAGGATTTTTTAGCAAAATAACTTTTATGACTCTTTCCTTTGCTGGAAACTTATTGGAATATAATTTATTTCTGATAAATGAGATGTGCAACTACCCTGTTCTGTAGGGTATAGCCTTTTGAGCGCTTTTAATGCCCAGTTTCTCAGCTCTCCAAAGGTATTAATCATGTGAACATCTCTAGTTTTTCCATGAGGGCACTCACCTGGTGTAATTTCAAGAGTATCTAGTCCTTAATGTGCATTTCAGGGCCCATATATAAATGGTACTGATGATCTGCCTGAGTTCCCTCTAGAAAGGCTGAATCTTCTAGCACCTATCAGTGGTCTGCCCAGCAGAACCAAAGACATCATGGCATGCACCAATACCCCGACTCTCTGACCCACTGCATGCTTCCTTGGTACTGGGAAAGAGCAGGAACATGCAGCAGTGACATCCAGCAAGGAAAAAGACTGTGACGGTGTGCTATATATGTGATGATTTTTAACAGCTTTTGTAGTCTGTAATGTGTCAGCATGAGAACTCAAGCATGGCAATAGGAGATATGGTTATGTCTTAGCAATATTTAACTATAAAGTATTTAAGGGAGAACAAAATGAGAGAACTGTTGGCAGGGACATTGAATAAGCATAACTGTTTATGGAATGAACATGATGGCAGTGGATAGCTATAGTAGACATTAGCAGCATTAGTCTTTGAACATCTGGGCAGCACAGTATTATTATGATAATGACAGCAAATTCCTTAATTGTCCTAATCCAGTAAGTCCTCAATACCCCTCTCTTGGCATTCCAGGTCCACACTCCTGGCACCTGATATGTTCAGAAGCCCTAGGTGGCTGTTCATCAGTATAGCCACTGATTCTTAGATGCTGGGATCTTCAACACTGATCCTCTTCTGCTGATGCTACCTTGGTAGTCTTTAAGTTGTCTCTTTATACCTTCAAGATGCTGTGACCTAGGACCTTCTCTACTTCTCAGTGTGTACTTATATAATCTCTCAGAGTGATTATTCATTGCTTCTGTTGCGTCAGTTCAATCTAAAGAACGGACTCATTGGTCATTGTTGGTCCCCATGTCCTCACCCTGCAGCTGTTTGCCAGCAGTGACAATTCCATGACACTGTTTCTCTGCCCTCATGCCACAGTGATTTTAATGGCACTGTTATTGCAATATTTTCCTGTATTTTATTAATGACCTTCAATCAGAAATGTTAAACTCCTTTATTTTAGTTCAGCATTTCCTATACAGAGGTCTTGCATTTGTGATCAGCTGTTTGGTTAATCCTTATGTTTCCACGGTGCCCAATATGTTTGTGCAGGGTTAGTGAAGTTACATCCAAGCCAGTCCCGACTTAGCAGTTCCCTGTACTTTGCTGTGATGATTTGCAGTCTTACACTAAAGCTTTTCTTGGCTCAGAGAGGCCTGGCTCAGCTTGGTTATTCAGTGAAATATTTTTTTCAGCAAAACAAACATGTCTTACCTTTCATCACTGTCACAAAGTAGTCAGTACAGGTTCATTGCACTTTTATGTATATAAACATCTTCCCAGAGTGCTCTTTATTTTTGATGAAAATCTCTTAAAGAAAGTAATTTTTCTGCTGTCATGATTTAGACAGAATAGCATTATGCCAAAGCAAAAATGAGATTAAACTGTTTGTATTTTTCAATCAAATTGAATAAAACCAAATGAACCGGTATAATATAGGAGAAGACACAAGTATAGTTTTCAGATGTTTCTGCTTTAATGAATGATGGCTAAAGGAGCAAATATGAATATTTTGTTACCTTTTAATCTACCAGTAATGATTTATAAACGTTGCATTATACCTTTCCTGTTTCAACCCTCAATGAGCATCTCTCATTTTTCAGCTTATATGTTCTTCAGAACAGGACATGTTTTCTTAGTGTCTAGAACAAAAGGGCTCTTGATCTTAATTGGGGCCTTTGGCTTCTATGGTAATCTAAGCTATTAGGGAACAATAGCCTACAAGACTGTTAGCAGTATCAGCAAGGACATTTCAAAGGCAATTAATGCCAGTTATTGTTGATATATCAGAGAAGAGGCCGCTATTGCTATGAAGTAAAAAATGGCAGTAGCAAGATATTACTAAGTTTATAAAATTCACTTTGCTTTTGTGGGCTAGGATTTTAATAACATCAGATTACTAGTTTACAGTCTGAATCATCTGATAATATATTGTATAGTAACTTGGTAGAAATATGTGGGTGTCCAGTGTCACTTCTATTTATCCTTTCCATCACCGGTGACCTGCTCCACCGGTGCAGGATAGAATGCTTTAGGGGATTCACATTTCAGAATGAAATAATTCTTGATATATGGAATCACTCTCTGCTCTTTAAGTCTGTATCTAGTGGTTTAGGAACTGTCATCCAGGCAAAGAGAAAATGTTCTTCCTGCAAAAGGAGCAGACAAATGTAGGGTTGCTAGAGTTTCATCCCATGTGCTCTGTTTCTTCTTTAGTTACAGGAAATATCTAAAATCATAGGCACTGTGTTGAGAAATTCAATTTAAGATGGACAAAGCAGTATACATAAAGATTAGAAAGAGGAAGCAAATATAAATGGATTCAAATGTAATGATAATAAATAAGCAATAATGGCAAAATGGTTGTCTCTAAATAACAGTGAATCAAATACTGTTGTATATGCATATGTCATTTTGTGTCCTTAGCAAGCTGTTGATTTTGTAACTGTGTCCCTTTCTTCTCTGCATAAACATGTTCTCACTATTGTTTAAAAGTCTCCAGCTGGACTACACCAAGCACATTGTTAGCTCGGGGTAAAGCCATGCTCACATAATCTAAAAATTTGCAAATCTTCCAAAGCCTTCTTTATAATTTTTCCAGGTAGGTAAATAAATTCACATTTTGTTGATTTATTTCACCTTATGTCCCCATAGAGTGGACACAATGAGGTTGCAACTGTGCAGGGACTTAAACTGAAGAATCTGTCATCAGGCTGGGAAGATTCTCAAACTCAGATACATCATCCCTAATCTAATCAGGATAATCACATAGGACTGAATTTCTTCATAGTTAGTGGGCTTATTTTATCTACTTTTTTTACTGATCTTGGGATTTTTACCTTCTGATATGCTGTCAATCCTTAGAAGAGTTTTCCTCCTTTCTTCCTTTCCAAGTTTTACTCACATCTCTTCTCTTAATTCACCTTCAAAGAATCACCTGCTCAGGAGTCATGTCTTGTTGGGAGAACTCATCTTGAGCTCTTTTTCTTGGTAGCTAATATGATGGTTATTTTTTAAAGCAATCATATTATCTTTTTTTTTTTTTTTAGCCCAATACATTTTATTCTCCCTTTCTGTAAGGAGAATATGTATGAAGAACCTAACATAAATATCTGGCACCACAGACAGGCTGGGATTTATAAGAAAGCTCAGCTTCTAGGGGATTTTGCAGCCTTGAATTCATCTCCTCTGTTCCCTATTTTTCTCTCAATAATTTGTGAACGTGCCCTCTGTCATCATAACTGCTTACCTGTGATAATTGTTGGAGTGGTAGTAGCAGATAGGAAGAAATTACAGATTTAAACCTGTTCAGAGACAGCATGCCAATACGATGAATTTATGCCTAAGAACTATGGTATTGTATTTTTGTATCACAAGTTGCTGGTATCTGTAAGCCCAGAAAGCCCTCAGTGTTATCTACCTCTTCCAGCTACGATGACTTGTATAATTCCTCCCCTCCTTCTCCCCATCCCCAAAAAGCCATTTCATAGGCTAAGATACTTGTCATTACCTAGCCTCTTCCCCAAGGTTCAAAAAGCCCATGCAACCCTTTCTCTTGCTTTTTCCCCTCCTGGATTCAAGCCAGAATAAACACCTGAAACTATCCTGAGGGGAAAGGAGCCCTTTGGTCTTTTGTTCTGGTCCTGAAGGGGCACACCTACTTTCTCCATAGTTCAGCTAGCCAAGGACTCTTGGGGAGAAGAAGAGTGCCCGCTTCAAAGAACCTATTTTCCAGTTTCATCCGCTGTCCTGTGCAATGTAGCTCATCTGGGTACTTGATATATTCATCTTACTTAATGAGGAATGCCCTGTGAAGAATGATACCATATATCTTGTCTTGTTAAATGTGTCACCCAGAGGCATATTCAGAAGTCATGTAAATTTCATGAGGAGGAATTGGCTTCTCAGTGCTCCAGATAAAACAGCTGGGAGCATGGGGATGTTATTACTAATAAAGGAATTGAAGAAGAACTTTGTGATAAGCTAGTATAAAATAAATGAAATATTATTTAGCTAGAGATTTATGCAAAACTCGTAACTACAGGATCTGAATATCTGTTTAACAGTGAAGGCTGTCTTGAAAATGGAAGGTCCTCTTATAAGCATTTTCAAGGTAGTTTATGAGTTCTTTCTTGCTAAAATCAGTGCCCAGAAATATAAACCTGCACATAGCAAAGTAGGCTAGCTTTGGATATTGTATTCACAGGCTGAGTTCCTGTTGGAGCAATGTTAACACTGAGAGTAAATAACTGAAAGTGTTAACTCAGAGAATGAGTCATTAAAAATGCCATTGCATGAGGTAGCCTGTTGTTAGTGCACTCCAAGGTAGAGTACTCCAATGGAAGAGTTACCATAGAAGTGACCACAGAGCTAGGCTATGAAAGTTGTCTTCTCAAGCAGGTTTACCTTTAGGACACCCTGAAATGTTTTCTGTCTTTTCTCTCATAGTTGGAAATTCACCCAGCTTCCTCAATTTTTCTTCTTTAAGATCAAATTAAAAGGGGAGATAATTAATTACAGAAATAGTCATAAGCATTAGAAGTATTGGTGTGATGTCCTCATATATAATTCATAAGAATTGGACATGATTTTCAAAAATGTGTCAGTATGTCACTAAGTCTTACTCAATATTATTTTACAAACAAGACATTTATATTCTCAGAAATAAATATATTTCAAGTGCATGTTTCAGATATCACATTAATAAGATAAATTATAAAAGGGATTAATTCTATGCATATTAGGGACATTTGCCGCCTTTTACATGAAGTCATGTCAGTATGGTGGTTGTAAAGCCTGAGTAGCAGGAAAGTGAAATGAGTTCTGTCTCCAACTGATAGAACTTCTTGAGCAATTAGATTAAAAAAAAAAAAAAAAAAAAGTATTCTTCCAGGTTCAGCTTTTGTTTTCTTGGGTAAAGAGAGGGAAAACAGAAAAAAACAGAGAGCAGTGATTTGTATATTAAGTATATGAATAAAAGTCCATTGTTTGCTGTGATTATGTAATGGGTTTACATGAGATATTTCCAAACATTCAGTGGAAGTTTTTAAACTGGAACCCTGACATTGGTCATATAATTTTTTGCTCTGAAACAGAGAGCCAGTAACTTCCAAGTGAATACAGGATTTGTATGGCCCAAGTGCAATGACAACAAGACTTAATGCTAGAATCTCCTGTATATTTACTTTCCCCAGTTGGGTGTTGAAAGGAGCAGTTACTTAGTGAAACTCACCTAGATGAGGAAAAAAATGCCACATGTCCTAAGGATGATATTTCTTACAATTGGAATTTTCTTGTCAAAAATATTCCTTTAGCACCTTTTGTTCTGGCTTACAGAAGTAATGTATTTTTCCTGTCTGTATTCTTAGAAAAAAAATTATGGTGTTCCCTTACTTTGGGTTTGCTATTGGATATATTGTATATAGAGCAAGTCTAATGAGTTCTTTTGAGGCAGTGTAACAAGAAGCAAGGTCACAAGGCTGCTGGATTTCATCATTGAATAGCCCTGTCAATTTTTAAGGCACGAAATTACATTGCTGTTCAAGATTAACGGAGGAGCCTTACAGGAGAGAAATAAAATAAAGAGAAGGAAAGTACTATGCTTTTGGATGTCTGTAACAAATGAACTGGAGTTCCTAGAGGCTGCTTTTCTTTGTCAGTGGAGTTCACACCAACTGCTAATATGTCTGAGGAATGCTTTTCTATTATGCACACGTGAGTCTGTGAAGCAGAGGTGTCCTTTTAATATTTATACAGAAATTATTTCATTGTTTACAAGGCAATTTCTTCTAGATCTCTGTTCAGTCTTTAGGATTATGCCCTGTAATATGTTTGGAAAAGCTAAGAGCAAGTAAAATTCATTTGTGAGAGAAATTCTTTCTTGGGGGAAATCTGTCCTGCTTTCAGAAAAGACCTAGTACCCTCCTTTAGGTCTGTACAATATAGGGAAAAAAAAGAAAGAGGTAGATGTTTCAGAAAATACAGTAGTAGTTAATTACAATTTCTCAAGATAAAGATAAGCAATGTATTTTCACAGAATTAAATTAGTGATTTTAATTA
Source organism: Regulus satrapa (assembly GCA_013396955.1). Classification (NCBI taxonomy): domain Eukaryota; kingdom Metazoa; phylum Chordata; class Aves; order Passeriformes; family Regulidae; genus Regulus; species Regulus satrapa. The sequence goes on from VWZN01014227.1 coordinate 88,803, forward strand.
TTAGAGTAATATTATTTATCTTGGAAGACAAATGAACCATTGTGGAAGAGGTAATTGAGAGGTGAGTTAGCAACAATTATATGCCTGTAGAAAAGTAGATAAATAATGTATAAACATGTAATTTAAAAAATCCATCCTGATTTGGGGCTATTGCTCTTGAAAAGCTAATAGAATAAGTATCCTGGGAAGAGCACCAGTAAAGAAAATGCTGGTGAGTAGCCAGCTGATAAATACATGTAATGTTTGTAGTGTTTGTTAGTGTTTGTGATGAAAGACAAACTGTCTTTGGGCATTAATCCTCAAGCAGCTGTTACCTTGACAACTACAGGTAAGAAATGGTTGCTGTGTTCATCTCTTCAGATTTGCTTTTAGCTTCTAATAAAATATTAGAATAGCTTGTCTTTTTGAAGGCTTCATGCAGCTTTCCAAAGATTTGGATCGATCTGTTTCAGAATGGCAGTTTTGCATATAGAATTGAATTTGGGGAACCTGACACATAGGAAAGACAAGCAGTTATTTATGCGGCATCTAACTTTGTGGCTGCCTTAGTAGGCAGACTATTATGGAAATAAAGCACATTCTGTTCTTTGCTGTGTTTTCAGCGCAGATCCTCAGGCTTACCTGTGTTGTGTCACTGGAACACAGGCACAGCTGCTGAGCTCCTGGCCTGGATGGGTTCAGAGGTGTCTCCCTGTGGTGTGAACACATTCTGTCCCTGCCTGCCTGCTCAGGTATTCCACTGCATCCCCCATACTGCGTGGTGGCAACGTTCCCTGGCATGCTGGCAGGGGTTCCTGGTGGAAGGAAGCAGTCTCAGGTGGCAGTGCAGCAGAAAATACCTCTTGCAGCATAGTCATGTGAACAAATGCATCAAGAAGCAAGTCATACTTAAAACAGTACTCAGCAGTGGCTCTCTCAATAATCTTCTTTTATGAACTATTCTAGGTCAGCATGGTGTGGTTGGTGATGCCTCAGAAGGGATAAGGAAAGGCCATTTTGGCGATTCATGCTACCGTAAGAGCTGACTGCTTCCTCTGGCTCCTGCTCATAGTCCCACAATTAGAATACAAGCCTGTGCATGTTTCTGACCCTGCTTCTGTGGAAGTGCAGCCTCACTCAGATCTGAATAATGTCTTTGTATACTATGAAGGGAGTGTCTTGCTTGGAATTTGAGTGATCCTCATGTGATATGCTAACCAAGTAACAATGTACCTTGATTGTTCTTGAGAACTCTGTTAAAGGAAATATAACATTAAAGCTTCAAGTTTTCTCTGTGCAAACTGATCCTTGAAACTGATCCTTGAAGCTGTTGTCTGTGCTCCAAATTGGGTTCCCAAGAAATGCATCATGATTAGCAAGACTACAATTTCCTACTTACATTGAAAACTAATAGTTTTGCATATGCTAAAGTTTATAGTCAGTATGTAGACACTCTAAAAAATTGTTCTTTCAAAGGTCCTCAGGATGTAAATATGTTTTGTCCATTCATTTGTTTACTGAAAAAAAAAGGAAGTTCAGCAATAGAGATGGGATTTTGATAGTGAACTTGTGACAAGTTATACAAATATCCTTATGGGCCTTTTAGCAGATTCTCCTTTATTAAAAAATACCTGTTAAATCAGATACTTAGTTCTATCACACTCTGATATGTATTTTGATGTTTATCTTCTCTAGCACTGAGGCGTTATGTTTTCAGCTGATGTACATCCAGTTACTTAGCAATAGAATTTAATGTCTTCTGTATTAATAAGAGTGTTGGAAAGTGTGAATGGTCCTTTGACAGAGCTATTAAGTCAACCCTGGAAGTTACAGCTATTTTTATGCAGGAGAGATAAACAGAAGTTTAATATTGATACTGAAAATTTTATTCTGATCAGTAGCACCTTGTGATCTATGGAATAGCCTTAGGGTATAAGCTCAACAATCTGATCTCAGAAAATTGGGTAAACTGCTTGCTCAGTTCAGGCTTTTGTCCATATATTAATTTACTACAGTTTTGTGCATGTATGTAAGTGTACCAATGTTTTAAGTTTTTATTGCAAAAAAAGTTTTTCAATTCTCCTCCTTTTGACAGCAGAAGAAAAATATTCAAGGTGCAAGACTGTGAGATTATTTAAAAGCTGCAGTCTTATTCTTGGCACTGAAATGAAATTATAAGTAAACACTGTTGACATATTCATCAGTTTGATTTGTTGTCTAAGACTCTACAGAGCAGCAGAAAGGCTTTAACAGCATTTGCCTATTTAATACTGCAGCTGTTTCTGGTTCAGAGAACACAACACAAGAGTTATCAAAAATGACCGACCAAAAATGGAGACGCATTCCAAAACATTGTCAAGAGAATCAGTGAGGATAATTTCTGCTTTCTGCCCTTCTCCTTGTCTCCTGGAATAATCTGTCTGCCGTCATCATCAGTTTTATCTGGCCTTCTAGGTCTACTAGACACTGAATGTGCATTGTTACCAATGTCTTGGATATTCTGGTCAGTAGGGTGATGACAACATCTATGGGAACTGAATAGAAAAAACGTGGACATACACTGAATGCCAGTTTGAAGGAAGTGGGATAACAGCAAGGCTCTTCCTGTTGTAGCAGGTGTTGGCAAGATTAGTTAGGAATATATACAATTAGACATACTACATTATATCATTTGATACAGAGCCAGAGGAAAAGATCTTCCTGTGTGTTACGATACAGCAGAAACTGTCTAACACTTTCAGCAATATCCTTTGCAAGAAAAAATTTGAAGAAGTATTACAGTATTTCCACCCGGCTTAGTTCAAGATGGAAATAAAGAAAATTAGTATCACCTCCTTTGCTGGGTCACTGCAGAACACTTTTTGGCATTCTAGCAAGAGCATTTTGGTTGCCAGGAGACAAAAAGTTAATTTTGGAAGGTAATGCCCTATAAACAAATAATGCAAACATTCTAGATCAGAGTAAAATCTTATGCTCTGCAGCCAGAAGATTGCCTTTTAAAAGGATTTACCTCTCTACCTTACTGATAAAAACCAAATTGTTTTAGTTTTGTTGCTGGCAGAACAAAATCCTGAACAGTAAAATCTTTGGGTGTTGTTAGGTAATCAACATAAAAATAATGCTGCAGCAGGCTCATCTAGGTTAAGCCATCTGCTAACTAGGCTGGTACATATGTCAAATGACAGACTGCCAAAACTGTTTTTCATTATCTTAAAATACAAGGGAGACCAATGAAATGTTACAAGGACAAATTCAAAACAAGCCCACAATTAATGTGTGGCATTAATTTCACCTTATGGGACATTGCATCTAAAGGCTTTTGGGACACTAAACATTTACTGATGCTGTTAAAGTCTATACACAAAACCATACTGACACCTCAGAGCGGAAATAGCAGCAGAGCAACGTAAGAGACACAAGAAGCTGAACCTCTGATGGTTGTGCCAACTATAGCAGTACAGAAGCATTTCTCTTGTCTAGCTGCGAAACTGAATCTTCATATATTCAAGATCAAGATTGTCAGAGCTATGGAGAACTCATGGAAGATGGATATTTGAGACAGGAATCACTCATGAAGTCATTTGAGCTTTTCTGGGTGGTGATAGGATCCATTATTGTAGGGATTGGTTTTAACTGAAAATCTTTTGATTATTTGGGAGAACAGGTAAATAGGCAGTGGATTGCAGTGGTCAGTACCTAGTGAACTCTGATGTTGAATAGTTTTGACAGCTCAGGAGAGTTTTGCAATCAGTGACTCATCCAGTACATGAGAAAGTTCAAGTAAGTTAAATGAATAAAATCTACCTGACTGCTAAAATGATTGTAAACTGACAATCAAATGACTGTGGAGTTACAGTATTTGCAGAGAAAAAAATAGGCCTCAGAGAAGAAGTGCAACAGTTATTTGAACATTTGAGAATATGTCTTATAATGGCATAATTAAAGATTATAAGATAACTGAGAGGTGACTTGATTATGGTACATAAGTTCCAGGAAAATATCATCAGGTAGTAATATTATCTTTCTGTCTAAAAAAGAAAATTACACCACAAACCCCAGCACCTGGGAATAAAAACCAAGCAAACCTGTAATCAGATGTAGAATCAGATTTTTATCAGTGTGGGTGATAAACTTTTCCAGTGAAGTGGGTGCTTTGTGAAGTATGATGTTTTATGAAACACACATAATAGGGCTTGTTAGAGATGCAGATGAAATGGCTTTGCCTGTGAGGTTCAGAGTGGTGTGATCAGATTACTATTGGTCTCTGAACACTATACCATAAAATATTTTTAAAGGTGTTTGAGCTTCAGTTGAGAAATTTAAATTGTTCACACATCCAGAAAGATTGAAAACTGACAGAAAGCTAAACTAAAGAAAGCCAAGTTCATAGTGAGGTAATGTCTTTTATTAAAAATGGGAAAGTACAATTGTATCTGTATATCATCATTTTAATGTGTAGTCTAAAATACCTATTTTAATTTCAAATTTTTGAAGCCTGAATCTAGTAATTATGTTTTCATTATTAAAATTATTGAAATTTTCACAAATCTTTTGGCAATTTTCAACACTAATTATGATGCAGTTTTTAAGGTTTCTGATCTAAGGTACATCTTTTGTTCCAAACACATTAAAATAAATAAGAAAACATTATATTTGTAATAGACTTGTGAGTTTTCGACTTCTGATTTTTGAACTAGTGTAACCATGGTGGCTATTCCTACATGAAAAAGAATAAATTTGTGGTTCTTGTTATTAAAATGCCTTATTCTAGCTACAGCTTTTAGCCTAGAAATTACCAGTTCAAGACAAAGATTGCCACAGCAGCTAAATTTACAGCTTTGATAGAAGAGATGGAGTTTGCTAGATAGCAATGAGGTTATGTAATGATGCTCTTTGGTCTGCTGGATGCAACAAGGCATAGGACTGTGCTGAAATACTTCCTGTATGAACTGGGGGCTGGGAGTGGTGTGAGATCCAGTTACGAAGGTGGACTACAGCCTACAGGAAATGCAATGTGAATACTCTCCAGCATTTCTTTATGGTGTGTGCAGAACTGATTTTGGGCCCAGACAGGTGAATTATTTTCCCTCAGTCACCCAGGCAGAATGTTGCTGTGTCAGATGTTACAGGGCTTGCTCACAAGCATTGCTTGGATGCTGTTTGGATCGTGAATAATGTGCATGTTGTGTGACCACTTATAGAGGAGCTGGAAGCCCACAAGGTTTCTAGGAGGAATAAAGGGTCTAATATAAAGGTCTATCCTTCACATTCCCTAGCACAGTAAAACCAGTTTCCTTTACTTCAGCTGTGAAGTCTCCCCACTGTGAAAACTAGGAACAAATCATTATTGAATATATTGTTCAATATAGTTCAGGCAGCTATTGTTCTTGTTCTACCAAAAGAGAAAATTTAGGAGAGCTGGCAGAAGTGGCTAAGCTTACATGCATCTCTTATATTAGAGAAGCATTTGGTGGTGGACTTCAGGACAATGTTCAAAGGATTTTGTTTTGAAATTGAACTTGTCTTTATTTAGATGGGAGGCTTTTAATTTGAGAGAGGGAAATCACATGGTAAATGATGCTACAAATTGTGCTCCTTCTGGACCAGTTTAATCCCAGGTTGACAGTGTAGTCTCTTGGCTCACTCAGCTGTCATCAGCTCTGACACTTGAAGGAAAGCCCAGGACTTGTAATACTGGAGTGATGTTCTGATCCTCAGCAGATATTAACTAAACCTCCTCCACTCCATTTTTTATCTTCTTCCTTTCCACTTTGTATCTTCATTATTTTTAGAAATATTATGGTTCTTATGGGCCATATGGTTAATATTTATAGGTATAATGCCAAAGATAATTTTCCCTATTTTTTTAGGACATTTTAGAATGTTTTCATAATGCTAAATAAACCTAATAGGGCATAATTCCATCTTCCTTTTGAAGACACTTTAGAAACTCTAAATGTTGGCTTTATTTGGCCTTCCCTTCCCTTTTGGGTATTATAGCAAAGGTAATTTTTAGCTTCTCACCTTTCCTTTTTTTCATTCACTTCTTACAGACTACTGTAAAACAAAACAAAAAACAACAACAACAACAACAAAAAACCTAAAAATTTTTGAACATTCAGAACTGCTATTTTTTACTATCATTATTTAAAATTATAAATTCATATATATAAGCTGATTGATGATACCAAACTAATCTTGAGTGTAAGTGTTCTCTAGTTATTTTTGGAAATTATGTTTCAGTTCTCTAATTATACTGCAGAGGAATTACTTGCCATGTCCTCTATGTTGGGCTAAAATCTGTTGCCTTTAAAACTGTAAGAAGTTTACATTTTACTTCAATGGAGTCAGGATATAATTCATTAATTACTGAAAGTGAAATATTTGAAAGTAAGATTTTTCCCTAGGAATGTAGTAGCCACGAAAATTCTGCCATGGAAATTAGATGGCCAAACAAGCCCAGAACATAAAAGAACTTCGTGGGTACTAGGAGCTATGAGAGGAAAATTCTTTCCTCCACTCTAATATTGAATAATAATTTACAAAAAAAGAGAATTAATTGGTCTTTTCCTATTAATGTGTAAATTTTTAGTGAAAATCTATATAAAATAATTTAAAAATCTATAGAAACTTGAATATCTGAGGCAATTTTATTAGTAATACCTGAGTCATGTACGGTGGAGTATGAGAGTAGTTTTGCAATGGGAATGGTAATTTTTGATAAGATGAAGTTGCCAGTAGAATAGTAACGAATCCTTTTAAAAGAGATTATTTCATTATGATCTACAAAATTTCACTCCTTTGACTTGTCTGGGTTTAAATTTCCACTCGACATAATGTTGTTCAAGTATTATCCAATCTATTTAAATTAATAAAGAGCTAGTTGGATCTTGGCCTTTCAGAAGAAAATAAATATCACTAGCTACAATGCTTTAATAAGTGAATCAGGGCTTTGCCAGCTAGAATGAAATAACATTAATTATCATTGCTTAGTTTTTTTACATCTGCCTGACATAAAAATTCCATATTAAACAAGAGGATGGTAGATAATGTATAATGACCTGTTAGTATATTATTAAGATGGCTATTGTTTTAGGTAGCAATACAAGTAATGAATAAATGTTTTATCATATTAATGTATTTAAAGACATTTCTCCAGCTGATCTTCAATCTTGTACGAATCATAGTTTATCCAAGTGAAAAAATTTATTTTCAAAGTGCAAGTAGAAAATTTAAGAGACAAATCAGCTTGTCTTTAGTTTCCACAGAAAGCTGTTTATTTTTTCTCATGCAGTGCTGGACATGTACACTGAAGATGCAATTTGCTTTTGCCAGATAATTCCAAGCTTTCAAGCAAAATAAAAGAAATTACAATTCTTATTTAAATTTGATACAATTTCCAGTGTTGTTATTCAAGGCACACTTAGAAATATTGCTGACCCCAGCGTAAGACTTGTACAACCTGAGAGTACTTTGATCCAAATGTAAGCTGATACATAAGAGGAGTTTTGTAAGCCTGACAAGTGTAGGGTGGAAGGAAATCCTGATCCCCAGATTCCAGCCTGATTATGGAACCATTAGTTTTATGACAGACAAGGAGCTACCATAGCAATGAGTGATCCCTTTATTTATATTGAAATTTTCTGCCAATGGTTGCAGTGTTTGGAAATATTTTGTTTGTTAAATTTCCCTGACGTTTCCTTGGAAGTCTATTGAAAATTAACTAATTCTTTGGGCTTCAAGCAAAAAATTATACTTTACTCTGGGTTCTACTTGATTTTTTGTATTTAGGGGTATCACAAAAATTTTAATATATTAATCTTCTCTATATTCTCTATTATATAGAGAAACCATGAGGGTTTCAAGGAGTTATGAAAAATATTGAAGAACCTTACATACCTAAAGAAAAATAAGTGACTAAGTTTAGTAGTTTAGTAGAGGAACTGAAGACAATGTGCTGTCAACTGCAGTATATCAAAACTGGTGTGCAGTGGATAGCTCTTTTGACTTTTTTTTTTTTTT
>VWZN01014227.1:96813-114189 GCA_013396955.1 Regulus satrapa
TTTTGTCATGGAACTCTGGGCAGCAGGTCAGAAACACCAACACATATTTGTCTAAGCACAAAACGTAGTTGTAAATTGTAAATTGTATTAGGTATTATGACAAAGGCAAAATGCTTGTCAGCCACAAAAACACACACATATATTTATCCCACTGTTTTCAGTGTAGTTCCCTCAGGTTTACAGTGGGATAGGTAGGGATACAGGTGCTCTATAAGCAGGATTAACTCACAGGAATATCAGACATTAGGCCTTATTTCTTCTCATTACTTGGGTGCCCTAGGGAGCCATGCTGGTATAATGAGAGCAAAGACACTAGATAATTTTAATGTGCTTGAGTATCTCCATTCCAGAAGAATCTATTTGGTTTTATTATGGATACAGTATGCAATTTAGTTGATAATAGCAGCATTGAGCCTTGAAATTAAGCAACACAGCTAAAGAAGGGCTGTGTGGCAAAGTGTGTTTCATGTCTATAATTACAGACTTCAAAAACCCTCTCTTTCCCTTGAAATCTCTTAAAGATTGCCATCTAAAGGGAAATTTCTATAACTGAGTTAAATACTATATATTTTCAAAACTCATGTGGGAGAATCACAGTAATGTAAGAAACAATAACTCTAATATTGTTGTAGTTGTAATTATTTTGCAACAATCACTTTTTTCCCCAGGAAGGCAGCAGTGATCATGATGCATCCTCTAGAAAGATATCTAAATGTTTCTCAGTGCATATCACCTGCAGCTTAAGGTCTAATTGCTTGTTTTCTCTATCTCTTTGTAATAGCAGTTCTGTTTTGCAGAAGGCTGAAGATGATTCATGGAGGAATTGTCTTCCAATCATGTTAGAATCCATTCACACAGCTGCTTAAAAGGATTTTAACAGGGTAAGCTTAACAGCTTATTCACTAGGATGGCTCAAAAATTGGATTCTACAAAATGTACCCATATGAAAATCTTTATGCACATGAGTGGCTTCATTTGTGCCACAAGTGAAAATTGACTGAAAACTGACTATTATTCAATAGTTACAGAGCTAAATTCCTGTAGTTAAGTCATGAAGCTTGAGTTAAGTCTCTGGAACTTTTTAGTCCTATAAAGTTCATAGTTATTTCTCTTGTCTTGGTAGCTATTACTTCAGCATGGTTGAAGAGGAGCAGAGCATAAATCTAGGCTTTCAAAGCTTAATTCTACAGCTCATTAATTTTTTCAAATACAAAAATCAACAGAATATTTCCTGATGTGTTTTGATGTTGGAATATCGTATTCTCTGATCATTACATGTGGCCTTGTGCCCATACTGTAGGACTGCAGTACATTAATCAGGAGTGTAGTGTGACATCTTGGAGAAGCACTAGGAAGTAATCTGCTGCCTCCTGCCCACTCCTTCAGTGAAGGTGTTCTGAAGCCCAATACAATATTTACTTTCTATTTATGTATTCCCTCACTTTGACTGGGAAGTTGCTTTTAGATCTGTGGGAGGAAACAGACATTTTGTGACATAAACATATTTGCGAGAAGCCATGAGACTGTTATTTCTGTATAGTGAGTATAGACACAACGAGAAATGGGACTTAAATCTCATAAGGTAGCCTCAGGCCAGTTCCTTTTAGGGATGTATATGTCAGAAACATGTGACAGTAGGGAGCTGAGATGAAGTGCTGTGTTTCAGTTGTCTCTGTTACTCACTGCTAGTTTGGCTTGCAGTTGTCTGTGCAGGCGCTTTAGTTGAGATGACAGTCATGGGAGTACAGCTGTTCTGCTTTGAGGGACAGCTCATCTGGAGTAGACAGATGCTCTGAGCTGGAGCAGAGCCTGAACTGGGAGCCCAGCTGGATGCTAGCTGGCTTCTTGCTGGTCAAACATCTTCTCAAAGTCAGGCATACTGGGAGGTGCAGCACAGAGACACAGATTTCTAAATAAACTCAGCCAGGCTCCAATTTGGAGTATTAGCTGAAGTTCAGAGCTCCCAACAGAGCATTCAGTAGTGACAAACCTAAAGCTTAAAGAGGGACAAGAACAAAGTTTCCTTTTAAAGAGGGACAAGAACAAAGAGGGAAAGAAAATGATGATCTCTTTTTGGGGACTTTGCTTTTTAGCATAACAGTGATGTGTTCCAAGTTAATGCTTGGAACAGCGCTGTGGCCTCAGCCAGTGTTCTGGGAAATAAAAAGCCATGATGTCCAAGTGACTCTGTGACAAATCTGGGCTTGAATATTACTCATGTACATCTTTCCTACGTCCTGAACTCCTGAAGCTACCCTCGCAACCCCAAATATAACTAAAAAGTAAAAGATTCTTAAGGAGACAAGAATTCTACAGCAGATGAGGGAGAGGATTTTCTGGTTATATTGATTGTGGATGAGGATGGAAGATAGAGGTTTTTTTAATAACTAAAACATTTTAGAATAAATATGTTTGTTCTTTTTAAGTACAGTTTAGTCTGAGAAAGCCAAGTTGGCTTCTGTGTAGAGGTTGTGTGGGAGACCTTTTCACTTACCCACTGATATTTAATGGCATTAGATAGCCTTCAGACACACTTGTCATTGATTTGCTTACGTATTCTGGAGAAAATACAAGATGAGCAATGAGGCTCTGTGGTATGTAGCTGTTACATATTTGCCTTGCTGCTTAGCTTGAGCATGGTCAAAGTTTCTTTCAAGCCTTGCAATAAATCCTTAGGGTATGTTACAAAAAACTTCTCTATGAACCCATTAGTAATTCCCCGACAATGCCCAATGAGGGAGAACCTCAGGATTTTTTAAAATTAAAATACTGCACAAAGGATTGGATGAAATATTGTTAAAAACATTGGGAATACTATCAAGAACTTTATGATACATACTACCGACATCTATCTTTTCTTCCTTTGAAAAAATATTTCCCATTTTCATGTAATAATTGAATATAATATGTAAATTTGGTCCTTTATTGTATGTTTAGAAGCAGCTGTGTAGTTTCCATCACTAGCAGGACAGCAGCAGATCCTTATCTCCCAGAAACAGAATCATATAACTCATACCTGAGGTATGGTTTAAAATGGAGATATATTTCCCTATAAAGTTCATTTTTTTCCATAAGTTTGCTACAGCTTCCTCATTGTCTCCTGTTTCTATAACCTTTTTTACCTCTTTACTCTGCCTCCATTCCAGAGGATTTTTTGAGTATGATCTGTTGAGACCCTTTCCTCAGATTCAGAAGCAGCTGCTTCACAAATTAGTAATTGTCACAGTTCTTACTGAGGTTTTTGGGCATCAAAGAAAGGCATCCCCACTCGTTGTTGACATGCAAACCATAGCATATGGTTAAAAACTTCCTCACTGGGGAAAAGAAAAACTCTCCTGTGGAAAATGCTGTGTGTGCAGCAGGTAGGCTATCAAGGAAAATTAGGAATAATAATAATTTTACCTGCTTTAGTTGAGATTGGGCGAAGAAAATTTTGGCTTGAATTACAGATGATGTGTAAGAAATGATTTCTTCTTTTGTTTAAGGAAAAATAAATCCCAACAGCCCATCAGTTCCAGACTAGTCTCAGAAAAAGGTCTAAGGATTTTCATGTCTTCTGCAGTGAATTAAATATTTATGTTCAAATCAATTGGACATTAAGAAGAAAAAAACCAACCATTTGTCAGAAATGTCAGTTTCTATTCAAGAAAGCTTCATCGCAGATGTTACAATTCTATTACTCCCTTGCATGCCAAATCAATCAGAAGAACTTGAAAAAAACAATCAAACACACATTCTTAAAAGATTGTTCTTGTTTGAATTAGTCTCCAAGATCTTTCAAATGGCAAAGCCCACATTAGGATCTTTCTAAATTTCTGTTAATGAGGCTCTCTTGTGTTAGATTTAAGTAGGCTACATACAATAGGTTATTATTTTTGCAAAGTACTATGAAGCCATTCAGAGCCAGACAATATAATTAGTATTTCTTATTCCCTGGGCAGTCCCAGTAAGGCTGTTACTAACTTTGATAACATCATGGAGAGTGACTCAGATACACTTCCAGATAATTTTCCATAGAAATTAGATGTGTAATTTGTATTATTAAAAAAGGCAGCTAATTAATGTCTCTGATTTTATTTAAAATATTTAAGCCTTGTTAACTCTTTCAGATAACTTTAAATAAATAATAAAATGAAACCACCACTCTCAGGGCTCGCCAGTCCAGACAGTTTTTCACACAGTGAAGTGTACATCTGTCCAAGCCACGAGCAGTTTCTCCAGGAGAATTCTGTGGGAGACAATATCAAAGGATTTGCTGAAGTCCAGACAGACAAACATCCACAGCCGTTCTCTCGTCTGCTAGGCAGGTCACCCTTTCAGAGAAGGAGATCAGGTTTGTCAAGTGGGACCTGCCTTTCCTAACCCCATGCTCTCTGGGCCTGATCCCGTGGTTGTGCTGTATGTGCAATGTGATGGCAATCAAGATTATCTGTTTCATAGCCTTCCCTGGTACTGAGGTCAGGCTGATAGGCCTGTAGTTCCCTGGCTCCTCCTTCTGAACCATCTTGTAAATGGGTGTCCCATTCACTAAATTCCAGGTAGCCAGGACTGCTGGTTGATTATGGAAAGTGGCCCAATGAGCACTTCCACCAGTTCCCTCAGTACCTTTGGGTGGATTGTATCTGTCCCCAATAGCTTGTGTGGGTCTAAGTGGTGCAGCAGGTTGTTGATCAATTCCTGTTGGATTATGGATTATGGATTATGGGTACTTCATTGTGCTTCCTCTCCCTGTCTCTAGCCCTGGGGTCTGGGTGCCCCAAGGATGCCTGGTTCTATTGAACAAAGAAGACATTATGTACATTAGCCATTTTCTCATCCTTTATCACTAGCTATGTCACTATGTTTCCCTCTGCATCCAATAAGGGCTGGAGAGTCTCCTTAGCCCTCCTTGTCTTTCTGATTTATGGAATTTTTTTGTTGTTGTTTCCTTCTGTGGCAACAGATAAAGTTCTAGCTGAGCTTTGGCCTTTCTGTTTTTTTCCCTGCATAACATCACAACATCCTTGAAGTCCTTCCAAGTTGCCTGCCCCTTCTTCCAAAAGTGATACAAATGAATATTCCAACAGAACAATAGAGCAAACTTGCCACATCAACTATAATTCAAAGTCATTTCTTTAGGTCAGGCAGAAGTATCCTTCTTATAGCCAAGGAAAGCAACTTCCTCTGTCCAGCCTTTATGGATGTCTTCTTTTTTGAGATGGTCCTTTCTAATAAGTATATATGTACCACTTCCCCTTCCTTCTTTGCTGTTAAGTGTATGTAAATGTTTCTTATAGAGCAGAGCCAGCTCTTCAAGATCTATAAAGAGGCATATTTTTAAAAAGCATATATTATGAAAGCTCTTATAATAGTATATATTTACATATTTAACATACATGTATATTTATATATGATATATATCAAAGCTTTTACAATAATATGTGTATTATCATAGCTTATCAAAGTTCTGAAAGGATTTTTATTTATCTAAGGGATCAAATTGGTCAGAGATGGCCAAGAATATCTTCATGTGTTACTGTAAATGATTTATGAACCCTTGGTTTTCATGGCATGTTAAAAATTCATATGAACATTAGATTTAAAATTTAATTATCTGAACTAGCTGAAGCACTTCTTAAGGCTTGTAATTTGACATATATATAGCATTATACACAGCAGGGGAGACTTGGGACTTGTGTCCAGATCATCAGATGTATTATGTAGCCTACTCTCATTGACAAAGAGTCTAAATTTAGTACTTGAATAACTCAGTATTTCCCTTTAATCATCCAAATACAGAATATGTCAATTATTTGTGTTTACTCTCAGCCTGATTTTGTTAAATTTCTTTAGACATATTTGGATTAGTAGACAGTAACAACCTACATAACTAAGAAGCACTACTAAGTGTGAGTGGTGATGGTGAAATCTGACCCTGAGTCTGCTCTTTGCTATCTTTCTGGTTTTGGAAAAACTGTAAACCATTTGCCTTGCACTTAATTAATTATTTTATTGAAATCATGTAACTTTATTGGGGCTGTATTCCTCTTACTTGACCAGAGTCATCTGAGAACATTACTGAAGCACACTAAAGATGTGCTCCAATTCACTTTCTGAACTGGCTTTTTAGCAGACAGTATGAGGGACCACTGGAAGGCAGATCATCCCACCATTTTAAGAGTGTGACAAACTGCCTTGTGCAGCTGCCTGTCTCTCTCATCCTGCTATCCATATAGGAGTATGGACTGTTAGGTAGGTAAATACACCTGGTCAGACAGGGAGTTTCAGGTACCAAGTTACCAGATGAGTCCATCAGAGATTTTTTTTGTTTGTTTTTTTTTTTTTAATTGCAAAATTAAACGGGGATTTATAAGGTCCTATTTTTCGTAAAATAGCAAAATATTGGCAAGGAAACTGCTAAGGAAAGCTTCTGCTAGTATTCTCTTAAATTCCTAACAAAATTATTGAGAATGGAAGTAAACAGAGAGCTTCAATCATAATTTAAAACTTTAACCAAGATGGCAAATAAAATATTTTTTATGTGTGCTTATGGGATTAAATTTGCTAAAATAATTTATTGGAGATTCCTGGAATAAGAAAGCTAATAAACTAAAAAGCTTCAAAAGTTGCCAAAAGAAGTAATTCTTTAAACATTTGGTTTCAGACTTTGTGTGAGCTGGAAGAAAACTCAAAACTTCAGTGTACTTAAATTTGAAATTCTAGGGCTACAGTCTTCTAATATAAAGGTATTATAGCTTTGAAAGAGCTAAGATAAAGGAAAATTAAACTATTTGCAAGATAAAGTTTTCTTGCATAAAAGAGAGAAAGCAATAACTGATATGGATAATGTAAATGTTTATATTTCAAATGTTCTCTGCCAGACTTCGTACAAAATATCAAATATTCAAGAATATTTAAACTGTCTATCTTATTCCAGATGGTAAAAAATTGCTCCCTATTGTAGAAGTGAGCATGAAAATCACAAGTATGCACCTAAGCAGAAAAGAATGTGCCCAGTTCTGTAATATAAATTTATAGCTCTTGGCGTAATGGTTATTTAAGGTATCTCTTGCTAAGAAGGGGCTGCTTCTGTAAGAGGAAGCTGCAGGAAAATGGAGCTATCAGATACTGCACCTTAGTTCTCAGAGAAGATAGATACTGTGGTTGTCACAGGACTGGCAGTTCTCATCCTCTTGGCTGATGATGTTGTGATTTTTGATGTTTTCTCCTTCTCTGTGGAGCCTTGTTATTTCTGGGAGGAAATGTAACCAGCTATAAGTCTGTGCACTTACATCTCCTTTGAGGAAACAAGGATGATCAGTGAAGCAGCACAACACTGGCATGTACTGACCAACCTTTCTGGCAGCAAGAATCAGCCTGATAGATGAAGCTTCCTTTGTGAAGACATCGTACAGGCTACAGTGTTGATTAGGAGGGCCTCACTGAAGGTGAGAATCTTGTCCTTGTCTCTCCTTATCTTTCAGTATCCTAGTGGCAGTCTTGGACTAGGAATGTACCATCTGCTCTCTGGAGATCAAGGATATCCTATCATGATAATGGTACACTAAGAATGGAGAATGTTACATGAAGAGCATGCCTGCAATTGACCAACAAGTGGTTTGTGTTTCAGACCAATAAGTTTTCTCTGGTTGAGGCAAATTCTTTCAAAACTTGCCACCTCTCCTCCTCAGAGCAGACAAACAGATAAACATTTCTGAAATATATTTTTTTTTTACTTTAAAACACTGAAAATTCTCAATAAAAGAGTAGTAATAATAAACTTGTGGGGCTTGAGGTGTAACACAGAAATAGGTTTCCTTTTCCCTGTGTACAGTCACTTCAGAAACACCTGCTGCTTGCACTGGGACCAGACAGCCAGTCCTTTTGAGTTAGGCCTATACAGAGAAGAATGTGAAGTTCACATCAACTTTGAGTGATCCTTTGGTCTTAACAGCTGTATGTCCTGAATGCACACCAGCATGAGCTCTGAAAGGGTTTGTTTATATCATATTCCTCCATCAGAGCACCACCTTCTCACAAGACTCCTGAATAGCGTCATCAATACTCATGGAAAAGTTTCAGAGTCTTGAGGATATGTTTAAAAGGTGTGACACAACATAGCTTTCTGCCATAATGCAGAATTCAGCTCCTGCATCCTGGGGTAGTGGGTCTTTGGGCTGGGGTGTCCAATAAACTGATCTTCGGACTCAGATAAGAGGTTGAAATGTGAGAACTGAGCTAAATAGACAAGGCAGAGTCATGGGATTTCTTCCTGACCTATATCCCTCATACTACTCATATGCTTGAAGAGTAATTCAGATGTTTAGATGATGAGTAGAGGTTGAGAGTCTGTGTAGAATAGAAAAATACAGTTAAATGAGCAAATGAGACACATATACAAAGTAAAAACATTTCATTTGTAAGAATACCAAACAGAAATTAGGGAAATTATTGTGATTCTTGGAGAAGAGAACTGAAAATTTCTGATAAATGTTTGATTCTATTATTAAAATATTATCTACATATAGAAATAATACAATATAAACCAAACCGTGGAGTAATACAAGTAAGATAAGAACTACACATGCTGCAAAATAGTATTAAACTCCAACAAATTACATGTTTCCAAAAATATTTTAAGTTCATGTCTATATAGTACCAAGGAAAGCCAGTCAAATTTCTAGTTGGTCTGATTGTAAGTATTTATCAAAGCAGCACAAGAATCTCAAAGGGCACTTCACATTAGTAGAAAGTGCAAATTTGGGAACAGAGTGTGGTCTTATGATTCTTACTCTGAATCAACCAATAAGAACACTTTTTCTTCTAAGTTAAGATTCATAAATCCTAACATCTCTATATTTTGCCATCTGATCTGCTTTCTGAACTCCAGTCTAAATAGGTCTATATTGACTTAAGGAATATCCAATCACTGTAATGAAGACAGTAAGGTTCAGTTCAGTGGTCTTTAAGTCTAGATTTCAGTACCGCTTATGATGGCCCAAGGAATCCTACTAGGTTTCCACACTCCTGCAGAAAACCACAAGTTTTTGAGTTCCTACATTGCATTTTCTGGTTTTGTGGGAATATTTCAGATGCACGGTCCCCTCTGTATAGCCATCTAAGCTGTGATGTCTTCATCTGTGAGGAAGTACTTGTAACTTAGATTATGTAACTAAACATACTTTCAAACAGATGGCTCAGCAGCATCCATTTGTCTGATTTAGTGGGAACTGTATATGTTGTCCAAGTGCAGATACGTAGTTAGCAATCTCTAAAAATCTTTACTGCAGATGCAGAACTAGTGCACAGCTATGTGATGTGATTGGTAGTGGTTAAACTGGTAGAAGCCAAACAACTTACTGTGTAAGCATATCCAGAGAAAGTAAAGAAGTTCCCTGCTCCCTGTCCCTCTGAATGCAGTAACATTCAGCATCCTAGCCCTTACCAGACATTTCCCTTTGGGTCTTCATTGCAATTCCTGTCAACCTAAAGTCAACTCATGCTCAAGAACATTTTACACAGCTTTTCTATTTAAAGATTTTGGGAGTACTGCATTTCAACCTCATTGTTTTACTCCTTATGCCAGGTACTTTTTCTGCCACTGGTCATTCTATTGAGGCCTTAATGTGCTCCAAGATCACTGGAGGAAAATGCTCATTTTTCCCTGCTGGTGACAACAGTATGCTTCCAAAGGAGAAGTCTGAATGTCCTTGGACAGTAAGCTCTGTGGGTAAGTCTAAAATAGCTAACCATTTCAAAGTCTGCTGAAGTTCTGTTGTGTATTTGGGGTGATCTTAGTGGTATTAGGATTCTTCAGAGGCACAAGAAAAGTGAACCTATAGCTTTAGTGAACTAAAGAAGGTATATTTTCAAGATGAGAAGTGAAATTCAGAAAGACAGTTTGTTATGAAAAGGGAAAAAAGCTTTTTCAACAATCAAGTGGAAACCTCTGCTAAAGATCCAGCTGGAAATTGCAGGCAACTCCCTTCAAAATGGAAATAGTTCCATAACATACAACCAGGATAGCAACTCAGTACTTACTGCTCTGTGAGTGCAGTGAATCCCCCTGCTCAGCATGGGTCTTCTTGGGAAGTAAAGCTGAGGGAGCTAATGCCTGGAACAAGGATGATAAATTTAAAGTGAGGTAGTGTTCTTTTGTGCCTGGAACTGCAACAGACTGGACTAGCACTTCAGCAGCCTTGTCAGGATTTCCCCCAAGATTTTTCTCCTTTCTGGAGAAGAAAAAGAAAAGTTACTAAGAAGTTTTAGATATGGAAGGAGAGTAAGATTCCTAGGACCTAATAATTTACTTAATTCCTATCCAGAGCAGAGCCTAAGGGTGCTTTCACAACACCTGCATACCTGCAATTCTGTAGTCTGGGCAGGGGGCACAGGAATTCAGGAGAGTCAGTTGTGGGGAGTATATGATATACAGCCTTTTCTGCAGCCCCACAAAGCCAAATTGTGAAGACTTGCTGATCTTTTAATTAGATATTTATCGCAGCACTGGCTGGAGATCCTCTTTTGTGAACAACTTATTTTCTGAAGTTAGAGATGGCCTTTGAGAAAGATCTCTGAGGTGTGATCTCCAGAATGCCACATCATTGTTCTTCAGCACTCACTTCCACTTCCACTTGCATTTCTGAATCAAGACATGTTCTTTGCTTGGACTTCTTCTAGTAATGTTCTCTTTGGTTTTTGTTCTTTTGTGTTTTTTCCCAAGTATCTTTTCATAAAACTAAATTAAACTAAAAAAGAAGGGAGAGAAAATCAGTTTGCAATGAAGCATATGACACTTCACTTTTTTTATCTTAAAGTAAAAACAGGCAAAGACAAAGGTCCTGGAATATAACGGATCTATGAGCCATCTCTAAGAACTGCTTCAAAAAAAAAAAAATTCCTTTCTATCAATCTATTTTTAAATACAAAGGACTGGAAGAAACATTTTCAGAGATTCACTGGATTGAGTATGCAAGAGGAATACCATGGGAATAAGTTTAGAAATACTGAGAACTCAAATTCAGATGCTTTGATGTTAACAGCTTTTCTTGCCAAGACAGAATATTTTTCTCTACTTAGGATAGAAATTCTCACTGTTACATATATGCAGCTGAAGTGAGAATTTTCCTACTTCTGATGCAGGTTGGACAAGAGGGTCTTGCTGGAGCACATCACGTATGTTTTCTGCTTCTTGTTGATTAGAAGAATAACATTAGACTAATCTCCCTGCCACCTCCTCTTCTCTCCATGAAATGGGCTGATGGACAAGAAAACAGAGCTCTGTGCTTTGGGTTGAGATGAGCACTTTGGGCTATTTGGTCCTGAGAGTTATAGGATGTGGGTATGCATGGGAAAAATAGGAGCCCCAGGCACTATGGAAAAAAGTCAGAGGACTCTACAGCCCCAGAAAAACAGTTTCTGCTCAGAACTTAGGGTACCAGAGATCTGACATATTCACAGTAGTTCAGGTAGTTAGTTCAGCAGAGAAAGACAATATTTAAAGATCTACTGTAAGCTCATCTTCCAGCTGAAGAAAGGAAAAGACAAGAAAGATGCACACGGGTTGTAATGGATCTTGGTCTGCTGTCAATATAAGGAGACAGTGGACATGCCATCTTTCAATACTGCCCATGTGGCTGCTCCCAGCATGACACTTAGGCACTGCCTAATAATGTGTGATCCATTCCATGGAGGGACTGATGGGATGCTTGCTTATTGTATTTCTTACAATAGAGAGTGGCTTTAGCAACATTTGAAAACATTAGTTGATGGTTTTACAGTGTTAAATGTTTCCTGTTCAATACACTGAAATCACATGAGAACTGAACCACATTCACCCATTTCCAGATTGTGTGTGCCAATCTGCACAGTATGAGAAATTGATAGCAGTCGTTGTATCTTTCAAGCTCAGAAGGCATCAGAAGAGCCAATCATATCTTTTTAAAATTCCAGCTAGATTTCTAATGCACCTGGTAAACATTTGCCCTTCCAGAAACACAATTTCACTTTTGCCGAAATACACATTAAGAACGCTAATGCAGGTCAAATAGTTTATTGTTGGTATGAGCAACACCATAAGTAACCCATA
Source organism: Regulus satrapa (assembly GCA_013396955.1). Lineage (NCBI taxonomy): Eukaryota > Metazoa > Chordata > Aves > Passeriformes > Regulidae > Regulus > Regulus satrapa. The sequence continues at coordinate 108,881 of VWZN01014227.1, forward strand.
ATCAATCTAAAATGAATAACAAGTAGCTGCCATTGTATGATTTAAGATTCTTGAAACAAAAGAGAAGGCAGTAAGAAAACCAAAGAAAAAAGTTCCTGAAAAGACAAAAGAAAATAATTTTACAGCTGAGTTGCCTTTTTTGCATTTGCTGTGACACTGTGGTGGGACAGCAACTGTGGAGGTGAGTGGAGCCTCAGATAAAAGCTTGGAAAAGCTCTAAAATGTGTTGAGAACAAAGAAGCCGTGAAGCTCTGCAAGAATGCTTTTGAGCTTCAAGAGCTGAATCTGAATGAAGAATACTGCCTCCAGTTTCCCACATCTCCTGGGACAGCTGGTCAAAAGCCTGGTAAGACCTTGTTAGCTGAGTGTGCTGAGTTAAATTTGCTACCACACACAAATTGTTTATCTGAACAATGTACACCACACTGTTCTAGTCTGTTCAATCTAGTCTGGTTTAATCCGTTTTTAAGTTGAATAACTAAAGCAGTCCGGGACAGGGTCAGTGTCTAGAAAGCTAAGTTGAGCTCTGGCTTATTAATGGACTTAATTTGTGATTTTGAACAAGTAATTAGATCTTCTGTGACACAATGATTGCTATTAATTTAATAAAGGAAGCAAAGTTTATGATCTCTGAGGAGAAATAGAAGCATTAGGGGCCTGTAGCTTCCTTGACCCAGGAACAGACAAGAATCTCCGTTGTGGAAGAACACTATTCACTTTCTGTTTCCCCTCTTTTTTACCTTTACCTATCTCTAAAGCTGAATTTCAGGTGATACTAAAGACAGTCAGTGAACTGAATTTTTATTATATGCTTCAATTGAGATCAAAATGTCAAAACACTATAGAAAAGTAATCTTTATTTTTAGCCAGAGAAAATGCATATACTTGAAAATTCTGTCCTTGTGAAATGTCTGCAGCACTTTTGCAGAGACAAGCAATGCAAGTCTGAGTGCTTTGTCCTGAAAAGACATTTCCACTGAATAATAATTAGTCCTTGTAAGGTAAATAAGCCGAACCCTCCTTCTTTGCATGCCAAATAAGGTCTTTGTGACTTCAGGATGCTGAAGTGCAGCTCAGGGTCCAACAATATGCCACCTTTAACCTCTATAGTATGTGCCAGTCAGCAGTCCTGAAACACTTGTGTTCCTTTATCTCCAGCATACTTAAGTGCAAAATTATGTCATATTTTCATCTTTTGCATTGTTATTTTATTTAAAAATTCTTTGACCCTTTGCTACCACTAAAAAACCCAGTGACTTCCTGCTGCTGAAAACTGACATTACAAAATAAGAAAGAGGGTGGTTTATATCAAAATGAAACCCAGCAAAGCAATTGTACAAGGTGTTCCAAATCTGATTAATAAAGACAACAGTCTATGTTCATCTTTCTTCCAAAATTTTGACTTAAATAAGCTAATATATGTATGAAGTACAACTTACCAATACACAGATTTTACCCATTCCTAATGTCACTTGGCAGCATTTTCAGCTGATAAATTTGGTCCATCTATAAATCTGAGATTTGGAGTTCTACTTCCTGAAAAATAGTCTGTGGATCTACTTGGGCAAGGTAGCAAAAATGACACAGTAAGGTCTGGCACATTAAGGAGCCGTGTATTTTTTGTGGATTTCTATCATTGCATTTCATAATAATTATTTTTCAACTATTTTTTTTCTGCAATACCACTACAACTGTATCTCACTTTAGTCTATGATAGTGAAACAAGAATGAAATTTCTCTCTTTTGTGGTCAGTTCTGCTTGCTTTACCTCTTGCAACAACTGGTACTGAAATCACAAAGAAATTACAAAGACTTTCTAGTGAGGTGAACATGAGTTGTCCTGTAAAGCTTGGTTGTACTTAAGTATTAAATAATAGTGCTTAGCACTTGTGCAACTTAATGCCTTATAATCTTCAAAGCACTTTACAAATCTTAACTAGTTAATCCCCACAGCAGCTCTGCATGGTAGGCTATGAAGGTCACACATTAAAAATCTCCTATGATACAAGCTTGACTGCATAGTAAGCCTATGGGGAAAAATACCTGCACAGTTATGTTCCTGAAGTCAGGAGTGTTTAATTTTACTGGATTGTAACATGGCTTACTTTTGGTAAATTTCTTCTGCTTTCTTGTTCCACTCAAAGTAAATCTATTATGCCCTGCAGCATGGCTCAGCACACTGTATTACTAAAATTTCGAGGTTATTTTTTATTATTAAAACTCCTGGAAGAAAATGAGAAGCAGAGGATATGAATTTGCTTTAAGAAATCAGGTTTCAATTGCCAGTGATTGCAAAGACCATGCATTGAAAAGGGCCAGAAAGTCCCTAGAGACTGACTCACTCAGGACAATAATTACCATTTTTAGCAACTTCTTTTGGAATTTTGACTTTTTTGTTATTGAGATTGCGTGGCAAACAAGATATGCTCATACTCAGTTTCACTGGAAAACATGAGCCTTTGGAGACCCCATTTCATTTGGGAAATAGCATGGTTTTTCTAGCTTGAATTTTTTTGGTTTTTCATGTTCTAAAAAAAAAAAAATCAAACAGTTACTGCTAAAGAATATTATTTCTTTAGCCTTTTCAGGTAAATAATAATAATAAATAATACTAACTATAAATAAATAATAAATAAATAGTACTGTAGTGCTATTACAAATACCACTGCTTCCATCTGCTGATAGTTCTGGAGGAAAAGTTTTAAAAATAAAATTACAGTTTGACAGTGGCATTATAATAATACATGACGACCAAATTCACCAACCAATGGTGTAAGTCATTAGCTCTTGACTACCTCTCAAACATCTTCATAGAAAATAAGGCTCTCAAAGATGTTTATTTTTTGTAATACTTATCATAGAGAGTAAACAAAGTCTTTGACTGATGAGGCCTTCTTCCAAAGGAAGCAGATATAAAAAGCAGAGTTGTTGTCACAGGTTTAAAAAGAAAAATAAATCATCAGTTTTCCAAAATGTCTGCTGAGACACTGCAGCCTTATTTATAAATACAGCATGATTTCTCCAAGGCACCAGGCAACTTAATGCCTCCTTTTGCTTTCAAGTACAACTGTTTCATTGTGAAGCTTGTAATTTGAGATCCTTCGTCATAAGGAAGCTGTATGATAACATGAAGACTGACCTCGATTCCTTATTTCCCTACTGCTTCAACCTGGAAGCTTTTTTTTTTTTTTCTTAGGTTTCCTTCTCTTTTTTCCTTGCTTTAGTTTTATTCCTTTTTTTAAAAAAAAATTATTTCCTTTTTTTTTTTTTTTCTCTCATCTTCGGAGAAAAATCACAAGTAACCTTTGAAGGAATAATTGCTGTAACTGTACAGTAAAAACCTTTACCTGATTGACTGCAAAAGGTTACGTAAGGGTAAAGGTTTCAGACAGATCAGGGAAAGAACAATCTCCAGATGAGAGGTGGTATAGGATGAGCACAAAACAGATACTAGAAAGTAAAGGAATAAATGAATGGGAATGCAAGAGGCAACATAATTAGCCAGTCTTACATACTTGCCACTACATAATTTCAAATGTTCCAAATGGAGCCTGGTATTCTGCAGACAAACTCATAATTAAGTACAGGGTTGCAATGCACAGGCACTAGAGATCTGAATTAAGGTTTCATGGGCTGCCTTCTGGCTTTCCCAACATTTGGTCATTTAATTTAGTGACCTAAATCCTTTTTAATATAGAAAAAAATTCTTTTAATGAGGTCTTTTAATTGTTTAGGGAGAAGGGGTTGCTACAGACTGCAGTTAGTTTATTATGTAATTGTAGATACAGAGTACTCCGAAGGAAAAGGTATTCTATTTTCATTCTGTCTAAATTTGTGTGGTGAGACCATGATGAGACCTTAAAAACTGTGGGGTTTGGGTTAACCTTAACAAAACCTTGCGGTTTTGTTTTGTTTTTCCTAAAGTGTATTAAACTGAATTAGTAACATCTATTTTAAATGTATCCGAAGCAGGAAGTCTGGAGAGAATCTATAGGATTGATACATAATTGTATCATCCAGAACACATTAGGTGGTAAGGGGAAAGGTTGTGTGAATGTCTCACAGTAGAGTTTTATGATTCTACATCAAATTTTTTCTAGGAAGGTTGAATTTGAGGTAGTTATTTCAAACTGAAGAGCTTTTAAAACAAGCAAGTATTTATGTCAACAAATAACATAAGGTGGTATTCACACTTGAGGAATTTTACCTGAAGGAAGAATGAGGCATATATGGCATCATCTTCCAAAAAAGGTATCTGAAAGAGTCTTGGAATGGCAGACCCTAATTTATCTGTGCCGGTTTAGCTGACACTACATTACAGAATTAAATTTGCAGAATATACATGGAAGTATGGCATAACAGGGACAAGTGAACACAATGTTTGCAAAGGACATTCATGACTTACAGATCAGTCAAAGCTCTTTGAAGGTGTTAAGAAGGTTAATTATTATCTAGAATGGAGAGTTTCATCATTACTCCATGAATGACTTTGCTACATTTAATAGAATATTACGTTTTTGTGTTTTCAGTGAGTTTATTCTCATCTTGTTCTCATCTTCACCTGAATCTATTCATTCAGATGGGATTGTGAAAATAATAAAGGGAATGCATGTTTTTGAGTAATTTTGTCAGTCTTGAAAATCCCATCAACACACAGTCATGTTCCTCATAATCCTGTCTTCAGGTGCCTTAAAACTAATTGGAACAAATTACCACCCCTAACAATAAATATTTCAATACATTCAGTACTTTGTGCAATGTTGTGCTGAGTTCCCTGCCCGTCATACTAGCTGGTATTGTTTCATTGCATTCTTCTTTATCTGTGCTCTCTTATAAATAATGTATAAGTTCTTGGGACAGGACTATCTCTTTAGCTCATGTATATATAGTGCTAATTGTATCGGGGTCCTGGCACATGGCTGGGTTTTTATGTACTTGCCTAATAAATACCTGTAAGTATATGAAAGTACAGAAACAATCTGCCATTTTTAGACTGCTTTAATAGGAATCAGTGCGGGAGTAGGGGAAAAAAATTATTCACTCTCAAAAGTCACGGGATGGGAGGACTTGCAGACAGGACCTAGTAACAAAGGTTAGCTTTGCGCTTAACCTTTAAATGAGCAAGGGCTAATCTTCCTTGGCCGCTTTTGCCATCAGCAGACAGCACGGCTCCCATCAACCTCGGTTTAGAGGAGCTGGGGGACCCTGCTGCTCCCCCCCCATCAACCCCCCGCTTCCTTGACGGAGCATCCCGCCGCCACCATCATCTCCATCAGCACCACCCTCCTCGCAGAAGACGCCCGAGGGAC
>VWZN01014227.1:114353-130588 GCA_013396955.1 Regulus satrapa
GGATTGTACTATTTTTTTTTTTTTTTTTTTTTTGCACACGTGCGATGTCTCCGCACCCCCCATGTCACATTTTAATTTAACGGAGCCGCGGGTTGCAGAGCTGGGAACTAGCGTGGATGCTGGAGCTGAATTTGGTGTAGCAGTTGGGGAGGGGAGTTTTTACGAATCGGGGGGGGGGAATTTACCACAGCAATAGTAAGTTTCTCCGTGGTCGCCTGATTAGTTAAAAATTAAGTACGCACTGTGCGTTGGCAGATAGTCCTAAGCAATGACCTGGAGCAATCATAAGCTATAATAGTTCATAATTATTTTCTTCTTTTCCTAGAGAATTCGAAATATTGAGGCATCGCCTCCACATAGAGCTCTCAGCATTACAGAGTGTTCACTGCTTAATGAATATTTGTGAAGAGATTTTCATTCCCACTGAGCATCAGTGGGAGCAGCCAGAGCCCAGGGAGTCAGCTCAGCCGTGCCTTTTCTTTGGCAAAGAATTTCTGGCAGAATTCAGCAGCCCTGCTGTGCTGACGTAGTGCGCAGGATGACTTTCCTTGCTACTATAGTTGCTCAGGTGAAGTGTGCTGCTGGAGTTTATGATTTTGTGCATGAAACTCGAGAAAGAGATAAGAAAAACATTTGGCAGCCTCTCCATGGACAACAGAAGTGGTCCTTTCAGGACGTTTTCATGCCCCTTAATGGACCCTGGAGGGTTGGCTTTGTTTTAGTACTTTGTTTTCAGTCTAGTACATAAATATATTTATTTCAGTAATATATACCATTTATAGACCATTCTTTGAACAGAGTTTGAAATCAGCCCTACGTCAAGGGATAAACACTACCCATGCAAACTCTTGGATTTGCAGGTATTCTACCGTCCATTCCAGATGGATGAATCACAATATGGGACAGTAGGAACAGCGTAGGGCTCGGTCTTGAAAAATACTATTGGCAAATTCCTGCCTTTGGTTATTATTAATAGCCTACATGAGGTCAGTAAGATAATTTACAGCATAAAGTTAAGCAGATGTCTATGTCTTTGTGCTACCAGGATCTACATGGGCCAGTTTATAGGTAGTGGTAGCAGCTGAATACTGCTGTGTGACAGAAAACCATGGCTCGAGGGCCACATGTCTCTTAAATTTATGAAGATTAAATATTAAAGAGATTGAAAAACTATTTCAGACTTCTATATGCATGTGAAATAATTTTAAATGAAAAAATGAAGAGTAAAGACACTGCTATTTCAAAAATTATGTATGTACCCTCATAAATGGACATAGGAATATCAACAGAATGACTGGGGGAAAAATACTCTAACTGTTGAAAAATAAGATAAATACTTGTGTCATAGCCAGGCTTTATGTAACTGACTTAAACTCATGTGACACAGAATCCTGGCTGATTTTCTTTTCCTCAGAAAAAGTTTCCTCAGAACACAGTTAGACAAAAGGCACTGTATAATTTGGTTTGTGTTTTGCTGTTGAAAAATATTCAATTTTGAAGAAAAGTACATTCCTATCAAAATGTAATAATTTCAGAGAAATTAATTGCTTACAGCCCACATTTCTTTTAAGCTAATAGTTCTTTTCATGCTCCAGATATTGATGTTTGTAGGTATAAACTTTTTTCCCTGACATACAATAATTTCCTGATTTTAAGAAAAAAAAAATACACCTAAGAAGGCCATGGGATTAAAATATTTTCCAAATAGAGAACTTTAGTGGAGTTTATATGAAATTTCAGCTCCCCCAGGGAGCCTTTCCTTTCCATACTGATGAGGAAAAATTGTCTTTATCAAAGGCCTTTCTCGTCTTTAAAACAGAGGGCTTAGAAATAACAAGTTATGTAATAAGGCATCACTCATACTATAATGCATTTGAAATGAAATAATTGAGTGAAAGTCTGGTGATTTGTGAAAACTAAGGGTCTTTTCTAGGGATTTTGACTCCGGGATCAGTAGGCCTTCACACTGCCCAGTCTACTACAGTTACCGCTGGAAGAAACTGTCGGTGGCAGACGCTTCGCAGAGGTTTGCACCTCAGCCTTTTAGTAACAACATAATACAGTTTTACAGGGGTCTAAGTCTGAATCCTGATAGGATTACTGCTGTATCTTCAGGAGCCTTTGTCACCTGCATAAGCACCCAGTTACTATTACAGAGGACGCAAGACATTTTTGAGCACTGGCCTCAAAGACATATGAGACACCTTTTCTTTTTTGAGAAAGCAAATATAACTAAAAATTTAAAAAAAGAAGTGTATTAGTCATACCTTTTTGTTTTGAAGAATAAAAAATGTTATACTGGCTTTGATTTCATTCAAATGGTCATCTACTGAGGTAACTTAGTACCAAGTACCGTCTACCACAAGATTTGTTCTTTTAAAACTGTATTTGGCGAGTATGCTGAACACTGAATACATGTGTATATGAATATTTTAAGATAGGAAATTATATGTTCAGTTGTAATAAACATGACAATCAAGAGTAGTTTATCAAGATAAGCCACTTAGTAGTTTTGTAATTACTGTAATTGATTCTACAATATTTTATATCTCATCTTGAGATCAAAGGTAACCACTGGCAGCCTCCCTTTGAGATCCTATTTGATAATGTGCTACTTATCTTTCTGTCTCTGAGATTTCAGCAGAAGGTATTTTTTCAAGTAATTGAATGTCTTAAGTCAGTTTGTAGCTAATTTCAAATGGGGAGGGTTTGTGTATTACACCAAGTACCGTGTAAGCACCAACAATGATGAGCTCTATGACTGAAGAAAAAGGAGAATTATACTACATAAATTAAAACTAGTCCAACTGAAAATAGTACTCTAAATGGAAACCCAGAGCTGGATGAAGCAGAAGAAATTTAAAAAAATGTAATTCCAGAACTGAAGAATGACATTCAGGAATCAAATATTTCTGTGAATATCCCTTGGCCTAAAGAATCAAGACATATGGAGAGGATACTTAGAATGTCAACAGTACTTTTAAAAGACCACCATGACTGATTCATCAGGGAGGATGAAAAATACAAAATATTTAATGCTTGCTTAGCTGCTGGAAAATGAGGAGACATGATAATTGTAGACAAATGTTAGAGACATACAGTGACCAAGGAGAAAAAATAGCTGTGTTTAAAGCTTATGGTTAGATTGGCATGGACAGGGGCTTTGAGATACTGATGGAGGGCACAGAGTATTTCTTGACAGGTGCTTAACAGACGTAGATTTTTAAGACCCCATTGGTGGAGGCTCCGTGTCCAGTCCACAGTCATTTCTAGTGCTTTTCTGTTCATCTCCTTTTGTTTAAAATGCCCTATTCCGTATCTTCCTTGTGGTTTAAGCTACTGTCTTTTGTCTACCCTTCAGTTTTGATAAACAGTTATTTCCCTCCACTTTGCAACCTCTCTGCAACATCTCTAGTTATGAGATGGTCCCCTCTTATTCTGGACCAACACTTTGAAACAAATTTCTTTCCCCAGGATTTACGTGATTTCTGATCTCTTAGATATATATAGAATGTCTCATAATTTTTCTGTCCTATTTTATTCTTGCTTGAAGTTGAACATAATACTCATATGATACATACTGATATGCTAGCAGTGCTGAATGTAGGAGAAGGACAGTTTTATGTAACCCACAGGTATCTGCCCTATTTCTGTGTGCTGATCTTGATTTATTTTTTCTTTTCTAACTTTTTTGGCAACACTGTATTGCTAAAACCATCATAACGACATGGCATGTATGGTGTTAAATGTGTGAAATGTTATGCAGCCCAGATCCACTTTTGCAGAGCTGCTGCCAGTCATCCCAACCTGCCTCCTTCAGTCTTTCTTTGTGCATTTGGTTATTCTTATCATAAAGTAATGCTTTGCTTTTGTCTTTTTTGATCTGTTTAAACATTTGAATTCTGATACCATTACCCAGTTCATTTGAATCCTGATGATTTGGTCTGTCTGCAAGTATCATACAAAGAAATTATTGAGGAGAGTCCAAAGCATATTTCTGGACAGGTTTGCTCACAGTGTCCTTCCAGGTTGATACTGAATTTTGATAACTACACTCTAAATATCCTCTTCAAAATGGTACCAACTGTACCATTCTGCTGTAATTTCTAAAATATGAAACAACTGTCTTTATTTTTTTACTAGAATATGATGAGGCCAGGGATTGTGCATGTTGCCCACAGTTTCTCAAAACTAATTTATTGTGGCTCTGAGACTGTCTAATCTGAGACCAATGCAGTCAGTTCCCTACAAACTGTTTATTAGACTAGTTGTTTAGAAAACCTTGAAATTAAAAGCCTCAACCTAGTCTCTCCCTAACTTCTTACTCCTTTGTCACTGATGTATTGACACCTGGTGGCAATTAATATGAATAGTGGAGAAGAAAAACCTAAACACGTCCCTCTTCTCACCACTACGTATTATTAAACTTTCCTTCCTGCTTAGTAGGCTAAATTTTTCCTAGTCCTCTCTCTACTCCTCTGATGTCTGTACAGAGTGTTTCTCTGCAGATCTGAAGACCCACATCAGTGCACATCCAGCATAATGGGTTTTTGACTAGGGTCAGGAAGGAAGGGACTCTGTGCTGGAGGTGATTTGTGAGTTTTGATGTGATAGTGAAGGTGAACAGACACGTAAAGGGACTGCTAAGCTTCTGCATGAGTATGTTCCTCCTCTCAGGGCTTTTTAATGGCCAAGGGTCCATGTTTGTGCATTTTCATTCAGCAGAATGTTACCTATCTACAGAATGGAGTTTATGTACTTAGTGAAAATAAATCTGTTTACAGTGCAGTGTTTAAGGTACATAGACTATGACCCTAAATGGGAAACAGCAAGGGGAATATTAAATGATTAACTGATCCTAGAACCTGCATTGAATAGTACTAGGTTTTGTCAGAACTAGAAAATAATGCTAACAAAATTAATGTGACAGTGAATGGCTGTCATTTTGAGTTACTAAAGCTTGAACTGTAAGCTTATTTTGTCCAAGGTCTTGTAACTGCAGTCTCAGTCTTTTTAATGTTTTGCTGGGAAAAAGCTCTATGTATTTTAGTCAGAAAAATGCAGTTATAGTGACTTCATTTCAATCAATGAAAGTACTTTAAAATACTCATTTCACAGTTAGTGTTTCAGCCAACTGTGGTTCTTGTCAAATGTGCCCCAGCTCTTTATTTTTCATTTCAGAGTTTCCCAAATTTTACTGTAAGAACGGTTTTGAATCAGGATTTCAGCACAAAAAGGTTTTAGTAATGCTGCTTGGAGCTCTCCTTGCTCTGATTTCAGGCTGTGCATTTTCATGGGATTATAATGGTTCATGCGTGGTTGAAATTAATTACTGGAGCTGTTAGCCTTATGTAAGCAAATCATCTTCTATTGTATCCTCTTGCTAAACTTTCATTGCAGCTAGTTTAACTGTTCATGACAGCATTCCTATTATTTTGTTTCATTATAATTTGTTTACTAATACAGCTGCTTCGCTTAATGATTCATATCTGGAAGCCGTTTGGTATGCCAGCATAGACCAGTTTGTTGTCTGCTTGATTGAAACAAGAAATCACTGTCAATCAGAATGGAAGTTGCTGCTATGATTTATATATTCAATCCAAGGGTGGACAAAGTTCTCTTAAAGAAATCTTATGTTTGTTTTTGAGAAGGGCTGCAATGACATTTTGTTGTTGGAGATGAATTGGATTTTTGTCTTTGCATAGGAAAAAATACTGTGGTATCTGTGTCCACTAGGGAGGTACACTTCATTTTCCACGACTACCTGTATTTGCATAAAAAGACTGATAAGTTTTGGAACTAAACTGGAAACATTCCTCTGAATAGGTACTGAATAGGTGATTCTCCCTATTCTAGAGATGAAGGGAGAAATACAAATTGGACTGCCCCATCTTTTATGTTGTTGTCAGTAACAGCTGCAAGGGCACATGTTATTGCTGGAGAGAGGGTGTAGACCTAGCCCTTGTGGTTTATCCTGTCCCATTCAAGCAATGAATTAGGTTATTGCATCCATAGCTGGAGTTGCATGTATAATCAAGATTTATGTTGCTGTGGCAACAAAGAGAGACACAACTGTGCTGAATTTCCTAGATCTCTGAAGTAGTTCTTCTTACCCAAAATGATATTGAGAATTCCCATCAGCATGTGAAGAGGAGTGTGTCTAAGAGGAGCCCTCATCAATAGGCTGAAATCTTGCACTGAATTGAGTGAATCCATGCTGCTTGTCAAAGGGTTAGAGAAAATAGGCAGTTTCAGGAGAGAAGGCCTGTGGTGCAAATTAATCAAGAGCAATTGATTTCAGGACAAATAGGAGCAATGCAGGAAAATTACAGAGTGGTTCCAAGAGGCCATTGACAAAAGCTTTGTGACGTACACCAGATTCTATGTTTGGCCTGGATATAAAGGCAGGGAGGAGCTGGACATGAGCCAGGTCAAGACTTCACAGTATTATACAATATTATATCAAGTTAAATAATCGTGCTGACATAGCACATGCTAAAGGAGATAGAGGAAGGCATAATAAAATGAAAATAAGATGGAAGATGAAAATCGTAGGTGGCTGGGAGGAGATAACTTGAGGTAGATGAGGAAGCCCACAAGCGATTGAGAATTGTTGGTAAGTGTGAAAAGCTTTTGGTGAACTCTGGTGGAGGCAGTGTTTTTGGACTGAGCACTGCCTCCTGTGCTTCAGTTTCAGGGCACCGCAGGCATTAGGGAGCCAGCAAATATTTTGTCCACTTGAGGATGAGGTATTTAATACCATTTAGTCAACATTGTAAGTTAAATGCTTTCAAAACCACCACCAAAAATCCAAACACACTCCCCTTCCCAAAGAAAACCCAAAAAATCCCAACATGATTTAAAAAAATGTTGGAAATGGGTGTTATTAATTTTGGTTGTTTTCATTTCAAGGTCACTTGCTGAAACTTACTTCAGCAGTGATAAAAAATATCCAAGCAACGTGACTTTTCTTAAAGCCGTATCCTTGAAAAGTTAATTATCTAAAAGGTTGCAGAATGTTAATGGAATGGGAAGAAATTAGATTACCTTAGAGTCAGAGAACTTTTAGTGAGATATATAGCTATGAAAATATATATTGCATTTGTACAATTCGTTTTACCTTCTTGGACAGTGTAATATTTTAGGGTTTTGGGAGTGTTTTACATTGGTTTGGGTTTTTTTTAACAAAGAGAGAAAAGAGCAGTGTAGAAAAAATTCAGTGGACTACAACCTATTTACTTTCAAGCCATTTGTTCATGTACTGCAGTTATGTGTGATGGACTGGTGATCCATTTCCCTGCAAATTCAGCAGAATTGAAAATACAGTTTTCATCCAGTTTCCTCATTTAATAGATCAGCTGCAACAAGGGCCTGTTGTAGTTTCATGAACAAATCACCAGGAGGATGCCTAGGAAGCACTGAAAGGGAAGAGAATCTTGCTCTTCAGTTTTTATCCAAGCTGCTTGTTTGCGGGAGGTGGAGGTTTGTTGAGCAGCATTCACATTTCAGGGACTTGGCAAGACTTGCTACGGAGACTGAACAGCTCAGTGCTAATTTACTGCACACTCCCATCTCTGTTCCAAGCCTCTGCATGAGCCCTTTAACAGGAGTCATAAGCAAAAGAGTAGAAGAATTGAGCCTGGGAAAAGTATCCATAATTACCACCTTCTGCTTCTCTTCTCTTTGCTGGTCTTACCTGACAGCTTCTGGGTAGCTTAAATGAGAACTGGAGCAGATGCTGAAACAGTGGGATTTCTGGGCAGATTTTCATTATCTACTTTGCAAAACAGACTTTCCAATTATCCAGGAAGTTAAATCCAGGAGTTGGATGCAATGAACGTTTTCTAGAATTCATGTCCAACAGAGGCACTGACTGTTACTTTCAAAGCAAAGAAGTTGTAATGGTTGTTTTTTGTTTAGAAAGAGAAATAGGGGCATTGAGTTTGGCTTGCAAAGTTACATGGGCCTAAGTTTCTGTGGTTTTTTGGTGACAGAATATTTGTGTGAAAGTGCTACAGCTGCAGGTCTGGGGAAACTCCACAGGTTCCTTGTGTTTTGTAAACACTGAAACATAGAGGTTAATTGCTGGAACATTTCCTGCTGTGCTGCAAAGTAAAACCTGATAGTATTATGGATCTTGACTGGAAAGTTAAATTGGCAAGTCTAATTTCTTCATGTGCCTTAATTATTTGCCAAATATAAACTATCAGCAGAAATGGAAATTGTTACAAAATGGTGCATGAAATAATTTGTCTTTCAGTATACTACCATTATTCTGTTATAACCAAATTATTTTCTTGACAATATTTGTTAAGAATATCTAAAAATAATAACCTCTAATGCTGTGTTATAATATCTGGAAGTCTCCAGCATGTCCCGTGTAGCTGAAGACTCAGTACCAGTTCCAGTGAAGGAGAAAATTATAGGAAGAACTTTATGGTCTTGGATTTAATAAGAAACTAAGCCAGATCTCAGTCTGCATTGGAATTCAATGTAGATATTTTAGGAAAATAGAGAAAAAAAGACAGCATTTGGAATTCAGTATGAATGGTTGAAAACGTTCTGCCTTTTCAGTTTGTTTGTTTTTTTTTTAAGAGCTGCAAAGATTGAACAGAGCTTCAAATGGAAAGATGAAAGAAAGCCTTTGGATACACTGAACCACATAGTGACTAAACATGAAATATATATTTGAGCAAGGAGCTTATCAGGCAACAAAATAAAATAAATCATTCTTAGTCTTTGGAATCACTGCTTATAAGTAGAGGCAGTTGAACAACCAGACAGAGTATGTTTTGATGCAGAGAAAAAAGAGACATGAAACACCTAATTTATTTTATTTAAGGGTCAAATAAAAACAAAGGATTGGGCTTTTGAGTCTTAAAGAATACTTACTTGAAAATACTGCAACTAACCCGCTCTATATGACAACATAACTTGATATGGATTCTGAGAAAAGTTCTGATTGAATAACTTCTGGCACATACAACATAATTTCAAGTCTATGTTCCTTCTCTTATTCTGTCTGTTACAGATTTTCACTCTTCAATGAAACTGAAAGTGTGCCTGTTAGCAACATACTATACTGTTTCTGAATTTATTTTTTATGTATATGTGTATATTCACCTAGTAAAAGGTGAGCTAATGCAGGATAAAAGAAAATTGTGGACCACAGAGAAAAATAAAGTAAGGATTGTGAAAATATTGAACATAAATATTTTGAACAGAGATATTCATGGGTACAATAGTCAGAATAGACTGTGAAAATCATTAACAATTCGTCCCCTTTTTCACAGTGCCAGTGAAATGGATCAAGCCTTACATACTATTCTGTAAACATTCACACACATTTGAAGTACATTGTTTTTTTTTCTGTCACAGGGATTAACTCCCATTTTTTGAATTAAAAAGATTGTATTTGTAGAACAGGTGTGTGACAGACTGTGTTTGTAGAAGAGCTGCAGTGACAGTTCATATTATTTATTACACATACCTTTAAAAATAATTAAAATGTTTTTTCTTGTAGATATCATAATTTCTCATGTATTTTAATTTTTTTTTTTATCATGGTAATGTATTTCAATACTAAAAATGACAGGAAGAAGAAATTTTTATTATGGTTCCTAAATGTGTATTTGAAAATCAAGGAAAGTAAATTAAAGTCTTTACTTCTGACCTTTTCAAACACAGTCAAAGGAGTCACTTCTATTATTTTATCTTGATAATACATTCCTTAGTCTGTTAGATGTTTGGAAACAGACTTTAATTTCTGTTGAGTTCTTGGACAATTGAAAAAGTTTTGTTTTAATAATGGGAATAAATATTTCCCAAATAAAGAGGCAGTTAAAATTAGTTTGAAAAATGCCTTAACACTTTGTAATGTAATCTCATCAGCCTTCATCAGATACTCAAACCTGGCCTGGCTGGTCCTTGGATGGGAGGATATGTTAAGGAAGATCTAAGATTCTTTATGAAGGGATTCAGTGTCTGCATACACTTGATATTCTACATGAGCTTAGGGGTAATACTTAAAAGTTTAAGAAGATACCACTTCTTGAATCACTGAACTAAAATACTGTGCTAAGACACATGAGGATAGTGGAGTAAAAGTAAGGAAATTGAGGTTTTGTTGCTGAAAAATTTTAGTGAACTAATCACTTGTAGAGGGCTGATAAACCACAAATCACTTACACATGATTTAGGGGCTTAAGTTTCAGGAACCAGGCTGTATTTCTAGTAACTTATTAGTAGTTTGTCTATTCACATTAGCAACAACAAGGAAAGTTGGTTCTTAAAATTCTGTTCACAACTGGTTGGACTGATGATTGTAAAGGTCTTTCCAAGCCAAATGATTCTATGATTCTATAACCATTCTGCACTTTCACTGAATACAGGCTCTCTTTTGCACCGGATAACCTATATTGGTGATCTTGGGAATGTGCCTATTATTGCATAGGCACGTGCAGTTACATAATTCTTCACAGGGGAGGTGATACATTCACATTTTTTCTTGACTTTCATGAAATAAAATCAGATCCTTTGAATAAAGACTATTTTATAAATACGCCTGTTAGATGGATGTAATAATTTTATGAATATGAACGTCCAAGGTCCTGAATTATACATGCCTATAAAATGTAAAGTCAATGTTGCAACATCTCGTGTTTTGTTATACAAAATCTTCATTATGTTTTCAGGATGGAACATGAGGCTACCCAGCTAGAAAAGCAGCACGTGCACAGTGTGTATGAAAACACAGCTGCCTACTTTAGTGATCTGCAGACCAAAGCATGGCCTCGTGTTCGGAACTTTCTGCTGGAACAAAAGCCTGGCAGCCTCGTTGTTGATATAGGTAAGCCATTCTTTGAGATGGCATGAAAGGCTTTTTATAGGCTTTGTTAGTTTACCTGTTAATCATATTTAGCCTTCGGATCAACTGTTTTTTTAACTTGGTTAAATATGTTTTAAAATGGTTTTTAAGCCCCAGTGCTTGATGCCATATAGCACTTATTTTAATTCTGTGACAGTGTATCATGTAGACAGTAAGTAAATTTTTTCAACTGTTTTTGTTGAGCTAAGTCTTAATTTGTCCATTTCCCCACTGGCTTAATGGTCTGTCATTCCCCTGGAGCCCTTTTGAAAAAGTTACGTTAAAAGCCCAATTATTTAATATTTCCGTTTCTTTAGATCACTTGGTTTATGTAATACCAGTCTGCAATTTATTGGCTTTTATTTGTTCTGAAGCTCCTCCTAGCAAGGCTTTTTATTAATATAAATCTTCTGATGTGGTTGCTATTAAAAATATCTAAAAGAAAAATAAAATCTGAGAATCTCCCTATGATCCTAGATATGGACACCAAAACCTCATTCTCCTGCTATGCCGTTGTCTTCCCTACATCTAGTATTTATACCTGGATTTTCTGTTGCTCCTGCAGACTTTCTGGGGGTTTCCAGGTGCTGTTTCCTTTTCTTGCCTTATGACTTCAATACTATACAGCACATCATTGCAAAACAAATGCACCGTTGTGTTTTCTATACTACTTATACTAATAAAATACTTTTACACAGGATGGTTTAACAAAAGTGCACAATAAATTTTGTATCTGCTTTATCCTATAAGAGAAAAACATTATTTGAATATGCTGTAGGCTGTAATCAGAAGATAATATGTAGTTCCCCTGCTGCTTTTGAGCACTATGCCAAAAATACTTGACTGGTGTTATTTTAAACATGTAGATGTTTTCATATGTCTGTACCATTGTCACTAATAATCTCAGGAAATATCCTATGGCATACACTCACTCAACTGAGCGGTCGATTGATAATTCTCAGCCAAAATTGTTGCTACCCCAATAGAAATCATTAGCATCTTAGCTGAAGCTCTTTGAGGCTTTATCAGCAGTGGTTCCTGAAAGCTTAAGGTCACCTTGTTGCAGGTTCATCCATAGAGATCAGTCCTTGGAGGTGCCAGTAAGAATGCTCCCATTAAGGCATACAAGGTATCTTCTTCTATGAGGTTTAGTAGGATTGACAGGAATCTGACTATTGTGTTTACTGTTGGCACGTATTTAAGGAGGAGTTGCACTAAAGTGGCCCTAGTGCTTAGTGGCAGTAACTTTTTCAAAATGAGATCTTTAATTGGTAATTTTCTTTTCAGTTTAATTAAAATATCATTAAAATATCTTTATCCTTTCATTAAAATATAATTTTGTCTTTTTGCCTTACTATTTTTCATTGATCAAAACACATGAAAATATCTTGGCCATTGTTACCTTCATGAATGAATTTACCTTCCTGATGACTCATTTAAAAGTGTGTCTTTGGCAAATGTAGATTTTTAGAATACTGGGATTATTGACTCTATTAACTTCATTTGAGAAAGGACCCTATAGTTTCAAAAAATCACAGTGATTAAAAAGCACTTCACCAAAAGCCATGTATTAAGCAACTGAGTCTTCCAAATTAATGATGGTTGAATAAATTTTTTCCCTGCAAACACAACAATGAATAATAATTTATATAAATTTTAAAACTTACAGTTTTCTAACATGGAGAGCATCATGTATTGTTGCGTATATTTCTTGAACTGCATTAGCAATCTTAGTATTTTCCATTTTTCTCAAGTGTTACTTCAAAGAATAGTTCTTGCTTTTAGTTGAGAAATAAGCTCCTTTTCACCACTGAAGTGTTGTGCTGTTCTGCAATAGTTCCTGTGCTGTCTCTCTAGATAATGGTGCACATTAACATCACCGAGAGCAGCAGCACTGCAAGGAGCAGTGATGTTTCTAAAGATAACTTCAGGCCTTTAAATTGAATTACCAATGCTGAGATGATTCCCTTTGCCAAGCTGCTACCCTGCTGCTTGCCTGTCAACTTTCAGAAATTATTCCTCACTAGTGACCCAGAGCTACAGTGAACAGCTCCCAGTATAATTTTGAAAAGTGCTTGTTATGCATAAGGCATTGAGGGATCCTCTGAAAGATTTCAATTTAGTACAGCACAGTCCTTGAGAAGACAGACTTTTAGGTGGAAGGCACGTTCTGGAACAGTTCATTACATTTACATGGGTTATATAATGCATTGGCACAAAGACAAAAAGAGGGTGTGCCTGTAATACGGGAAGAACTTTTATGATTTATGGTTATTTTTGAGTCTGTATCTAAAGCAAAAATTTTCCACTCTGACTTGTGTCAGTGGCATTTATGGTTTAGGACTTCTTGGAGAAAAGTGGGATGCACTGGAGAAGTACCGCATGGGGTTAAGCATAGGAAAGTGTTCTGTTGCAGATCACTGAAAAGACATGATGCTGGCTTCAGGAAATCCCCTGAACAGAAAGTGGTTGGAAGCTGGAACAGTACTGAGGAAAGGGGTCTTAATGCTTATCCTTTTCTTACCCTCTCCTGGGTGCTCCTTTATGCTCACTGTTGGTAATGGGATACCAGGTTATATAAAGACTCAGTATGAAGCAGCATGGTTGGGTTTTTATTCTCAAAGATGGACAATAGTGCCTACAGGGTACCATTCTTTCCTCCTCACATCTGCATTTATCCTTGCTTCCCACAGAAATACTGATAACCTGCTGTTATACAGGGCTGTATAGTGAGAATTTTTGTTGGTGATGTCGATACTGTTACATTCCTGATAGTGTGAACATACAATTTCAACAGCCCAAATGAACCCTGCAGCAGTTAGGCTAGTTGGCACAAACCCCCATTTTGTTTTCCAGAAAAATTTAGGATTAGGAAAGCCTTCATAATATTTTCACTGCCTTAGGAGGGAGAGGAAATGTTTGGAATATATGACTTCTCACCTAGTATCCTTTTCTTTAGGTTGTGGAACTGGAAAGTATCTCAGTGTCAACAGTCAAGTGTATAATCTGGGCTGTGATTACTGTGAAGGACTGGTAGAAATTGCAAGGAAGAAAGGTGATGAAGTTCTGGTGTGTGACAACCTTAACCTTCCCTTTAGGGATCAATGCTTCAATGCAGTCATTTCAATTGGAGGTAAGACACCATACCTGCATTCTGGCTCCAGCAAGTGAGAATTTCTGAGGGTTCTTTTCTTTCCCTGTGGCTTCATTTCAGTTAATTGTTTTGAAACAGTTCCTTAGAATCACAGAAGATATAACTGAAATTAATGTAGCCAACATGAAAAAACAAAACTCCTATTACTCAAGAGGCACTGTTGACCAAGGAAATATGCATATCACTTGTTTATTTATATGTGGTAGGGAAAATATTTCCTTCCAGCATGCATTTTAAACAAGTTAAAACTAATCTAAACATGGCTGCTGAAAGCTTAAACAGATTAGATGCTCAAGACAAATTCTTGGTTTCTCTATAGGATCTGTTTGGCTCAAAAAATGGGTTGAAATGAAAACTTTATAGCAGAACTTGGAACTCACATTATGTGTTATGAATTCAGATTTCTCTCAGTCATAAGAACTCAGGTCATACAAGCGGTTGTCTGAAATGACCAGAGCATCTCATCATCTTAACTCTTCTGACCTCTCTTTTTGAAAATACTATTTGTAATTTGAGAAGTATAATTTGCAAAGTGTAGATAAAAAATAGTTAGAGTACCCAGTTACAATCTGCATTGTTAGGTCTAGTCTTGATTAAACTTTTTTCAGGGTTTTTTAATGCAACAGCAAAAGTAGAAAGCATGATAATTATCATCAATAGCAATCAACAAAGTACTTGAAATGTGATAGAAATTTATTTTTAAATATATCTTTCACATAAACAGGTGAAAGAAAAGGGTGACTAATACACAAGCAGTAATCATATTACTTTGCTTCTGTGTTGGCTAGTTAACCAGTGAGCCTTATCCACATTTAAGGCCTCCCAGCATAATTTCAGTGCTTATCAGATCAGCTGACTCTGAAGGATAGCATCCCTGTCTAGTGTTTCTATCAATTAAAAGCCTGACAAGTTTAAAAGTTCACATGCTATTTCAGTACATTTAACAGTAATGGATTTTAATCCCTCTTCAGTAGAGTCATGGTATACCTGTGTCCATCTAATTCTAAATAAAGTGGTTTTCTTCCTATTACAGAGAAAAACAAGTACTTAGTCAAGTACTCTTCTTGGATTTTCTGGTATAATCATGTTTATAGGATTGATTTTTCTTCAGAATCACCAGAGTGATTCTAATGAGAAGGAATATTTAACTCATTAACGAGTTTGCACAGATTCTGCTGGTTGACTTCTGTTGGTTGGTAATTTCTTTCTGGTAAACTAGGCTTATATGTGTGTTACTGTCTGTCAGTTTTGATAAAATTTTGCAGGAGGTTCTGTGGCGATACATGGCCTAACTTCAGTGTAAGAAAATATCACTTCCCTTATTCCTGTCCTGTGCAAAATAAATTGATTTTTAATATTTTTTTTTAAGTTTGAGAAAAGATTCTTTGGGATCAGGAGTACCTGGAAACGAGCACTGACTACATAGATGGGAGACTCTTCTCAGAGTTGTCAATTTTGTATCCTCAGTAGCTTGTGAGAGCCTCGTTAATATTAGCTGCCAAGAATACTTTTCTTGGCTTGTGATAGATAATAAAGCTACTTTTTTCTACCCTTGCTAATTTAATCATTATTTTGAATAAAGACAGGGCTAGTTGGATGCGTTTTTCATAACTGCAGTGTTGAACTAGCACTGTTTCTACAACTGGAATTGGCTACTGTCAAGCAGTACATATAATCTATTTTTTTCTGAATTTATCGAGAACTGTCTTCAGCTAAGAACACACTCTATTATCTGCTGTTCTGTGGGTAGATGAAATGTTTTTCATGTAGAAGTGGCTTGTTCCAAGTCCACTTGAAACAAATTATGGACAAAGAGGACAAATTAGTCCTCTTTGCATCAATGAATCAAATCTAGTACTGATGACGTACAGAATAACATGATCAGTGCGTCCAAACTCAGTACAAGTTAATGCCTCTGAGAGTTTAGAGAGAAAATAGTTCTCGTAGCTATTCTATGACTGTTTAAAATGGTTTGTTTGTACTCCAGGTGAATAGGAAGATAAAAATAATGTAGAAATCATGAAATGTAATGTCATTTCACATTGGAGTGAAATTTGAAAATGTGGAAATTGTCCTGGAAAGAAAATTCATAGCGATCAAGACATAGCAATCAAAAGTTTTATTTTGAATTTGACTTTATTTTTTACTAGCATAACATAATGTAAAGCAAAAAAAAAAAAAAAAAAAAAAACTGAGATGGGGGATTTAAAAATT
>VWZN01014227.1:130603-192267 GCA_013396955.1 Regulus satrapa
AGCTGAGATGTGTGATGTAGACATTCTTTATTAGAAAAATTAAATAGAATTTGACAAAATAAAAGTAATGGTGAATATTTGTCTATGTTTTCTCACTAGATCTTTTGAAAGTGTGCTGATATCTGTTTACTGATACTACATTTTGCTGTATTTGTTACATAGTGAAAAGATTTTCTATTTTCAGTAGGATAAGTCTGAAAATTGTGCCAAAAACTAAAGTCAGCTTGATATTACATAACTCACCTAAAGACCAGGCATTTAAGTGAAGGATTGCCATGTTATAATGCTATGGCTTATGCAGATAAACAGAAACCTCCAGCTTATAGGCCTGAGTTTTTTTGAATCCCTGTTTTGGGATGGGATTAATTTCCTTCTTCCAGATTTTCCTATTTTTATCCATTGAACATAATAATAAAAGAGAGCATTCTGAGGTAAGCTTCGATCGTGGTATCTATAAATTCAGCACTGTTGCTGACTTGAAGCAAGTGATAATTTGGAATGAAGCAACTGAAATGTTAGAACATGTAGAACAGGTTGAAGATGGAAATGCTTTGTCCTTAATAATATGAAATACATAATACCTTTATTTTTTTCACAGTGATACATCATTTCTCAACTAAACAAAGAAGAATCAAAGCAATAAAGGAAATGGCAAGGATATTGACACCTGGAGGCCAAATAATGATTTATGTTTGGGCTATGGAACAAAAGAATCGTCGCTTTGAGAAACAAGATGTATTTGTTCCATGGAACAAGGCCTTGTGCTCACGCCATTTTTCAGAATCAAATCAATCTGGAGATAAGGGTGAGTTTGTCCATTCTGCAAAAGGCCAAGACATACACGCTGCACAGCTTGTCATCTCTGAGTGCAGCTACCAAAACAATCTGCAGCCAGAAACTGATTCAAAACATACCCGCATTACGGACCATTGCTTACCCAGAGCCTGCTGCATGAAAATTTCCGAGGAAGAAAACAGATTTTACAGTGTGTTAGGAAGATCTTTCCGCTCATGGTTTTTCTCCAGATCCCTTGATGAATCAGCCCTGAGAAAGCAAAGTGACAAAATGAAGCACCTGAAACATGAAGGAGTGTGGGCAAACAGTACCGTACCCATTCAACATTCCCGACACTGCAGTTTGGATTTAGGTCACCATGGGACACTGTTAAGTGACCGAAGTTTAGATGATGATGATGATGTGTTTGTGGAAAGCCTGTCTCTCAAAAAACCACAGTGGTCGCCAGCCACTGATGCACTGAAGGATTTAAGTTTAAATGGAAGACACCAAAGTGTAGCTCAGAGCAAGGGGGAAAAAGCTTCATTTATAAATGGCCCAGTGGAAGACAGAGACTGCCTCTGTGGTTGTAATAAAGATGATGCTGGTAAGTTTGATGCCAGCAAGATTTTCAAAAGAACTTCAACTACTGACTCCACTGACTCAGCTTTGGATTCAGCAGTGTCTGTTGGGGACCAGACTGATGCCATGTTGGATACAAAGGCCTTCATGCGTTATTACCATGTTTTTCGGGAAGGGGAGCTATGTTCTCTGGTAGAAGAAAATGTGCCTGAGCTTCAGATACTTTCTTCCTGCTACGATCATGGAAACTGGTGCATTATTGCAGAGAGAAGAGGAACACAGCTACAAAGAGAACAAAGCAGAATCCAGTGACTGAGGATTTTAAGCTCTTCCTTAATTCTTCCTGTGATTGTGCAGTGTGACATGGAATTTGAATCTTGTAGTTGTGTGCCATTCATTTTTAGTTATTATCTCTAAACTATGTAACTAGCTAATGCAAGGTCTGTATATAGGAATGTAAGTGGTAGACATTATTTATGTTTTGTTAAACTTTTATGAAGTTAAAACTGTAGAGTTTTATATTGCTGTTAGCAAATAATTGTGTTTTAAAATATACTTTTCTATTGAGAAATAAACCTTTTTATAAAACAAGCATTTTATGAGGAATATCCTCTCAGTAGAAAGTCTAGTCTTTGTTCTTCAGATGCCAGAAGTTGGTCGCATTGCCCCCTGCCCTTGAAGTCCTATGAATGAGACATAGACATTACATCTAAAATTGTACTTGACTACACTGGTAGAGTGCATGCTGCAGAACTGGGAGCAAGCATGGTCCCAGTGCTCCTTAGCTGGGAGTAGAGTTATTAATGGGCAAAAAACTGTGTACTAAGCAAGCTCTGCCTATTCTGTCATTTGATGTTTGTATTTGGGAGCAAATGACAGCACAGATTTTGGACAGTATTTTTTACTTTTGTTTTAAAAATAATTTAATTTCTCAGGTGCAGTTGATGTTTTATGTGTTAGCTCTCACAAATACTTTATCTTAATTTCCTTTGCGGTGGGTTTTCATCGGTTATGTGTATATAAAAGTCAAATTTGTGAGAGTATGAGTATTATGTGAAGTTCTAAAATATAAAATCCTTGAAATACATATATCTTTTTAATAAGCCTGGGAAGCTAAGATTAAATTAATAAAAAATCCAGTGGATATCTGGTCAGCTGTCATATTTACTTTTATTTTTCACAGACATGAGAATATATATTAACGGTGTGTTAAATAATGTAGACAGGAAAAGGACAAACACAGTTTGCACATAAGATACAAAACACAGTTTGCACATAAGATACAAACTCTTGTCTTGTGAAGTTTAAATTAATCTTTTGAGGCCTTAGTGATAGCAGATTGTTTACACAACTTTCCTGTTCCCTCCCAGACATCACTATCCATCTGTAGTAGGTTGTAGCAGTTTATAGTGCTGGGGATAAAAAGCACCTGGCTTCAGAAGATCAGTAGTAGAACTGCCAACAGAAGCAGGGTTAGAAGAGGCTAATTGTATTAGCACAGAGTTACTCCATTCCTAGGCTTAGTTCATAGGCAGTGGCTGCAGTGCAAGGCGCTTCTTCAGCTGGTGTGATTTTTTTGACCTGTAATGGAGCTGCACAGATTTCCCCCTTCCCCCCTCCCAAAAGCAAAAAAGAACCCCCAACTTCCTTTTGTTACAGCAGTTTTAAAGAGCTATCTAATTAAAATGTCTGCCCTATTATTGAGCAAGTAGCTTTGAATAGCAGGCAATAGGAGTCAAATGCCAAGCTTTTCCAGCCTATGCTGCATGAGTAGGTGGATTTGGGATTGTTTAGTAGAAAACCTTGATGGTGCTGAGTATTTTTTGATGTAGCTTCCCAGCTGTTAATTGCCACAGGATAATGTATTGTAGATTTATTTACTGGAACAATGTCCTTGAGCAGTCATTTTTGTCTTCCTCATAGCTTGGGATCCTTTTACTTTATCCTTTCTGGGTCTATACCACTTGCACTCCCCACAGGCCTTTGAAAAGAAATGTGTGACCAAAGAACCATACATTTGAGACTTCTGAAATATCATTCCACTTCTAATCTAAATGTTACTTTCAATACAGCCTGGGGCTGTGGCTTTCAGTTGCTGTGTATGAGCCATACTTCACCAAATGGGCAATATTCCCTGCTTCACTGGGTCCAGCTGCTCCTGGCTGAGGGGGCTGCACCTGCTGCATCCTCAGGCTCCAGACTTAGACACTTGGTGCCAAAGTACCCATATTGCAGAGCCAGCATGGATTGTGCTGAACTCCACACCTCATTTGCAATGTGGTTGTGTCAGACAAGGGAGGCCTGCCTCTTTTGTTTGGAATTTCTGGATGAGCTTGAAGATTCTAGAAGAGAAGTCAATTACTTCCAGATAAAGTATGCCAGTGGATATTCAGTACTCCTGGAATTTGAGCTGCCTTTAAGAAAGAGGTAGACTTTTGTCATCCTATATCCAATTCTGAAACTTCATCCCTTGATGCCAGCATGCAGAAACTTTGTTATACATTTATAAAAATATTTATTAAGTATTATTAATTTAAATTGTCAGTTGGGTTTAGTTATTTGGGAGAAAGAGCATCACAATTTTGTTGTATGAACTTTTACATTCTGTGGTGTGTTTGGTGTGTAGCTAAGTGGACTGATGAAATTTGGGGTAAACTTTCCTTTGAAAGGTGGCCATTCTCTTTAGAATATAGACTTATTATCCTTTCAAGAGCCTGAATCTGTGTCAGGCACCAGTGAAAACTTCTTGCTATCTGTTTGAATTACAGTTGTCCCCTCAAAGCTGCTGAAGTACTTCAAACCACTTTTGTGTTTGTAGACTTTCCATGCATTATTTGGTTTGGGGTTCTTGCCTTGGGATGCTTTTCACAAATGCCTATTTCTGTATTGAATTTTCTCATGTTTTGAGTTGATGCTGAGTTTGGATTCCATTCTTATAAACTCCTGCGAGAAGAAGAGGGGAGGTTTGGTGAGCAACTTTTTTTTTTTTTCTTCCCCAAATATTCAGTTGATCTCTGAGGAGGTATCATCACCATGTAACATAATTTTTATGGAACGGGGTCAGTCAGCTGAGGTCATGACCGTGAAGTCTGCCTCAGCAAACCTTTATTCTTGTAGGCAGTCTCCCATCTGTTACTGGAGGCTGCCTGGATCTGTAACAGCTTTATCATCTCCTAAGCCAGGTTACCTCACTCAGAGCACGGTAAAGGTCTCTCTGGAGCGGTTTCTCTTTTGAGGAGGCCTGCCTTAAGCAAGAGGTGATTTCCAGCAGAATCCATGTGATGCCAGACTTCAATAGCTTACAGAAAATATTAATATGCTCAGAGAAGTAGATATACCATTAAAAAGTACAGTAAATTAATAAAGAAATAAAACCAGTCTGTCCTTGAACGTTTAAACTTTCAGCAGTGTCAAGACTAAAAGGTGTGACTGTTATAAGGTAAAAGGCAAATGTGTTTTTACATTGCTTGTCTGACAATTGGACAATAATCTCGTCTCAATTCTGCTCGTAAAAAAGACTTGCTTCTGGCTTTAGTGGGCTCAGATTGCTCCTAAGGTGATTAAGTAGCACTAAGTGGCACGTGGAAAAGTTTTGATGACATGAGAAAGATGCCCTGGTTTCTTAAAAATTAATTCAGGTGGAGCATCCTGTGTATCAGTTTATGCCCAGTGCCTCTCATCATACTGCTTGGCACAACTGAAATAAAAAACACGTTGAACATACTTATTTCTGCAGGACTAATACAATCATTGCAATCATTGATAAAAGTTTCTGCTTGAAGTGAACATACAAAATTTTTTTGGTACTAACAGTGACTAATTTATTTTCTTCTAAGCTCATCGAGTAGGATGAGCTTGTTTTAAAATCACAATTGAGAAATAAGAGGTAAAAACACTCTAGCATACTTTTCTGGTACTTAGTTTTGTATAGGTTATTTAGGAGCACAGTTCAAAATGCTGAGTGAAGAGCAAAATATTGCTAGTGAACCACTTGGCTAGGTTCTAAGTAGAAATAATAGCTCTGATCCTGCATCCTCTCTCCCGTGTCATGTCTCCATAAGACTGCATTCATATCATTGTTGGACTGTATTAGTATCAACAGTGTATTGAATCTGCTGCACTACCCACTTTCTTACTCAGCACTTTTATAGGATTTGGGACTACTTCAGTACTCCAGGAAAATGAAGTGTGTCAGTGTTAAATATATACCAGTGCTTGTCTTTTTTGTGAGTTCAGCATTTCTTACTCTTATTCCATGAGTGGGTTTTGCATCGTTGCCTGTCTGCTGGGGAAAACCATGCTTAGCTACTGCTCTGTAGTCAATTCTGTGTCCATACATGGAACCTATTCTTTAGTATTCAACTGATATAAATCCTACTTGGTTAAAATATAATTTTATACAAAGTTTGTGTGTCTTCTTCACCTTAGCTAATAAATATATTAGCCTCTGAAAATCTGTGTCTTGGAAAGCTCTTAATGAATGTTAAATTTGACAAGACTCTGTAAGTGCCTTTTTCTTGTTAAATTAGACCACATGGACACAATGCAGAACAGGAAAGCACAGTGATTTGCTCTGGAGCTGGGAATCTCTGCCTCAGAACTGTTTAAACTATCTCTACATCTTCCTAGAGCTTGGGGTGCTTGATGTCAGCAGATGCCTCTGTTGCTCTTGTGGCGATTCAGTACCTACACCTGCTTCTGCTCAACAGAGATAAGTTGTCTTAAAAAGAATAAAAATTATCTTACTTTTTAAACAAGCAAGCAACCAACCCCCCACCAAAACCACCACTGCCACTACTAAAAAACTCCAGAAGAGGTACTTCAGCAATTATGATCATATCTAAACAGAAATAAAAATATGGAAGAAGGAAAAAGAAAATAAATATATCATGCGTGGCATTCCTAGCTTTGAAAAATTCCTGGATGTAAATTCTCCATCCCATTTAGCTTTGTTGACAAGGTGCTATGCTCTGCTTTGATGAGGGGATTATGGATGGGACAGTGGCTGCAGGAAGAGTGAGCTAGTATTAGGTTGCCCTCTTCAGTTGTGACAAAGTAGGTTGAGTTCTGTAAAATTTTCTCTTTGTTGTTGCTTTTTGTACAGCATCTGAAATTATTTTTTCTGAATGAAGGAAGTATTTATTGTCCTTTTTACACTGTCACAAGTAAAATAGACAAAATATATAACAGAAGATATCTCCTCTTATACATGTAATAAAGTCTCTGTGTGTGCACAATCAGATTGAAAGCTGATGGTCCTCTTGCACAGGATAAAAATATGTCTTTTGTAAGAGGCATTTTGCTGAGGCAGCATAATGTTCTTCTCTCTGTCTCTCTTCTGCATCTTTGCAGAAGACTGTATGCTACACGTCAGAATTACTGGGAATAAATGACCCTTGACATCTCTGCTTTCTTGCCACAGAACTGACAGGATAGTCAGGTTTAATTCTGAACACAGTGTTTCTTGTGGAAGGAGGAATTGGCCTTTTGGGCAGAAAAAATGCTGTAGTACAGAGAAAGATACTCCAGACAAGGTTAAACCTCTCTACTTGAAAGGGGGAAAGCAGGATGTTTTGTGGCTCACTGTCCTAAGCTGCATTCCAGTGTGTCCAAGAGAATGCAGGAGATGAGACAGTGATAGAAATAATAGAGAGCAAGTTGCACACAGCATTTTCAGGCTGGTTTAAATTCATGTTTTATTCCACAGTGTAGTCTGATGAAGGTCATTGCCTGTACTGAGCACTAGCAGCAACTATCAACATCAATAACCATCAAGAGTGCTTGCTGCTTCTTGGGATCTGACCCTCTCCATTTTACAAAGACTGGTGTTCTAACATTGACCACTGGACCATTAAAAATGTTTGTCTAACTCCTGAGTAATAAGTTTAAATAGCAAACAGATACAAATATATCTCTGTATACATACATACATACATACATACATACATACATACATACATACATACATACATATATTTTTTCTTTTTTTTTTTAATGCAACCTTTCAAATTTTTTCCCCCCCTGAATATATTTAATGCTTTAGTTACCTTACAATACAATAGTAAGTAGCCCTTGGTGCAATTTCAGAAAGGGAAGCAAACAATTTGATAGTGAGGAAGAAAGGACTAAGCTATGAGTACCACTGAGCTGCCAGCCAGAACATGTTTGGATGGAGGTCATAAAAAAGAAAGGGAAGTTGCAGAATCACATTAAAGATATGATAGGAAGTTGCTCAAGCTTGTGAAATATGACCTCATTCAGGGAAAAATTACCTCAAAATCTGATTCAAAGTATTCCATTGACTTTCCTGGTCTTTGTATTGGTTGTTCTCAGAAATGCCTGTTTACCCTGGGGTATTCTTTTCTGTGGTTTGGAGGAGAAACAAAGATCCCTGGGAAGTTTAATTTATGTTTAAATATAAAGTAGAGCAGTCAGTTTGATCATGGAACAAATCTTTGGCCACAGTTTCACAGGGGTGTTTGCATAGTCCCTAGAAGAGTGAGCTGCACACACCCAACTCTTTTTCTCTCTCCTGCCTCTACCCAAGATTCACAAGGAAATAAAATTAAAAAAAAAAAACAAAAAAAACCCAAACAAACAAACAAAAAAAAAAACCAAAACCAAAAACTGTGCATGAATGGCATGAAGACTGGGGCTGTGGAGCTGTGACATGTTCTCACCTGCTCCTTCATCTGGGTATTCAAAACACCAAAACTTTGTATGTTTGTTTTTATTTGCCATGAAAAATACCTAAGGTTTGTCTGAAAAGACCAAATACAGAAATGAAAGGAAACTTTTAAAATTTACCTGTGAAAAAAACTGATTCTACACCTGAATTTGCTGAGTTACAGGCATTGATTTTTCTAGTGTTTGGGTCAACTTCCTAACTGGGAATTCTGCCACACAGAGTGCATGCCTTCTGTGTGCAGCCCAATGTGTCCTCAGATCCAGGTTTGCCTTTCAGTTCTCATAAAGACTTTTCAGGAGATACGATGTAGTGCTGTGCAAAGCAGCCTTTCAACTATGAATCGAACTTGTAATTGACTTATCTATGAAATATTAAACAAACCATTAGTGCCTCTGAGCAGGTTAACCACGAGAGCCCTTCAATCTGTGCTGAATTGTGTCTCTGTGGTAACAGAGATTAGTATGGTAATATTAGGCTCTGGCTTACTGAGAGTAAAGAAGTCCAAAGAAGAACTACTGGAGACAGAGTATCAAAAAGCCCATGCTCAAGTGGATAAATGCAAAAAACAGATTTAATACAGCAACTACATAAACAGTTTCAACATTCTTACATTAAACTTTGAAATAAACAAAAAGTCATGTGCAGTGATAGCCATTTGGTGATAATAAATATGGAGATTTCAGGAATGGTGACATGAAAATGGAACACTGGCAATGAGACTGAAGTAAGGAAAAATTATGTTTTCATATACATGGATCCAAAGGCTTGTTCTCTATATGTAACAGGTTATAAAATGCCTATGTGAAACCATGGAATGGAAGGAGGATTGAAAAAAGGGAGACATGAGTGCACATTCCCAAAATTCTGCACTTAGCTCACTGATCATCGCTGTGGAAATGTCACTCTTGGGTGACACCATCCCTTCCTCACATCCTGAGGAGGACTTTGAATGACAGTGATGTTTACACGCCATTGTGGTCCATATTTGAGCTGCATCTTTGTCAGGGTGGCTTCTCTGAGGTATTAGTTCACTGAAGGCCGCGTTGGTTATGATAAGTCATTGAGCTGACAGTATTAAAATCATCACTGCGGCCTCTAAAAGATACAGGCTCATGCTCTTTCTTAAATATAGGGGGAGTAACATAATCAAGGAAGTACCAGGGCGTGATCTGGGGCTACTTTTCAGCTGCTTTGATCCCTACAGTTTATGTGTGCCAAAGCTGGATCGTTCCTGGATTGGTTGGTTGCATGCAAAGAGTAATGTGAAATGACATTTTTCTGCCAAGGCTGAGATCATTATTATCAGTGTCATAGTGATCTCCTGCTTTTGTGTGCCTGCTTACCCTCAGAACAAGTGAAAATGTTTGAACAAATAAGTCAGAAGGATTCAGAAATAAAAGAAGGAGAGAGACAATAGGTAGAAATATTCATAACAGTGCTGGAAAGATTTCCTAACCACAGTTAGGAAAAAAATGTTAAATGAAGGAGCTAAAAAAGTTATTAAAGGAAAGGAAGAAAAAATGTGAACATTAAATATAAGGCAGTGCTTTTCTCATGTAAACCAGCCAAGAGTCTATTGAAAGGACCACAGGAAGTTTCTCAACATATTTTTTAATTGAGAAATAGAAAAATTTAAAAGTGAGACCTGTTCACTATGTGGTTGGATTGTAGAAGCTTTTATGGGATCACTAGTCTGGGATTTATGTAGGAAAAATAGCCTTTGGGTAACAGTGCCTTAAACAGACTCAGCTTATAAATAACTTCTCAGGACCTATATGTATATTAATGTCTCTTCAGGTCAAGTTGTGCAGTCATTATCAAACCTGAAATTCAGATCTGTGGGATTTGGGTGTGAACGGCACTGCTGGTAGTACTAAATTTTACTCTAAGCTACTTATACTTATATAACTTCTCATTAAAAAAAAATCCCAAACATGTCAGATTATCTTTCAAGACACACATGTGACTCATTTGAGACAGAGGAGCAAGGCAGAAGAATATGAAATATGGATCTTATAGTTTGGAAAAGTACAGAGAGGGGCACTGGGAGAACATAAGTGCTGTCCTAAGGAAATGAATGCAAAAGCCTCTTGCTACCAGGACACCATATTTAGAGATTTTTGTCTGCAAGAGAACCCCCTGTGTTTAATTCTTCACTAGCTGGGCCTTGTGAAGAGATTTCTCAGAAAGGCTGGCAAAGCACAGCATTGCAGCAACAACACCTGTCAGTCACAGCACCTATGGGACGGTACCTGCCCCGGTCTGTGGGAGCTCTGCAGCCACCTCACATGGATTTGGAACTTGTCTGGTGTTGCAAAATCCCTCCACAGATGCTGAACATTTAGTGACCACTGAGACTAGAGTCTAAAACTTCTACAAATCCTAATGAGAAAGTAAAATTTTCTTCGTGTTTTTGTCATTAATCAGATTAATGATACCATATGAGGAACTTCCCTAAGGTCATTAGAAATAAAAATTTAGGAAAAAATGTACTTTTCACTTTCCAACTATTTACACATAAATTATTAATAAGGGAATCAATGATTCTGTTTTGGCAGAAACAACAACTCCAGAAGACTGTTAGTTTTGAGAATAAATTCATGTTTATTTATTAGTACTTTTTGGATTTCCAGACTTATATGTTACTCTCAATGTTAGGAAGGGATGCACTTGGCCTGGTTTAATGGCAGGCTCCTTTTTTACCCAAAGAACATCTATATATTTAAAATAAATACCTGTTGATTGTCCTGTCTGTGTTTCTGTTGAATATTTGAATACACTAATGAAATATGGATAAACTACCAATGATCCAGTAATGTTTTCTATGGCAATGGTAATATTCACAAAGTAGATTTGAGTACGGTCTGAAGTGTTTTACTCAACTAAATATGATGAAGAAAATCTTCAATTTTCCACTAGGTGTCAGTCAATCTATTTCTTTGGTTTAATAGTCTCTGCAGAAGAAATTTGAGAGCAAAAAGCTGGTGCCAAGCTGCTATAAAAATAGTTACATTTTTTCTGAATACCAAACAGAGGTATTTTGAAAGAATGAGACCTAATGGATAAATTTTTGATTTTAATTGTGCCTGTATTTTTTTCATTGGCTTTACATTTTCCATTTAACAGCAGTCAAGAAAACTCCCACAAACTCCAACCCTGATACCACTCCAGGGAAACGGGGGAGAAGGAAGGAAGAGAAGGAGCAGTCTGGCCTTGAGTGAGGAGACTTTGCTTGGTTATTTCATGTTGGTCATGAGCCAGCAGCAGCAGGATTTGAACCTTTCAAGGGTTCATATTTCAACCTTTCAAGGGAAGGGTGCCCAAGACCACAGAATCCAACAGTTTTCAAGAAAGCTCCAAAGCATCAAGCCTCTGAGCTGCCATTGCACTGAAAGGAAATGGCACCTTTCCCAGTTAAAGGCATGATAAGGCCCTTGGGAAAGATCTTGAGAATGCAGGAAGAGTGCAGAAACATCTGTGCAGGAAAAGAGAAGACAAGATAGACGCAGGGAGAGGAGTGTGCCAATATGGATTTGAAGAGGGAAGCAAGACATAACTCTGCTAATGGTAGCCTTAGCCCCACATTGCTGGTCATAATGGAAATTGAAGGCTACCAACCTCTTATTTTGCCAGGCCTGCCCAGAATGGAGCTGCTGTGGGAAGGCAGCACCCAAAGAACATACAGGGAAGGAAAGGTCAGCAAAGTGATGGTGCAGGGCAAGATGTTTGCCAACCAGACAAAATGAACCAGATGCTGCTACTTAAAGTACAAGAAGAAGGAAGGCAAGCATCTTCAATCCAGCTTCATAAAAACAAAGAGCCCACCTCTTGTGTGTACCTGTGTCCCCAGCTACAGCTGCCAGTGTAGTGCTTCACATGCACACCTGCTCTGAACAGGCTGCACTCACAGGGGCTTCTTAGGCTGTCTACTGTGTTTACTAAGTTGTTTAACTCTTGAATACTTCTAATGCTAGAAGTCTCCTACTTTCCTTCCTTTATTCTGGTGTGTTTCAAATGAAGTTCATACAAATCTTCTAGCCAAAAGGTTCTTAGAACGTATGTGTGCAGGGGTGTTGTTTTGTGACAGTGCAGGGCTGGAGAAAGGAGCCAATGGTCTCAGGATGAGCCAGGAGTGCCCATGGGAGACCTCACAACTTGCCTTACCATGTGTGCCTTGGCCTGTAACAAACCTACAAGAACCAAACCCAACAACATTAACTGGATCTGTCAAAACCGCATGTCTACTCAAGACTGATGTCTTTGGTGCTGGAATCGGTACTGCTGTTACACTGTGTTCTCTTCCTGCTATTCACAAACATCCATGATTTCTAGCTCAGCTGTGTTTTCCTCCCACTTGGCAGAAATCTTGGCTGTGAAGTGTGGGAATAAAACTTGGGATTTGCTGCAGCCAATTTTTATTTTGCTGTCGAAATTCTCACCTCTGTGAAATCACTACAGAAGAATGTTTGTATTTATGATGTTTTATTTATTTTCTATTTCTATGACACGTACTTCAGAAATGTAAAAACCCTCCTTTGTTTTCCTGTGTGTATGCAGCTCGTTCCCAAGAAACAGTGTGACTGCGTATTTGTTTGAGGTGGAGGCGTGAGGGAAGTGTTGGCTCCCAGTGCCTGCCCTCAGTTAAACACATGGGAGCTCTGGCTTTCCATGTGTGGTTGTGCAGACACCTAACTAAAATGGTTTCCTAGAGAGGTCTTCAGGACAGTGCTTTCTCCTGCTGAGATGCTGGAATGGAAAGACTTGCTGGCTGTTTTCCTTTGAGGCTGGTGCTCTGTCCTTGTACAGCACAGCTTTCTAATAGCTGACTTCCAGTGAAACTCCCAAAATATTGAGCAGCTGAAAACCCATCATGTGCCTCTCACTGTAGGGACTATTGGCCACTGGACAGAATTACTGATGCTTAATTACAGTGTCTGTACAGATAATGATCAGCCTGGAGCCATGATCAGATATAAAAAGGCTCTGAAACAAATCTATAGGCCAAATTCTATATTTATGTAAAGCCCTGACAATTGGGAAGGCATGCCAACACAAGTTATTAATGCCACCGTATTTTTATCATGATAATGCGGCTGTGTAGTGATGATCAGGGTTTCTGGATGTGGCATTATAGCTGCACACAGAAGTTATTTCAGCCAGTTGGTTGCATTTGAGAGTGAATTTCATACTGAAATGAATACAGTTCTGTAGTGAAAGGAACTTAGTATACTTGAGGAGACCAAGAAAGAAGCCACTTTTCTCAGTTTTTGTTTTGTGGGGGTTTTTTTTATTTTTTTTTTTTTTTTTTTTTTGTTATTTTTTTTCTTTTTTTAACAACTGCACTGACTTGGAGACTGTAATTCCCTGAAGAAGCTATATTCAGTTATATATATCCCCTGAGCTATCTCAGTAGGTTTATCTGAACTGGGGCTAATTTATAGGTATTGCATTGGAGGGGGCATATTTCTTATACTCTGTAGAGCAGTGATAGGTAATAATGACCAAGGGAGAGCCTGAGATACTTCCTAACCAAAAGCTTCCTCCCTCACTATTCTGAATGTGCACCTCCCAGCTGTCCCAGAGCAAACAGCTAGGGAAAAATTGGCATCTTGAAGCAGAGTTTGTCTGCAGAGAAAGCAGAAGATGAAATAAGAGCTATGTTTCTTTGTCACTGTGTGTGTCTGGTGCTAAATAATAGATCTTTTCAGAAGTAAAATCTAAGTAAGTCTGCCCACGATAGCCACTCCCACTGTTTGTGCTGCTGGGTAGCAGGACGAGAGACCTGGTAGTGGTAGATGCGCTTTTAGCTGGAGCCCACCTGCAAGTAAGTTTCCTATACCAGAAAGGAGCAGGCCAGTGAAGCAAATTGTGGTATTGAGTGTGTAGATATCAGTCTGAATAAAGAAAATTAAAAATATTGCAGTGAGTGAGGTTTTAGAAAGAAGCAATTTCAAGGTACTTCACATTGGCTCTTAGAGAGTTTCCCCAGAGGAAAGCTGCTGGTATGGAATGTTTTCTCCCATGTTTCTTTCCTCATTTTAAGGGCTAAAGGAGAAGAATGTTAAATGTAACTGTTTAAAAAGCCTGATGAAGAAATCGGTACTGTCACTGTTCTTCTGAGGCCACTGCATGACCTCATGGAAATTGATAGGTGGCTACCCAAAGCACAGGATCATGCAATTTGGAAAGAGTTGCCACAATGAAGACTGCCATCCATGAAGCAGTAGGCCTAGGCTTATTCATGTTTATGAAGAAAGAAAGTAGATACTTTTCCACGCATCACAGGAAATATGACAGCCAAAGAGACGAATGAAAGCCAAATTAATTTTTACTAGACTTAGAAATACCATGTTGAATAGTGGTTGGTTTCTCCTTGGGAAGTGTCCGTGTATGAATCTCAAACACTTGGAGAAATGCTATCGGTGGACAGCAGCTGCAGAAAGAGGCTGTGCTCTCACAGTTTGGTCTCTTTCCTGATGGAAAGTGAATGGGTGCAGTACTTGCCACCAGAAGCAAAGCAGAGTGAGGCAGCTGACTTCCCTGAAGACACCAGCTTTAGCTACAATTTGTAATGGCTGCTTTTCCAGACTGGCAGAAGAATATGTTCAGCCAATTCAATGCCAGAGTGGGTCTCAGTTCATCAGGAACAGGTGGGTTGTGATATAGGACACATGAGAAGCTAAAGATTTCTTGCTCTTGGACAAAAATAGTCAAATATCTTAAAACAAATCAAGGTCTGATCAAGTTCTCCTTTTATCCTGACTAGGGAAGCTTCTAGATAGCCCCTCCTCTTATGTAAACACATGCAGTTTAGGGGAAAGGCTGGTTGTTCAAAGCTTGAGCTCCCCAAGAGGGTGGTGACAGGCCCCTTACCTTGGAGCACTGCTAAACATGGGGCAATCTATAAACAGATAGTCTGAGCTGTGCATACGCCTGTGAGGGGTTTTGTATCAGATCAGGGTGGGCAAAGGTAGAAGGAAATGAGATACCAGGATCTGAGCCTGACCTGACTGCAGTGCTGGACCTGGCAGGATGGAGAAAATGTCACAGCCAGACAAAACACACAAGCAGTGTAGAACTCATTGTGAAGAGAGCTTGCAGGGTTTAAGAGGAGGCTTTCAGAACAGAAAGTGTACAGAGAGAAAAGAGGAGGACTGCATCAGCAGCAAAGCACAAGCTGTTGTTGCTCAGCCTCAACTTCTCCTGCAGTGTTCAACAGAGAGCAAACAAAATATTTTATCTGTGACTGGGAAAT
Source organism: Regulus satrapa (assembly GCA_013396955.1). Classification (NCBI taxonomy): domain Eukaryota; kingdom Metazoa; phylum Chordata; class Aves; order Passeriformes; family Regulidae; genus Regulus; species Regulus satrapa. The sequence continues at coordinate 145,903 of VWZN01014227.1, forward strand.
ATTGGGGGCTTGTTGGTGCTTTTGTGAAGTGTGCATCTTTAAATCACACACAGTACGCTTGATTAATAATCAAGGTAGTGAAAGAAATCAGTGTTTTTCTGCAGCTCCCTAGGAAATGTATCCTTAGAAAGGGCATCTCCAGGATTATTCTCTGTTGAGCCATGAGGCTTGAAACAACTGCAAGCTATATGTATATATTCTTATCCCAGTTTATGATCCCCTGGAGCATAATAATGGGTGCACAACATTAATCTGATTTGTTTAAAAATATTAATCCAATTTTTTGTTTAATGGTACAAATCTGGGCACAACTGATAACAAAAACTTACAGCACCTTATCTCTTTAAAAAGATAGCTAAATGCAGTGCCATTCATCACAGTGATAAGTAGTTCCTCAGGCACAAATATGCACATACTGCAGTCCGTGCATGATGTCGACCAGATACAGCTCTGTTTTCTGTCTGCTCTGCGCGGCGCTATCGACAAAGAGCTGTGAGCAAGGGCAAAGCTGTACTCTCAACAAATCCTTCACAAATGTTGGGGTCTGCTGTCCTGTGAACTTCTCTGGCAAATTTTAAACAGAATCTAGGAGTCTGTTTTAGCAGTAGAGTAGAGTGCAAATATGACTTCAATCTTGCAATCAGCCCAGCATTTTGTTTGAAACTGGATTTCTTGTCTTCCCGTCAGGCTAAAGCTGATGTCTGGGCAAAAGCAGCCCCAAGGTTTGGTGTGTTGAGAAGAGGCCTGCAGAGCAGAGATCACCTGCAGCAGCCCAGGGGGATGTGGGGGTTGCAGTGTTTGTGCTGTGTCATGATCCTGCAGCAAGACATTGTCTTTCTTACCCAGGGCTGGCTTCAGATTCTGTTACCACCTTAAGGTTACTACTATGAAGGTGTGTTACCAGGGAAATGTAGAAATATTTAAAAAGCCATACTTGTACTCTTTTAAATGACAATATTTTCTTTTTTTTTTTTTTTTTTCTTTTATCATTGAGTTTGTCTAAGCATTCTTTTAATGAGGGTTATCTGCTCTGATATGTCAAAACTTGTTCCTGTGATTAGCATGAAACATTAAGGTTCAAATAGTCTGTTTGCATCACTAGTTCAAAATTCTTTAGCCCCCCATCACAAAATGTAGTTGATAGCACATCTGTTTCATCTCTTGTCTACCAAAAGTAATTTTATTTAGAAATCCTCTGGAGTTATGTATAGACAAGAAGCAGCTCAAAGGAAAGTTTGTTCTCAGCTTGGCCTTTAGATATTTTTGTTTCAATTTCTTGCAGAACTTGCGCTTTCAATTTATGATTACTGAAGCAAAATAATATTTTTTTTCCTCTTGGTGTTCTGTGGAAGTCTAACTAAGGAAGGCAAGGCACAGAGATCATGAAGTTCATGTAGGAAAGCTGACTGAGGGACAAGCTTAAGTCATTCAAAGAGCCTGGGCTGAGTTCCTATTCATACCAAAGGTTTTGGGATTATTCATTTGTCACTGAGGCTGGGACAAAACCTGGCAGGCCAGTGGAACGTGGTGGGTGGGTTACCAAGTCCTACCCAACATGGAAAATGCTCATGCCCCAGATGCTACTTCTGGGACCAGTTTCTGTAAGAATTAGGCAGAAGAGAAGGGCAGAGCAGAGTGAGCTTGTTTGTTTAGACACACAATGTTTGCCTTTATTTCTCTCTATCTTTTCTAAGAGCTGTGACGGCACTTCCTTCCTAGTTCATTTGTGTGGCTGCCTGAAAGGGATATGTCTAAATAGGGGTCAGAGTGACTGCAGGGCAGTTTGCTTGTTTGTTAAACAATATGGGAAGAAAACAGAGGCCATGAAGAATACCTCCCTCCCCTCTGTGCCCCAGGGAACATTCTTTATAAAATTTGGCAGCAACTCTGTCATCACAAACCAGCAAACCACTACATGGAGTGGCTGGCTCTGGAAACTGTTTTAGTCATTTAACAGGATAGGAAGAGGAGGCAAAGGAAAGAAGCTTTTTTTAAAAAAAAAAAAAGAAAAAAAGAAAAAAAAAAGAGAAAAATTTTATAAAGCCTCAGAGAAAATCTCTGCATCAGTAAGATGGAATGTTTAAACAGTAAAAAGTTTGTGGTGGTTTTCAAGGAATTAAAGAGTATTATAAGCTTGAATTGTTACATGGTGCATTATGAAAAAAGAGCATAGTAAATATCATGTCACGTCCCAGATTGTGCTGCTGATCAATTTAAACAAATGCTGTCTCTGACAGTGACCATTGCAAGGCAGTTTGCGCACCAGCACAAGAAACTTCCTGCAGGCTGTTGTGAAAAATACATCCAGAAGTCCAAGTTCCTAGTGCAGAAATTAAACATAACAGGAACCTCAGTACTTAATTTTTTCTCAAAGCTCTGCAAAAGGCTAATACTGAATCCCAAATGTAGATTTTCAAATTATTGAATTCCAAATTATGAGAAGATTTACTTTTATAATAGGGTGGATGGTGTCAGAAAACAGTTTGTTTTGCCTTCTTTCCTCAGACCACTTGGGGAGATTTTGAATAAGTGTCTCTAGCCTCTTTTCTAGCAGTAAACTGGGGATATGATTCTATGCAAGCCTGAACTTTAGATACTTAGGGCTTCCCAGGGTTCGTTAGTTGCTTAGATTTTTTTATCAAATACATGCCTAAAATGTATTAGTGTGTTAGCCATGACTGGCCTGCTTAAACCTCTCTGCTCCTCAGCAGCAGAGCCTCTCAACTCTATCCCTGCTCTCAAGGTTCGTTCATTTCCTCATCAATCTTTCTGGTAGGATGCTTGAGACATAGCTTCCCCTCCTTCCCCAGTCCCATATGTCTGTTGAATTAAACCTAACTCATAGCTACTCTGCCTGATCTTGTTCACAGCTAATGTGACAAGGCCAGTGCTTTGCCTAGAAAAAGATATGCAATAATTTTATACATAATCATTTATTATTTTCTTAGATTGGAAGGATGGAGACAGTGAATGCGAATGTAATTTCTTTTGGACCGTATTTCAGACATTAGCTAGAAAATCTTGACTTTTGTACTTGCTCAAGGTAATTCTTAAAAGGCTTCAAATCCAATTTAATGTGTTTTCAGAGGGAGTAAGGGAGGGGAATAAGTGCAAGTAAGGGAGCTTGCAGACCAAGCACTGTGTAGGGTTAGTGCTGCTGTGGGTACCATTACAGTTCTGGAATTCATGAGAGTTGTGACCCCATCTAAATGTTTCTGCTTTATTGAATACTTGCCCTGCATTATGAAGAGTATGTGTTTCTATGCTACCTGCCCCTCTACTTGGCACTGGGGAAGCTGCACCTCAAATCCTGTTTCCAGGATAGGCTTTGAGCCCATCACTGCAAGAAAGTCATTGAAGTGCTCGAGCAAGTCCAGAGAAGGGCAACAGAGTTGGTGAAGGGGCTGGAGCACAAGTCCTATGAGGAGCGGTGAGGGAGCTGTGGTGGTCAACCTGGAGGAAAGGAGGCTCAGAAGGGACCTTATTGCTCTCTGCAACCACCTGAAATGAGGCTGTAGTGAGGTCAGGGTCAGTCTTTTCTCCTGGAGAAAAAGTGAGAAGAAATGCTCTCAAGTTGCTCTGGGAGAGGGTTGGATTGGATATTAGGAAAAATCATTTTGTGGAAAGGGTTGTCAAGCATTGGAACAGGCTGGCCAGGGTTGGTGGAGTCACCAATCCCAGAGTTACTTAAAAGATGTATAGATGGGGCACTTGGGGCACATTGTTTTTAACAGAGGGCTTGGAATTGCTGAATTAATGGTTGGAACCAACCATTTAAGAGGTCTTTTCTGCCCAAATGGATTCTATGGTCCTAGGCATACTTTGAATTGATGAGGAGCATAGCACAGAGATGGAACACCCTTAGGGGAAGAGAATTACCATCAGTTCTCACCATGGAAGACATGAATCGTCCTCATCTGCTTTTCCCCTCACTGGAAAGTAGGTGCTTCACCGTTGTTGAGGATTACAGGAGGCACCACCAGAGTTTCTAAGTTTCAGTAATTTGTATGTACTTCTTTTAGTCTTAGAAGATGGAGTAAAAGCACCTAAGTAGAGGGAGGGCAGGTTACTACACACATTACTTTAATGAATCTCCCTCTCTTTTTAAGAAGGTCTAGAAGGCTTTCAAAGCTGCTTTTCTATGTATCTTAAAGAGGTTTTCATTGTTATCTGCTGAATGAAATTGTTTGTAGGCAGCAAAGTTTTACCATTTTTTTCCTTTTACTTAAGTACTGATTTTAACATTGTTCTAGCTTTGTAGGCTATAGCTGAGGTGAGGTATAAGTGAGGTGTGATATTCAAACTCAATTTGGATTATTTCTTGTATTATTGGATGATTTATTACTTGTTTTATGCTTTGGAAGCTCTAGTTGATAAGTTACGTAGGTGACAAAGGCTTCAATAAGAAATGAAAAGCCCATGTGCGCTCTTCATACATTCTGTTGCAAGAGAGAAATCAAAAGAGTACAGACTGGTAGAGATTATATGATTAAAACAAGTATTTTAGTATCTTTTATTTCCTTCTCATATTTTAAAGTGGACTACTTAGAATATGCTGTATTGTACAACTTTACCCAGAGATTTGGGTAAAAAAGTAGCCTATTAAAAACTTCACTAACCATACTGTCAGTGTTTCTATGAACTTAAATTATAGCCTAGCTGAAGATGATATGTTTAACCAGTTCATAACAGTACATTGACTGAAATTAATTTTCTTTTAGTTGTTTTTGAAAAAAGAGCAAATACTTACCAGATGACCTGCTTGTTTTGAATACACCTGTCAGGATGCTGTCACCAACGTGTTGGAAGTGTTGGCCAAAACTTTAGAAGAACCATTCCTCTAATACTCACACCTTGCACACCATCTTAGTCTGGGCTGCTTTATGAATATAATCTACTTTTGCTGCTAGGTGGATTATTTTTAAAAAATAAGTTCCCTCAAGTGACACATGAGTGTTTTAATTGATGCCACCCTTTCCTGAAGTTCCCTTTTCATATGCTAGCCATATTCCTATGTCTCTAATACATGAAGGTATAAGCTCCCTCAAATCAGAGCCATCTCAGCTATTATCACCCTGTCTACCATCATATGACATGCTTATGTCATCACATAATGGAAAAAGCTGTTTAATTTCCTTCCCTGGAAAGCATACATAACTGTACCAGCCCTTTTAACACCCTACATTTTCAATATTTGATTTCTTGAATAGTAGTATTCTTTCATTAACTGAGAATTCTGTTCCTAAGGGGCTTTTCCATTTTTAGTGTTATAAAGCCTTAAGAAATGTCTGTGTGGGTTAGGAGCAGCTGTGATATTCAAACCCAGCACAACACCCTTTTATCACTTGAGCTAATAAAGTGACTAGTAGAACACTGGTACCTGGAAAAGCATGCACAACACACTTGCTGTGGACTTTTTCTTCCTGCAGTAAGGAAAATCCACCGAGCCTATGGAAGGATGAATTCTCTCTATGATGTTGGGAAATCATGCTAATCAGTTGTATATCTTTCTGGATTTTGAGTAAAATTTAGGAAAGCAAAGAGGTCTCCCAGTTGTGGCAACCTCCCCATGCTGATCTTCATGCTCTTGGCCCATGGTGGGAAGGCACTGCATCTTCTAATTTAAGTGGATGTCCACTTCAATAAAATCTAAGCAAATTGAACTCCACAACCTCCAATGTAATTCTTTGAGAGACTTATTACTAACTTCCAAAATAATTGAGATATTTTAGTTTTGACAGCAGATTTTTTCTTGCTCAGCAAGGCAGTGCTATCCGACAATGCTTAAAGGTCAAAACTAGTAGCCTGTAAGTCCTGTAATCATGGCAAATAATGAAGAGAGGACCTTTGTTATGTCTTTATGATGCTTTAGGAAGCTAGGAAGCAATGATTACAGGGTTTGAGCATGTGCAGTTTTAAATTACTTATGCTCTTGCTGCTTCTCATGGGGAGATCGTCCCACAGTCCCAAAGACCTTTTGCTGTGTGGAAAATGCCTTTTCCTTTCCTTCTGCTTCACTTTTTCCATTAACGGATTTTTATCCCATCTTGTACACCCACTCAGCTAGTTTGAACCCTTCTTCTGCATTTTTATGACCTTCCAGTGCTAGTAGACATTTACTACATCTCTCTTGTCTAGTGGCCAGACTTTGTCTTGAATCCCTCTCTATAAATGTGCCCCTTCAGTGCCTTAATCTCTTTGGATGGAATTTTTTCTTCTTTGAATTCTTTCCCATCCTTCACGGCATTTTTCTGTCCCTGGATTTGGCTTGCAAGTTCATTTCTTGCAAGCACTCTGGATGCCTCAGAATATACAGGAATATGCAGTAGTATGGTGCAGAGGAGAGGCATTATTAGCAACTCTCAAGAGCTTAGAAGTATGCTAAATGCAAAAGGCACATGGCTGCAAGAATTGCATATTAGCATCAGATCTTCACCCTAATCTCTGGTGCTGTGAAATAACAATTTTAGAATTTGATACCTTTCCTTGTGAAAGAAATAAAACATTCTGGGTTGACAGATGAGAAATAGATGAAAGTAACTTTTCAGAGATACGTGAAGGGTTGTATTGAGAAGTTATGGTACAACAGAGATGAACGAATTAGTATTTCTTAATGCATTGCTCTGTTAAAACAGTATCGTTTTCATTCCTGATGACCGTAGGACACTGCTTCCAGCACTTAGCAGATTTGCATATAGCAGTTAATTTTCATATGCCTTAAGTGAAAATATCCACCTTTTACAATGTAGCCCAAGTCATGCATATTGTTCTGATATTAACTTCCTCCTGGCACAGCCTGCTGTGGATACCAGGTCCTGCTCTTTTCAGGGTCTTGTACCAGACTGCAGAGGTACTGCTTTGCATCATTTCAGGTTCCCAGACTGTCCATGTGTGTTAGTGACATCTCTGGCCTTTAAGGTGAAGGCTACTGATTATTTACAGTTGCATAAATATCTGATTGTGGAGCGTGTTACTTGAGGAATAACAGTGAAACATGACTTTTTCTGTTTGAATTTGTCAGAAAGAAGTACTGAAATTCAGCATGAGCGAAGCAGGAACTGCCACTCAGGGCAGATTGGACCTGTTAGACCAGGGATGCCATGTACACAATTATTCATGCCAGCACCTGGACAGAATGGAACAGGGGCCCGGCATGCTCTTCCTCTGTGGCAGCTACTGCTTAAAGCAGGAGAATGTCTCAAGAGGAGCCAGTGCTGCCCTGAGTGGCAGCTGACAAAAAAATCCCATAGACATGGAAGATTGGAAGATTGAATTCTGTTGCTCTGCAACAACATAGACAACTGCAAATGAAGGTGCCAAGAACAGAGGCATTCAGGAGGCTGAGGCTACTTGGAAGATTACAAATTAACTCATATTGTAGAAATGTTTAGGAAAATGCTAATTTGAAACCAACCTAAATGCATTTTAAACAAAAATCCTTTAGTTACCAGAGGAGTCCCATGAGTGTGCCTAAAGATCCCAACAAAATCATCATTACAGAAAAAAACCCCTCTAACTAGGCTTGTTCCAAGGACCAAAACGGTGAACAAATACTTGTTTGGGTGGGTTTTTTTTTTTTTTTTGGTTGGTTTTTTTTTTTTTTAAATTTTTTAATAAATGTTTAGCTGTTTAAGTATTGACTTGGGAAGAAAAAAGGTTCTGTAGCAGCCAAATGAGAGTTCCTTATCAGAAAGGTTTTCTAGAACTCTTTGGTGTGTGAGAACCAATACCACGACAAGAGGTTTGATTTTGCTAGACTCTGAAGCAGCCTCCCTCAGTGCTCCTTGGGGAATGAAGTGGGAAATGATAGCCATCAGGACTTCGGGATGCTTAGGCAGAGAAAGAATAGGATGATGTTGGTAGCTGAAAGGCAGCAGACCTTTTCACAGCTGCTGTATCAGACAAGCCTCACAAAACAAACCCTCCTTCAGATGCTCAAATTATATTTCTGTTGGCTAAGACTTTAAAAACTTTGAAAAGTTGCTTGAATTAACAGCTGTCTTTGGCTTGGTTTTTCACCTCAGTCCGTTGTTTGTATATCTTCCTGGCCTCCTCTTTGGCTTCATTTAATTGCTGCATGTGCTTTAATGTTCTCCAATTACTTTTACACTTGCATTTTTTGAAGCAAACCTATGACTCCACAACTCATCATGCCCTCAATCTCTCTTTAAGAAAACAGGAAAACAATGAATTATTTTCCAGCATTGCATACTGCCGCTTTCCACCCTGTTAAATTCAAGCATACTTTTCTACAAGACAGCAGCAAACCAAAGGTTTCTTCTAATTATTATAAAAGCATGAAACGATTGACTAGGGAATGTTTCTTTCCAGCTATCTGCCATTGTGATGTCCTGTCTTCCAAAAGCTTTGAAGTTGCTTTGGTACCTGCCTTTATAAGTACTAGCCTGGGAGAGGGCAGGGGTGGCTCTGCTGTTGGCTGTGGAACATAAAGAACCAGAAGTAAGTAAAACACCTCTCCCTCTTGGTATGAGAGTGGAAGGAATAATGCAGAATAAAATAAACTCATTATGAATATCCAATTTTAAACATTTAATAGTGCACTGATTGAGTATATTCTGTACAGACATCTATAGCAAGTTAAACATTTTCCTTTCTCTCGCGTAGATCATACTCATGTAAAGCACATTTACAATAGAAAACATACTTGAGGTACAAAAACCCAAAAAGAATATCTGAGGTATAAATACAGGTATATTTTAAATAATCTTTATCATGCTTAATCTATGTTTGACAGTACACTGTGGGCAAGTATACATGTTTACAATATAATGGTATGTACAACATACAATTTTACAAATTCAAAAGAGTTTGATGTAGAAGAATATACAAGATTTTCCTACTCATGAGGAACATTGTTACAGGAAGTACTACATTATTTGCCATTATAAAAAAAAAATCTTCATCAGAAAGCTTAAAATAATACTGACAATGGTAAAAAAGTCTCAGTCAAGATTCCATCTTGCAACTCATTCATACCCTAGCCACAAAATACATCTATCATTTAATACTGCACCTTAAAAGCAAATCTTTACCTTTACAGTAAAACCTACAGAAAGACATCTTTCCAGAGGACCTCAGGACTTCCTACAGTTCATATAAGTTGATTCTCAAGAAGGGGAAAACATCCCAAAAAGTTTAAAACACAACAAAAATGAAGATGAAACTGCACCCTCCCTTCTGCCCCGAATTTAACCCTCCAAACTGCTCTCATCCAGGTTCTGTTCATGTTAACATGCAGCTTTTAGGAAAACAGGCAAAACAGGGTAAGGGAAAGAGTTTGTGTGACTCTCCCTAGCCAATCACCCCAGCTGCTACTGCAGGAGTCCTGCCACCTTCTGGCACCACAACTCCAGTGTTGACTTTTTTCCTCTTGAGCCATTAGAATACAATAAAATATATAAAAGCTCATTAAAACACCTATAGATAACGCAGGTAGGAGCAAAAGCAAGGGACATTTTTGGTTTTTAACAACTGATGTTATTGGCTCTCCTCACCATTGTAGACATTTCATTTCTAAGCTGCTACGTTGCTCAAAAGTGTATTTACTTAAATTTGCTATAGAATTGCTCATCACTCCTAAAAGATCATATGGATAAGGAGTGGACAGTAGCTGAAGCAAGTCTCTTGTAACATCTGCTTAGGGTTTTTGACAAGTTTAGAGCTGAGCAAAAGGCAGAACTAGCACATTCGAAGGATGGCTACTCCTGGTCCACAGGGGAGTCCCATTCTAGGTTGAACTGTATCCAGCATACTAAAATCCATTCTGGTTGCCTATCAGTGTACCAGACACATTTCAAATTCAACTTCTTCTATCCTTTCAACCATTAACACTTTAATTCACACTCATTCACACTTTAATCTCTGTGCAAACCTTTCTCTGCTTATCTCAGTGAGAACACATTGAAGAGTACCAACTATTCCAGTGGATACACCAGTCCCTCAATGCACTACAAATAAAATGACATGAGTATATACATAAAGCTAAGTATCTCACATGGGAATGATGAGTCTTCACCATATTTCATAATATATTTTGCATTTAAAGAATTTTGCTTCTCAGAAGCAATTCAAATGATCTAATAGCAATTTTTAAAAATTTTTATTTTTTGCACAGTTCTCCTATGTATTCCAGTCGAGGCCTACACTATAGACCTTACACAGACAGGAAGCAGCTTTAAAGTGTATGGTATGGCCACAGTCCTATAGTAATGCTCACAGTCAAGTTCTCACGCTGTCATCCCTTCATGACACGACTTGCAGGTGGAACACAGGTCTGGTCTGCAGCGTGCAACTCTCAGTTTTGGGTAATGCCTGTGTTGCTGAGGTGGGGAGTGCACGGCTGTTCCTCTTCAGTAGTCACCTGGATTTTACTTCCTTGCTCTCAGGACTCTGCTGACTGAAAGAGTCTCGTATCTTAACAACTTCTGATGCACACAGGTGTCCAAAAGACTTGGTGTACCACTCTGGCATGTGGCCCCTGTTGTGTGGAGGAAAAAGTAATGATGAGGAAGGTACTGGTGACTTTCCACATATTTACTTAGTCACAATCAAATCTATATCTAGCTGGTTAAATGCCTGACTAGGAAGTCTCCTTAGTACTGCTTTACTGTGCAGCTCAGCCTTTACTAATATATAGATTTGATCAAAACCAAGTTCGCTACTGTAAGGAAAATTATGGAAAATTTAGTGACAACCCAGTCATCTTTGCTAGCTAAATATTAAAATTAACATGTCCTCACATCCAATAGGGTTGCCAGAGGAAAGGGTGGGGTTGTATACCAATAGTGATGGTGGAGCACATACTGGAGGCTTCTAATGCAGCAAACTACTCCTGCTGCCAGATGTGCACTAAGGCCAACTTTCTGTGACATCTCAGAGACCTGTGTGCATGCCTCTGGGAAGGATGGCCAAGCTAAAGTCTGTTGAATCCTCTAAGTTTTCCACTGAAACTATATAAGAAAAGCTACCACTTCCAAAGGACAAGATGGAATTTCCTACCTTAAATCAATTCTGCACATGTAGGTAAGTTTCGATTTTCCTGACCCGCAGGGCTCAATCAAATACCTCGACAGGAGCACATTGACTCTGACACCTGCCACAGGAGCCCGGTCGTGGTCCACTGAAGTTGCCAGAAGCACACATGCTCCTTTGGGGAAGTTTGTCCTCCATGTTCTAAGAAAAAAAGAAAAGAAACAAAGACCTTTTATTTGACAAACAGTAATTCAAACATCTAATAAGAATTCAAATTAGGTACAAATAGATATTTACCAATATAGCTGATACTATAAAGAAGTAAACAAGCTTGCCATATGTGCAGGGTATAAACATCGTTGCATAGGAACAGCTTACCTTAAGACTACAAAGTCCCTGGCTGGGTGAGGTGCCATGCTGTTCTGGACATACTGGTATATATCTGTCTGGCTATCCAAAGGTTCAATTACTTTTGACTCTATAAGATCTTCATCCCAAAGGTGCTGCTCTTTAAGTAAACGATTTAAAACATCCTCTGGCGTAGCTGAGATTTCAATGGTAGTTTTCCATAATCGGAGTGGGGGACCTTCACACACCTGTGGAAAATTAGCAGAGTCCCTAATTTTCCTCTTCCTTACACGTTCTTTCTGAAGTTTATTTTTTAAAGAATCTTATTGAAACACTTCTCCATCTGCTAGTCCTGAGCTGTACAAGATGAGAGATGAAAAATTTCTTTCCTACTGCCTGCACAGTGACTCAGCTTGTTAAGGCTTTGCATTTGTGAGTGAAGGAGGAAAAATTCAATACACTGAACACTCCTGAGCTGGATAAACAGAAGAACACAAATCAGTGTGCTAGCAAACTACTGCTGAAAGACATGGTGCTTTCATATGGTGGGCAACTGCATCAAATTATCAAGATATTTTATTTATCAGATAATATCTATCTGCAAAAAGTAAAGATGTGTACTGAACCTTCTGTAATGTCCTATGTCACAAGTGAGCTAAAATGCAGAGCTGTGGTGTGAGTGACAGGGTGTATACCTTCTTGTAGGCCAGCTCTGCTTGCTCTGATGTGGAGCAGCTGACCCAGCCTTTAAACTTCTCCTTCATCTCCTTAAGCAAGTCATCCACGCAGTCCTGGAGGTAGCAGTGGTAGTCAGAGGGCTCAGTGTTGCTGCTGCTGCTCTGGAGTTCCTCCAGGGTGAGGGGACGCAGGTCCTGTTCCGTGTATGAGTTCCGACCCCTGCTCATTTCCTCCGGTATCTGAGGGGTGACAAGGGTGAAATCATCCTCTTGCATCTCTCTCCCCAGGATTACTGCATTAGTCTAGCAGCTCAGTAGCCACAGGGACATGTGTATGTTTATTTTGTTAATGATGGGATGTGTATGTGTCAAGTTAAACACTCAATATGAAGAAATGCCACAATTAAGTTTGTGACTTCGATTTAAATCAAATTAGTCTCTCTTTTATGGGGTGTCTTATTTTATTCTGTGGAGTATCCCCCTTTACTACAGAAATAGATTAGTTCCCACAGCACAGTTTATCCTGCAAACCAAAGGAAGAAGGGAACACTGTCAGCTGAAAGAAAAGAGACAGGCATGTCTTCAGTTGAGGGATCTGAAAAGATTTGATGACAGTGAGAAAAACCAGGACTCGACTTGTCTGGTTCTCCATAGCAGGCCCTAGAGGGAGCATGCTTTAGTTCCTACAGATCCTTCAACCTATGGTTTGACAGTGTTACATTCCAGGATGCTTTTGTGGCCTGTCTTGCTAACTCTTGGGAATTTAAGTATAAAATGAGCACTGAGATTCCTGGAAATAGCTTCTTGCTTTGTAATTAGAACTGAGGTTCAAAGACCCTCATGGCTGCACAATAAAAATTTGAAAATGTATTCCAAATGCAGCTTGGATGCAACAAAAATGTGCCAGACCCCACAACTGCTTCCTGACCTGAGACCACCAGTGCAAACAGAACAACTCTCTTCTATTCTGGCACCACTTCTAATTCATGTATGCACAGAGGTCAGGATGCAAAGAGTCTTAAAAAGCTATTTATCATGAGTTAAACTTCATTAAAATAAAGAGACATTCCTAGCATTTCATCATACAGCAGATCTAAGACATCTTAATCAAAAGTCTGCCTATCAGTTTTGTAAACAGGTGTTTTACCTGAAAGAGTTTCTTGCATTCAGCAATCATATGAGCTAGCCCTTGGGTTGCAGCCAGATTTTCATTTAGATCCTTTTGATCGGGTTTGCCCAGGCTTGGTTTCCTTTGCATCACCCTTCACAGAGGAAAAGAGCACACATATACACAAATCCAGTTATTTGTTGCAGAGCAAGAGACATGTTTTGTAAGGAAACAGTAGGATTCCCAAATCTGCTGGTGGTTTAGAGCAGTGCTGCCTGGTACCAAATAATGGCATGGTGTTGCCAGCTTCTCTTGCTACTCTTTCTAAACCCTTTCTTTGGAAACCTCTCCCTCCCTCCACACATATTTTTTTTTTTCCTTCTTAAGAGCTTGTTTATATTTTAACAAATCTCCAACAGAAGGTAAGGCCCCATAACCATTCTACAGCTGGTGCTCTCTGAGGTGTCTGAGGTGATCACAACTGGCAGCATCAATCCCAGACTGTGCCTGTTGCACAGCTGTGCTATGGGACCAGCAGCAGGGAGCCCTGCTCCCAAAAACATACCTTGGGGAAGAATTCTCTCTTTTCAGAGTGTTCAAGTGGAAGAGGGAAGGTGCTAAGCAGACGGCCAGGTTTGTTGGTGTCATCTGGTTTTCCTTCACTGCAGCTGTGACATCACTCAGGAAATAGAGAAGAATCTGGAGGACCTCCCTGTTCTCATCAGGTAAAAGCATAATGGCAGCCTTGATAGCCTGGAGACGCTGATCCTTTGGCACATCTGCATAATATTAGTAATTCTCTCATCAGCTCATTGATTTTCCACACACACGGCATGAATGCATCCCAAAGCAAACTCCAGCTTCAAATATTTGACTCGAGTTTGAAGTGATTTCCTTCAGGATGCATACCATTTGTAGAAAACATGAAGGAATTTTTTTTAACCCACTAGTTTAACTACCCTCAGCTATTTCCTGCCTCACAAGAAATGCAAGCAAGAAGCAGTGCCTATGCCAGAGTTAATTTTAGATTTAGCTTCAACAGCTCCATGCTCCTGCAGATGCACTAAAAGGACAGAAGCCTGGATTCAGGCAGGGAACAAGCAAACATAGTCCAGCCAATTTAGAAGTTCTTCAGCTTGCAAAGAAATCTAAAACATGACTGCATTTTAGAATAGGTAAATTAATTAAATAAATTAGCTAACAAACCTTTTCAACAGTGATTTAATAAAACATCCAGAAAGTGCTTTACCGAACAGAGAGGGTTACTTTATTGAGCAGATCATTCAAAGTCATGCAGTGGAAAAAGAAAGTCAACGCTGTGAAGCCCCATACCATTAAACAGCTCCTTGGTTACGAACAACAAACAGCCATTGAAAAAAATCTGATGTGTCTTTATATAAAGCTTTCTCCTCCAAACTTGAAAGGAACAAAAAATGAAATAACCCAGACCAGATCTGCTTCTTATAAAGGGATTTCCAAAAAGCTACCTCTGAAGACAACATCAAAGTCTGAGTTCTGGAGCATTTATATCATCATTAGCAACCTACCACCCTCACTGCATGTCTCGTAATACACATGGTGCTACCCAGATACTTAATTGGTATCTGCTTTGGGCTTCAGCAACTTTGTAAGGCCAGCAGGTGAGTTTAGAAAGCAGTTTTAAGCAAAAATCCACTGTTTTCCATGCTCTCCCCTCAATCAGCTCAAAGCACATTTAAGCCACGTGCATTCCAGTGTGCAGCCTGGTGCATAGCACCAAAGCAAAGGGAAATCTTGCCCTTTGCAGGGAAGCAAAATTTACAGCTGTTTTAAGGCTCTTTGCTTTACATAAAGATAATACTTCCCGACCACCTCTGGGAATTCCTCAGACCTACCGCCTGCAAAAGGAAAGGAACAGAAACTCCTGCAATGCTCTGTCAAACATTTTTTGACTCTAAACCCACAGAGGTGCTGTTTAATATGCATGGAAGTGAAGAGTTTGATTAGTTTTCTCCATAAACCTGCTTGGGAATCCAAACACACACACAAAAATGCTTGCACTGAAAAAATTATCTGTATGCTATTTTAAAACATCATCTCCACACATGGAGCTCTGAAGAAAAGTTCTATCACCTTTTTTAATGATTTCTTTTCACAAACATTGATAAACTCAATTTTTAATGTGATTTGCTCTGAACACTTCATGGTATTTATCTTTAAAGTAGCTACAAGTCAGTAACAGAAAAGCTTACCACTTAGAAGTTGTTTTTAACAACTTGAGGTGAAGGACAGTAGAAGATGAATTATAAAAAAGTATAAATTTTTTTGTAGCCTTGCTAATCCCCTCAAAAGCCCCAAACTCTGTTCAAATACTGTTTGCTCTGTTCATCTACTCAGCCACATCAGATGTGGCCTATTTTCAAACCATAACATCAAGTATGCTCAAAGAAGAGAAGAAAATTTAGAGCAGTTGATGAAGGATATATATTTATTCCTGAACTAGAGAGAAAGGTGAAACGAAAAGAACTTGTACTATAAATTGTTATAAAACTACAATACAAAAAACTTCAGTTCCTTAGAGACAGCCTGAACTGTAACAGTTACTGGAGAAAGGCAAAGACCAACATAAGAAACACATGTAGCGCCCAGACTGTTGCAAAGTTCGACCCTTGCTACACAAATGACCATTTGTTATCTGCTGCAGAATCTCACTACTTACACTGGTATATCTGTAAGAAGGTCTCGGAGAGTTTGTTGGTCATGAGAGGCTCGGGGAGATCACGGAAGAATTGCTTTAACATGTCTGCCACATCATAGGCAGACTGGCCTTCGTAGTTGACACTGTCTGTGGAACTCTCATTCATTTGACGCAAAGCCTGAATTCTTGATTTGACTCCAGATTTCCTAAACAGTCCAACCTAAATATACGTATAAAAGTGAATAATTTTATAATTTAGAAAATATGAAATGTAAGCATGCTCCTTAGCTTCTAAAGTATGGGCTCTAAATTTGTGGGAAGTTTTCCACGCATTAATTATCTATTTTGTCCTGTTTTGAGTTTACTTTTTTTTCAGTCTGATGGGGGAACAATAAAAAAACAAATGGCAATCTGGGCTTTGGGTGTTGCATGCATGTGGAATAAGAGAATAACCCAACACACCTGATCCAGACAGTGGTTGCGGAGGTACCGCATGGCTTGCTGAATGCTCTGTGGAAGCGGCTGCCCTGTGCGCTGCACATTCACTTGCAGTGGTACTCCAAAGACATTTCGGTCTTTATAATCTGGCACCTTTATTCTTTTCATAAATTTTGGTACTGCCCTATTTAAGGAAAGGGAATGATACATTAAATTAAACTTCTGCTGATTACTTATCTTCTGTATTTCCAGTAATTTGGAAACTGAAAAGAAGTGAAACACTTTAAGTAACATGAACAATAGTGACAACATAAATTAGTTAATCCACTCAGGGCTGGAAAGAGTGACAGGAAAGAAAACAAGAGTTTCACTAAGAGAAAGGCTTGACATTTGGGGCAGTGTGCTGCCTCTAAGTATTAATGTGGTGCTACTCCATCAATATAAGAAGGACGAAAGCTACAGGGTAAAACTGCAGGGGCCAGATTGAATTGCAAAAGAGTCAAAATAAATCTTGCGGTCAGTGACCCCTTATAACACTGCTTCTTTAGGTTTCAGGAAAGATGGGCATTTGAACAATGAGCTTTTGTATGTCAACTACTTGTTCTGCAAAGTCCTCAAACTGGGTCCACCACCCACTAGTGTGCAGAACAGCAGGAAACTGATGTAATACATTTGAGTTTGTCAGCTAAAAACTTCAGCTCTATAAACAACCTCTTTGAGGGACCCCCCTCCTTGTCAGCTAGTGACTTTTGTTACCCCCACCTCCCACTCCAGTTTCATTGAGAGGCCTTTCCATCTGCTTATGACTCCAAGGAAAAAGTTACTCAACACAAAGGAATGATTTACCCCGGTGTCCCCCAGAGTACTGGTTTTATAAAAGGGGAAAAAAAGGCACTAAAATGTGAAAATATTGAGGTCATTTTCCTAAACAGGGAGGAAACCTAATGTCCAGTGTAATAACTAATAGGACACAGTAGCACTGAAAACAGGGAGACATTTAACATTTCAACATACAGTACAGCTATATAAACAGTGCATTGGATTTAGAGCTGACTAATCTGTTACATAGTAAAACAGAACCAATTTATATTTCCATATAGTTAAGTTTAGGGCATTATTGATACATGTATGAATAATACATGCTTTGTCAAAAAACATGCCAATGGAATGTGAAAAAACACATTGCGATCTCCACTGAGAATCCGAAGCATGCAGGGATAACTGGTCAATACTTATTTCTGTCTTTCAGAACAAACAACTTCTGTATTTAGAAAGACTGACATAATAACAGCCTTTGAACAGGAGGTACTTTGATGCTGAAGCTAAATACTCTCTATGACTCCTGGGGAAGGGAGGAGGCTGGCCTGTGGTAGGGACAAGAAAAATTTTATTTCCGTCCTTTGCATCCTGAAGGTCACACAGGCTGTACTGCAGATACAAAAAAAAAAGAGCTTTCTCTTTAATTCTTCTGACAAAAAATATTTGACTGGGTTACAAACACCTGGCCACAGAAGAAATTTCTGCCTACAAAAAACTCTGCAGTTCTCCCAACCGTTCTTCTTGTCTCCATCTCTTTTGCAAGCTAACTGATTTAGAGTGCCTTAAAAAGGGAAAACAAAATTTTGGCTAGTGAGATACTAAAATTAAGAGAAATTTACATTACTTAATTACATAATTATATAAAGGAAATAATGCAGATTGTTAAGAATAACTGAAGAAAAGAGAGCCTTCTAATATGGTTTGCAATTTGTGCCACTGCTTGCTAACTGCCTCAGTAAACAAGTGGTCCTTCTTTTGCTATAGATACTGAACTCTTCAGAAAGCTGGTCTCTATTTTATTGCTTTGGTTCTCTCACACATCTCTGAAGCCTAACAGGATTACACTTACGTAGAGAGTTAGTGATTTTAGCCCCGTCTTAGGAAACCACAAATCACTGTCAGCACAGACTGGAGGAAAGTGCAAATATGGGAAAAGAGGGATTGGACAGATGCATTGCATCTTTCCAAACATTGCCTGGGACAAGCACAACTGTCATGCTCGCATAGTCAAGCTCTCTATACACAGGACTGTGTCCTTACCAGCTGAAACCATGCTTGTTGGAAGGTGTGTACTTCTCCAGGAGAGCAGTCAGCTTCAGGAGAGAGTACTTCTGCAGCAGGTTCATCTGTGCCACAGACTGGCAGTTGATCTGCAGTGATGCCGAGCTGAGACTGGGCCGGTGGGAACTCTGGAAGCTGTGCCACCTTAGCTTGTGCCTGTGGAAAAGATAGGGGTTACAGAAAGGGCAGGTTACTGAAATGTCTCTTCAAGACACGTGCAGGAATTACCAGAAATGTACTGCTGAGATCCCTGCCCTTGACAGCTGCATTCAGAGATTTCACAGGCTCCAGCCAGCAGCATCTCTGCCTCACCTTGTGTGATGCAGCATGGGCAGGTGCTTCACATGGGAATGTGTACTCTGAGCGACCTTCAGCTCACTGCTAGTTACACAACCTTGCCCTATCACACATCCTCTAAGGGCTCCAAAGCCCTTCTCCCAAAACCCTTTCAGTATCATGACAGTGGGAATCAAAAAATTCCATTAAGAAAAAAACGGCATGAATTTTTAAGACATGTCATATAGGAACTCTGCACTTCTAAAAATCCCATTACGTTTATACAAGCAGCTGTAGCTGACTAAATTATTTGAGCCACTTTTAAAGGTAAACTGGAAACAAAGAATTAAAATCCTTGCTCCGCTAAAAATACAAAATACAGTCATGGTAAGACTCCCAGCAGAATCTGGAGGCCGCTGGAACTCCCCCAGTTTTCCACTGTGCTACAGTGATCAAGGAAAAGTAATCAAGCCTCATCTTCCCCACAGATTTAGTGTCCTAGCATGCTATTAGAAACATCCTGCTACTGAAAAATGCCATTTTTTGAAAGAGTCTAAAAGTCAAGGCTTTTACTACACACTGATACAAACCAGAACATACTTATTCTTGGTTATCCTAGCTAACTTAAAAAGTGATTAATCCTACTTGATGGCCCTCCCCTCCCATGCGCCGTTTCAGTCTGAAGAATTATTATGCCCCAAAACTTCATTGCTTTTTCAATGATGACTCAACATACAAACATACAGCTATAAATTGTAGGAACCACAAAGTCTTGCCCAAGTGCTGCTCTTGCCCATAATGGTTTTGGGAAGCAGTGGAACAGCACGTGTGCTTGAATGGCCGCAGCTTCTACTGCACCTTAACTAAGTGTGGTGCAGATACTATGGAGCTGCTCGGGCTGTAGGGGGCATTCCCAGGCCACCCCAAGTCCTAACACTCATGCTCTCACCTGCTGGAACGTGTCAGCGATGCACCAACCCCAGAATCTCTCCTGTCTTGGATCCCTGAGGGCTCTTCTGTTTCATTCAGTGAATTCCCTGTACTGTCAAGGTCACTTGGTGTTCTTCGATCATTATCTACATCAAGGTGAATCTGCTTTGGAGAGGAAGGACATGGGGAGATGGAGTCGAGTGCTGAGTCAGAGTCCCCTTCATCTGAGAACTTCTCTGACCACTGGTTCACTATTCTCTGCATCCCTTTGACATGGTATAGGATGTCGTCTAGTTCTGGGAATAGGTCTTCATTTTCAAGGTCAGCCAGGTCGCTTGTGCTGGAATACAGGATTGAACCTGGTACATTGTCATAAATACTCAGGCGGCTGCTCATTGAACTGGAGGAGTTGCGCCTTTTTCCCATGCCTAGCTCTTTGGAGCTGTCGCCACTGTTCTCCCTCTGGAGGGTGAGGTGGCCGTGTCCATGGAAACTCCCTGTCCTCCAGTTCACAGAGGTGTTGCTTTCTGTAGGGGAGAAGTTGCCATTGGAGAGTGCTTTGGGAAAAGTGCCAGGCTTATGATCCTCAGGGATAAAAAACACGGTGTCTTCAGCAAAACTACCCCGGTTCTTGAAGTTCTGCTCCATCACATCACTGAACGTTGACTGATTGAAGGGGTCAAAGCCTTCCAGGTACATGCCCACCCTTTTATTGTAGGCACTGAGGCTGCGTGTTCGTGTGACAGGACTGGGTGTGCTGACAGCACTGCTCGTCTCAGACTGACTACTGCTGCTGCTGGTCTGGGTGGAATTGGAGACGCTCCTCTTTCGTACCATAGGGAAGTTGATGTGATTGCCATTGAGGGTGGAAATCTCCACGCAATTAAGTTGTTTCAGTTTATCTTCATCCATGCCCTCCTGCAGGATTGGCCCGCTAATAATCAGGCCAAGCTTTGAAGGAGCTTTGCTCTTGCCATGGTGAGAACTCTTGATTTTAAGACTCTCCATTCTCTTGAGCAGGCTCTTTGTTTTGGACTTGGCATTCTTCTCATTGGCTTTTGTGTTGAAGCTGAAGCTATTCAGTTCCCTGGGCGAGGGCAGGCTGCTGAATGAGTCATCGTTGGCTACAAAATTGCTCGAGGAACAAACGCTCACTACCGAGTTTGTCCTGGTAGTAGACGCCTCGCTCTGCAGGGTTGGTTGGTGGCTGCTGGTGCTGCTGATGCTCAGAATAGAAGCCACCTCCTGGCGCTCGCTGAGGTCTGTTAGCACACTCTCCCGGCTTGCTGCGCTCGTCAGGTGAGGAGCTTCTGGGGACGGGATATTCAAGTCCGGTTTTGGAGGGAAGACATCAAACTCTTCAAGCCTCGACCACCTCTTGCTGTCCCTCTGAAAAGTCCATTTGCCACTTATTGCACAAGGTTCATCTTCATCTGAATCTTCACTCTGCAAAGCAGAACCCTAAAAGTATTGCTTGCAAACTGCTCAAACAGCAAAGGTGATTGTATTTAAATACAATATCCACTAAACTGCTTTAAGCATGACCTTGTTCTCACTGTATTTAAAGTGAAAACAGTCTTTTACTTCAGGGAGAGGAAGATTAGGCCATAAAGCCTGTCACAGGGAAAGATAACATGGTACAGGCAATATATTTTAACTGTTTTTAAATACAAAAGATATACCGTACATAAACAGAAACAAACAATACAATCTGCTTTAAACTGCTCTATTAAAAAAACCCTAGTATCCCTAGACTTTTAATTAATTGGTCACAGTGGATAGCCCTCACATCAATGAAAATTCCTGGCATGCATAACATTTTAAACTGGAGTCAGTTAGGGGTTGGGGTCCCTCTGGACTCTCTCCAAAGCTACACTTTGTTGATAGTGACTATATGTTTATACTCCTCTTTGCAATTATGAGATGTTTCTCATACATTCTGAATTTTAGCGGCTTAATTCCTTGCCCACTTGGGAACTCTGAACAGCCTCCTCACTGTGACTAATGAGACAGCAAAAGAAGCTCTTGTACTGCTAGAGTGTGATGGCTCCAGGCTCTTACCTGGTCCACTCTTCCTCCCACAGGCTAGCAGCTAACATTTTAAGAATGTTCTGTGAATTCTCTACTTCAGTCTAGCTTCAGGCAAACTTTAACACTCCTAGATAGTGAGCAGCAAGAGCTCGCTGACAGCATAGCACGTAAGTAAATTGTAAACAGCATGTTTGATGTATGAGTAATGCTTAGAGTACAATTACACATACATCAATTACGCCTACAATCTTTTCATCTAAATACTGAAAGGGAATGATCCTGACATATTTGGTCTTCCAAATATATATGAAGTTTCACACTGAAGGAATAAAACCAATGAAGATATTTTCATATGACACCATGAAATCACACAATAATCTTAGGTGTTTAGAGTAAGAAACACTAATTGCCACCCACCTCCATGAATTTCACTTCATTTGCTCAGTTTGCTTTAATTTAAAAACAAACACATATGCATGTCCCAAACTGTAACTATTTGTGTGCCAATAATACAGACATTTATTCTTTGAAAAACAAGTAAATTATTCATATTTCAAGTAGTTTATGTATGTATACTTCAGATTTTGATAATCTCCTAGCTTTTCTTTTTTCTTTTTATAGGACATTTCATCAGCTCAGAAGAATAAGTGAAATAATGTATTTATTTCTTATGACCAAATACACATGAGACACAGAACAAGCATCATTTTCTTTGTCTCCCAACTACTGCAAAACTACTTTTGTCCATTACACAGATGAAAACCCAAAAATTGTGGCTTGATTTTTAAAGTTTTCAGCAAAAAATAGTAATCTGAAACTGCCAGTGGATAATGATGATGATTTGGGGGTGAATGAGATTGATTGGAAGAAAAAAATGAGCAGTAAAGTGATTTTAGTTTGCAAAGAAGTCAATGGAAACATAAAGAAACATGTTTCTGTCAGCAGAATTTTTCCCTAGTGTTAAAAAGCTTTAAAACTTTAGTATTAATTTTATTCACATCAATAACAAAAAGGCTCCAAGTCTATCTGCCAGGGTGATGGGTGAATAAAATTCAGGAAGGACTGAAACCAAAAGGTAACATCCAGACTCTGGAAGATTTGAGGTTTGGACCTGAAGTCAGGTCTGGTCTGACCTCTAATACCAACACTGATCATTCCACTGTTAACAAGGCTCAGGAAAAAGGATGAGAAATTTTCTGGTGGTCATAAATGGCAATCCAGCTGTCTACCCCTACTTTTAAGGAGTTCCTACATATATTGCCTCAGAGTGTTATCTTCTGGAGCTTGGATGCTCTTTCCAACATACCTCAAACAGATAGGGAGAGAGGGGATTAATTCCTGGTAAACAACCTCAGAGCATTTGTATGCATTCTTGTTAGGGGTAGGGCAGCATTGTAGTGCCTTAACTCAGTCATCTTTATCTGCAGTTGTCATATCCCAGGGGACAGTATCAATTACTGATCCCTCCTAGGACACACACATAGCTTTAAGACAGCTATTGAGTGGTACTTTATTAGCAAGTCGGTACTACCGTACTGAAATTACAGTAGATGCTCTCTTAGTTCTCACCCTGCTCCATAGGGACTCTGAAGATTCAGGAAACACTTTTAATTCCTGCTGAGCTCCCTGGAAAGATGCAAAAACCTTTCTGAAAAGGTAGCTGCTGTATTCTGAAAATATATTGGAAAGGAAACAGTGTGCCTAACCCTTTCCTTGAAAGGCCAAGCACAGTCTAACTGATTCTGCCTACATCATAATAAAATAATACAACTCCAACATGATGGTAGAGAACCAAAACTGAAGATGATATCAAAGATGGTGGTCTAACATTAAGGTCAGCTCACTGTGGCCATCAAACCTACTCTATAAAATCCTGTCTGAGTGCAGGCAATAGGCTACAACACTAACAGCCTCACTGGCAGAGAAGTCCAGTGCCTTTCACATTGGAGGCAGCATCCCCGGGAGAAATTTGCTAGAGAGCCTTTACCCAGGGCCAAGCCTTGCACTTTTCACTCAGTGAGAACACAGAAACGTAAGCAGATTTTTTACTTTTTTACTGTGTCCTTGCCAGGTTCTACTCAGGTGTAATCCTAAACTGAAGCTAAACAATCTGCTAAATGGTTGGGGGTATTTTTTTTCAATTTATTAACACACAATGCTGTAACAGAAGAATTAAATAAACTTACCCTTTTCCTGTGGGGACTAATTTCTAGCTTCATCACTGCACATTTGTTTAAAGTATTTAAGCGCCTGCAAAGAGCAAAGGAAACCGTATTAAGAGAATGCTCCAGTGTTTTGACATAGGCTATTGCAGTTCAAAGCTTTTGTGAAGGCTGTCCCCAAACTGCTCTGCATACAAATAGCCACAACCAGAGTTTCAATTAGAGCTCTAATTTACTTAACTATTAACCCATTACATTTGGCTGTACTCTAACTTCAGAGGGAGCAATGGATGACTATTTGTCACAATTACCTGAATCAAAGTAAAGAAAAGTTAATGGAAACATTGACTAAATTGAGAAGTACTCACATCCTGCAAATTGTAATTATTACATTTGTTCTAAATAGCAGACATCTGAACCCTGAAACATTCAGCCTTGACAGACCAAAAATAACAGAAAAGTCTACCAATTTGGCACTGTAAACATATTACTATATTTTAAAAAGCATGCTGCTTTAAAATTTTACTTTATAAGTTGAAATTTCACAGAGAAAATATTTTTTTTCACTTACTACATGTTTATTTTGTTTTTGAACTATGATTATTTTCAATGCAGTCAGGGGACAATACCACTCATCAGTTTTAAAAAACCTCAACCAGAACACAGACCCAATTTCTGCTTCCTAAACATAAAGTTTCTTTCCTGTACAAAAATATTTTTCTGAAAGATTAAAATTTAAACAAAAATAAATTACTGCAGCAGCAGTAGCTAACTAGCCTCTTTGCGAAATGTAACAGCAGTCTGGATACATATATTGAAGTACTGTTTAAATATATATGAGCATTCCTCTGTGGCTTAGTGAGTTCAGCTGGTCATCTGGTATGTATCCCTAAAACAGCAAAAAAATTATCTTTCTTCTCCTCTCTTCCCCAGTCACTCAGTGTGCAGGGCTGAGCACAAGCAACTTAGAACACAGCAAAAGTCAGTGCTATTTGTGACACAGCTCCAAGGCAGCTAAAGCGCAGGCTGCCATGGTCTCCTGCTCTTCTCCATGTCCTTGCCTTCCCAGGAACTGCTCCAAGGACAAGCTTCAACTAAAATCTGTACTGGTAAAACGTGGTTAGAGAACTGCTAGTGGTATGCAAAGGCAAAAGGAAGAAATAGGCTGGGCACAATGCAGAAGCAGAAAAACTGAAGCAGCAGCCTCATGGAAGTGATAGTTTAGTCCTGTGTCAGTACTTCCGCTTATGAGACTGTACTGTGGGTTGGATGAGGAGACTAACTGAGGTGAAAACCAATCTTTCAACATTTCTTGGAGTTGAATTTCCCCAGGGTCAGTACCCTGAGCTGCATGAAGAGTTGTGTGTGCAGAGAAGAGGCACAGGAGGAGGGTCACCGCTTTCCTTCTACTGGACCACAGCCCAAATTCAACAGAAGCAAAGCTGAGCTTTAAAAAGCCTAATTCATTCCAAAGGAAGTTATGCAATTTTCACATAAAAATTCATATGAGTGAAGTGCAAAGAAGTGCCTGTATCTGCAGTTTTGAAAAACTAAAAAAGAAAAGAAATGCTGACATGCCCTATTGCTTCAAATTAATTTTCTCAGATTCATTAAACTTGTACTTGTATGTAGAAAATGTGTGCACAGGGAGAATTACTAGTTTCTTCTGTTTTCCCTTGCCTTTTATGCACAGGATTGGCTGCAGATGGTATTTACACAGGGTTTGATCCTGAAGCCATCAAAGAAAATGGGAAAGCTGCTACTGATGCTTTTGCTGCAAGTCATGAAGTAAAAAAGAAAAGGCAGTTTGATCTATAATTAGACACAGCCACAACACAGCAAAGAAGAAGAGAAACAGGAAGAATTGCCAGAGGTCAAGCAGCAGGGCAGTGGCAGGTTAGAAAAGTTATCCAGATCTCTCTCTCCTTTTTGTTCAGATTTCATCTTTGCTCTGAATTTAGAAGGCAAAAGGCTCAGTCCTGCTGGTTGCAGCTGGTGGGTACATGCACAAGTCCAGTGAATTCAGAGGAATTGTATTTATGGTGCGGGTGAAAGGTGAATGTCCCATCTACATGCTACACACAAAACCGGGGGTTTTTTTGTTTGGTTTGTNTTTGTTTGTCCTTTTTTTTTTTTCAAGAGGCCACACAAGCATCTGAAAACTGCCTCCCTCTCTACTATAAACACATTCTGCTCTCAAAATCCTGGACCTCAAGACCAGGAAATATTAAACTGGTTTCAGTTCTATATTGTGTAATAATTTACAAATTTCACAGTGTTGCAACCTTTGACTTATGCAGAGAGAAGTTGCCACTTAATCCCTGGATCAGGCTTTATCTAGCTCCAGCCTGTCTGACCGCTAATAAAGACAATCTCTGATTTCACAAAGATTACAACCCCAGACTTCTCTTCTACTCAATTAAAACCCCTGAAATAGGTGGAAAAGTGTAGAGCAAAGACCTTTATTTTCACAGAGGGTATTTTTAATAAAAATCTCCTGGCACACACCTCACAAAAATTAGTACAAAGATAAGGTAACTCCCAATGAGTGAGGTTTAATTCAATAGCAATGAGGCAAATAAAGTCTCTGTTACATATTTGACATGGATGCATATCAAAAGCATTTTTCCTTTTAAAATCTAAATGTTCTGCAGTAATTGCATCAGATCTGCAACTTCCATTACATACTTCACACATTCTGCTTCAACCTCTGCTCAAATTCAGGAGGACCAAGGTCCTTAAACTACACACCACTGAAAATACAGTACAATATGCAGAATTGTCTTCCAAGCATATTAGTGTGTCTTAAAATCTAAACTTACAGTTTGGTTTGTCAGGATGAGATTTACCTATACAACTGTCAATAACCTTCACATACGCTCTGCAATACTTTTTAAGCCTATAAGCACATATTCAGTTTCTACAGATCCTCTCATCAAATTGATACTAGTTAATAAACCACAATTTTCTCTTCTGGATCTGGACCTTCTCCTTTGTTAACTCCACTCCCAGTATAAGTTCACTTTTCACTTCCTTACTGACAGTCAGCAGACCTGCCTCATTCTTTAGGTCTGTCTCATTCTGCCCAAACCTGTCTCAGTGACACCTTCCTGAAGACAAGATGGGAGACAGAGGGACGGGGCAGGATTGCTGCAGACAGCAGTTACAGCCACTTTCACCTGGCTGTCTCAGTCTCAATTTACACTATGCCTCCTACCCTGGCCACTCTCTAGATGTCTGGATGACAAGAAAATATTCTTTCCCATTATTTAGAGAAATGTCTTTGAGTCAGTCCTCTCTATACATCTGCACATCCAGATGTTACCTTACTCCCATGGAGTATTCTAATCTCCAAGACATTAATTTTCCTCACTCTCCATGGACTCCTACCTTGGCTCTCATTCTCCTTCACCCCAGCTCTGCAAAACCTTTCCTCCTTAGGGTGACCAAAGCAGCAGGATCTGACTCTCCATCCTAGATCCCAAGTCAGCCCACATCAGCATCATTACACAGCCTGAACCTGCTGCATCCGAAACATGAGGCACTGGAGCTTCTCTCAGAAATTAGTAAATGATGCATTTTTATTAGTCTTCTCAGAAATGGCCAAACTAGTTTAGCCTGAACTTCTTTTAAGACAGGCAGCCTGAACAAGACACTCACTACAAAAAACTGTAGTGTGAACAGCTAACTTCTAAATTAAAATGTGGGTTTACGACATGAAGCATTTTTAAAACTAGGTACTAGTCAGTTCTATGTTGTGTGTAACACCAGGTAATTAATTTTGATCTCTTTAAGAGAATTCTCACTCCACACACCTAAATAAAGTAGTAGCAATGCAGAATACTAGATTCTTGCATTTTAAATTACAATTTTGAATTTGAGGAACTGTGTGTTCTAGCATTAAAGTTTAAAATATTTTCTTGGTGGACTTAAATTCATAATTCTGCTTGTAGAGCAAAGTCCACTCCATTATACATATAAATAACTGTCATGCAAGAGCCTTCTTGTCTCAGTGGACAGCCTTTACTTTGGCTCCTGGGGTTCATCTCCATGCTCTTCTGCAAAGGAGGTCAGCTCTCCACAGACTAAATGATACAAACAGTGAATACATTACAAGCAATTTCTTGTATGAGAAGTCCTGATGATAAAAGATTTAAGAAACCTCTTGCATATATAGTGTAACAGATTCCTAGCCATGCATAAGGAGATTTAAAAGGGTTTCCATCATGGCTTGCTATGTATTTTGTACTTAGCAACAACCTCTAGGATAAGCATGTTTCAGTACTAGTTTCATCAGCACATGATGCATCCAGTTATCCGCTGGAGATAAATTCCTAGTCATTAATTTACATAAGGTTTTATGAAACCAAGGCAAGCAGTGGTTTGCACAGTCACTAAAGAAAGCATCAAAGAAAATAAAAATACAGTCATCACTCTTACATTTTTTAACCCTATGTTTCATAGTAAGTTCACTAAATGACATTTCTTAACCATCTGTTACTGAGTGCCATATGCTATCTCTGTAGTTAAAGTCTCAAGCCACTTTTCACTTGAAAATTTTCTTTAAAAAACATAATGGAGTGGGTTAAAGTTAACTTATTTTTCCTGCTTACATTAATAAGATTATGAAATTATAATTAGCAATACTGTTCAGATATAAGCTACCATTTAAAATACTTCAAAACTTAAAAAAGAAACCCCTGTCACTGTGATTTCTACAGTCTTTTTAAAACAATTCTTTCACATACAGTTATCAGAACAAGGTAATTTGAACTTCTGGGAAACACTGGCTGTTACACAGAAAAGTTGATTCTCAGCACAGACCTCTTACTATTTTGTTACCATCCACTGTGTACAATGTTCACTTAGCTCTGTGCTTAAAGTGCAAATAACTCCCAAAGTATTCTGATTTTCAGTCAAGAAACAGGAATAGTTTACAGTTGTGAAACTGTTCAAAGCCTTTACTGAGTAAACCCCTTTACTGTTTACACACTGACCATGGCATGAGTCAAAATAAAGCCAGGCTGCAGGCAGAAAGGCAGCATTCCAAACTCTGTGCTTCTCCAGTTTTTAATGAGCTTAGCAAAATTAAACATGGAGGTGTGGAAAAAGAAATCTAAAGGTGCAAATGTTTTGTGATAACGTATTGCTTTTGTCTAACACACATGGTAAAAGGCCAAATTCAGACATCTGAGATGGTTAACTTGGTTCAATTTTATTTTGAGGTGGGATCTGAATGTTTCTGTAGATATTTCAGTGTCAGTTTTAAAGTTGTTTTGTAAAAGATAACTGATATATAAGCCACATGCTTCAGAATGATACAATTAACCTTTAAAATCTTTGTCTCATAGAGATACGGAGTGCACATTGCTATTTTCATCAGCGAGAAACAATCTGCTACCTTTTTTCCCCCAGTATAATTAATTAATTAATCCCAGGGTAAAAAGTATTCTTGGAGGAGAGCACCAAAACAAAAATACGCTGGCCTGACTGTATTTTGTTTTCATGGTGAGGGAATGCCATGCTTCTGGGAATCAGCTTTTATTTGCATTGCTGTACTTTCTGTTCAATGACTTCACAAGTTCCAGAGCACACAAATAAGTAGACCAATGCATCATATTTAAATATCAATGGAATAGGTGTTCCATACTTGAGTAAAACACATCTTGCATGAATTTAAAATTAATGAGATTTTTTTTCCCCTCCTAATGACTGGACAGCAAATCTGTTTTCTTAGTTTGAAAATCCTGTAAATATTTCTGAAGAAATTTAAATTCCAGTCCCACTCTTTCCCTTCCAAGTATGGCAGTGATGGCATGAGAACACTATAAACTTAAAGCTGTTCTTAAAAGGGTTTTGTAATTCATTAGAATTACTGACGTTTAGAGTTGCAGACACCATGCATGCAGTAACCAAAAGCATTCATTTTGCAGGCAGTCTGGAAAACTGCCATACTGAAGGACAGAGCCATAAAACTCTACTTATTTCTAGGCAAGAGGAGATTAGAGAAGTTAAAGCTTTTTTTTTTTTTCTTTTTTGTGCCATTTAAGATTGTGGACTCGCACTAAAAGAGGTAACTAATGGATGGATTAATGTCAGATGATTTCAAATGGGGCCATTGTGATTCCTTTTATGATCAAACTGGTAATACTGAGGCTGTAGTTCTTTAAAAAACACCCTGTCACACACCAGCAGGTCTTGCTCCCTCTTTTTCTCTACCTATCCCTTCTCCTTCTTCTGCAGTTGGCTCTGGGGTCCTGCCCCATTTTTCACACCTACCGTGAACTTCACTATAGTTTTCCACTGATTTATTTACTAACCCAGAAAAGGACTATCACGACCCTTTTTGTGGGGTGAGCCAGTTGAACTGGTTTGTGGAAAGAGCCCATGAACAACAAAGATGAGCTAATGTTAGCACGTGGCTGAGGGCAGGCCCATCTTTGGAGTAGTTATAAACTATTAGATTTCCCTTACATGATCCCTTTCAGCCATACCCACGTTCCATAGGGCGATGCATTGAGGCCAGCATGAGGGTTTGTATACAGAGCACTTTGTTTAAACACACTGCATTTTGTTTGTATGCCCAGCTGTCCACCAAGGTAGAAAGCAGAGTGATGGAGCACACCAGCACTGCTTTGCTGATACTGCTTCCAACAGTATTCCCACAATTCCTGTGTGGGAACTGGTGCTGCAGTTGTATATGCAGATGGCTATAGCCAGCACAGTTCTGCTTTCACATGCCTAACTAATTTGGGAATTAGGAAAGAAAACAAACAAACAATAAAAAATATTCCTATGAAATGCCTTTCACAAAGATTTCTGCCACTCTCCTCCAAAATTTCTTTTAAATAAGATTCCCCAAACATTACTTAGCCCAGGAAAATATTTTAATGAAAACCACATACTTCTTGTGCACTTCTTTTGTTGTGCTTTTTCCAGGTACTTTTTATTACATAGGAAGGGTTTTGTTTCAAAATACAGTATGATTTTTATTCACCTACCTGCATAAGGCCTCAATAGCATCTCTGTCCAGAAAGTCATGCTCTCGCTTGACTAGAGCAATGTCAATTGGAAAGAGGAGATCTGCAGGAAAAAAACCAGATGGAATCAAAGTGATGTTTATTCCCAGTGATGCATTATTTCAAACAACCAGCTGCTTGCAGTTGAGCTCATCAAGATGCCAGTGATTGGTACTTAGGTAAACACATGATATCACCTCAAATGCCAGAGGTGCTTCTTTTTCATCTACAAATTTTTTGACATGCAGCCTTGATAACTGAAAGTTCACACACAGAATTGAGGCAAAATTATTAAAGCAGAGATGAAACAATGGGAGACAGAAAAAGGTGAATGCAAGCTTCCCTATCAGAAGTGTAAACTAATTCAGGCTATCTTTATTTAAAATAAATATGCAATCTCCATTGAAGTGCTAATATCTCACATTAAAGAATGAAGGGCAGTAAATGTCAGAATTCTGTGAAAGAATGAAAAAAAAAAAGCCTTGAATCTCCTTCGCTGTTAATTAAGCTATTTAAAAATTTGACACTGAAAAGTGTAAGCTATTAACTAATTAAAAAAACATTTAATCTATTTAAAAGTTTGACATTTCATTAATATGTCTTGAAACGAAAACAAGCCAAGATGCATGGAGACCATGCTGCCTCTTTTCCTTAGGAAACTATTTAGGTAAATAACTGGGAGAGTGAGGGGGAGGAAACAATGTTGGCAGAAAGCTGAAAATTTAGTACCACTCTGAAACAGCAAACACATATATATTATTTACTGTACTCCACAGATTCCTGACTGTCACATAGGTCCTGATCTGGCATTCCTTGCACAGCTAAAACTCCCACCCAAAGCTGCTGGTTCTTCAGGGCACACAGAAATACAAGGTCAATCTGTGAACAGACTGCTGCAGTTGCACACAGTTTTCCTGATACAAGTAATTGTCTATGGATTTTTAAATTTCTATAGACTGGGAAGAATGAGCTGAAATGAGAAAAAGAATTAAAAGTGATATAAATTTATAGAATTTTCTGTACTAACAGAAAATGAACTCTATGGATTCTAAGAAATTAATTAATTTTCTATAGCAACAGAAATTAATTCTATGTCCTTATTTTCATAGCATCATAAAATGGTTTGGGTTCTAAGGACCTTAAAGCTCGTCTAGTTCCAAGCCCCTTGCTAAGGATAGGGACACCTTCCACTAAACCAGGTTTCTCTAAGACATATCTAACCTGGCCAGGAACACTTCCCAGGACGGGGTATCCACAGCTTCCACAATTCCCTCAGGAATACGAATTATGACATATCCTGAAAAATGCTAGAAATTCTGTATTTTCTATGGAAAACTGTGGTTTTAGCAAAGCAAATGGCAAAGGTTCACTAATTATTCTCACATATTAAACATGCACTGTGTGGGAACACTCCATATAGGTGTTCCTATTCCTTCTCAGAACTCTTGTACTATACCAAATTGATTCACAGGTCTCCCCTTCACTATTTTAAGTAGAAAGAGCAAGTAAAGAGGATCTGCACATTCAACATGTATTTTTCAGCAGCGCTGATGTAAGCTTTTCCACTGGGAAAGTCATATCTTAGAATGTCCACAAGAGAACATGTGAGAACTTAAGTGAGAGAGGAGACTTGAAAAGAGCTGATAGTCTGCATAAGCCAATTTTTAAAATGCTTAATCTATGCTGGCTTTGTTGTTGCTGCTGCCAGGGAGGTTTGCAAAGGACAATGGTAAATTGTTTTTCAGTAAGGACAGCTGTCCTTTCAATAGGTATGGCTGGCCTTGCTCTCATTGCTTCTCTCTCACCTCTGTGGTCCTTTTGATGTTAGACAGGACATGCTGTTACAGTAGAAACTTCATGTAAGTTTAGAATCTCTAGGAAGGCCAATGGTAACACAGGTAGGACATATTTTCTGAATGCAAGCAATTTATTAGGGGATATACAACTCAGCATTATAAGAAACCCACAAAGCCACATATTCAGCTGAGAGTTTTGTCTCAGTTGTAACAAAGACGGGAAGTACAGTTCCAGTTCTATATCCCAAGATCTTGGCATCTCCATTAGCATGGAAAAAAAAAAAAAGAAGGAAAGAAAAAAAGAAAATATAAAAGGAAATTTAATTTCTGAACAGGCAAACAAAAGTTTTGCCAAGTGCAGCTTTTGAAAGTGCTATTGTCATCTCATATTGCCAATGCAGCTGCAAATCAAAGCAAAACAAGATCATTTTTCAAGAAATTCAGCTCAGCATTTGCTGTAATTTTCAGCAGTAATTCACTGTAAATAATGAACTTTCTATGCTCATCCTCACAAGCAGCAGCTGGAGTTTGCTCCATAAAAATGAAGAGGCAGTTAAGAGTGCATAATAATTTCACTACAATGAATATAATTTTAAGCAGTGTGGGGAAAATTCTGAACAATAATATAGATATATAAAAAGGATGCCCCACTTTAAAACAAACTTCTATATGCTACTCTGCATCAGAATGTAAGAACCGTATGCCAAACCCACAGCTTTCTAGTAGGCTGCAGAGGCAATGAAGAAAACAGTTCTAATTGAGCAAAACCTTGTAAAAGCAGACACACAAAATGAATTCATCCCAGAGAAGGACAAGTCACTGCTGGAGCCAGCCACTCCTCTGAGGCACATCTGCACAACAACTTGTATGTTTTTTCCCTTCTTAGTAAGCCTGTGTCTAACTCTAACCCAAACCATTCTGTAAAAACACACAGAACTTGGGAATAGTGAGGCATACAGATGTACCTGTGCATATGCAGAATTTTCTACTACTGTTCCATTAGGAAAATTGGCTAGTGGAACTGTACACAGCTTTTGTATTTCTTCAAGACTGGGCTGGTAGCAGTGGCTGACTATGCTCCTTTCTGTTTTAACCAGAGGGAATGTACCACATTGCAAACCTTGACATTTGTTCTATGATGATATTTGGAAGATTCAGACTAAAACAGAAGCCTGAAATGAATTCAAAACTCCTGTGTGCTTCAGAGTTTCATTTGGTTTGGTACATCTATATATGTCGTGCATAGCAGAGAGCAGCCCAGTCTCTAAAAGTCATCTAATCTTATGTACTGGAACTTCACTGAGCCCATGAATCTCATTTATTGGTGAATATTACATCTTATTGTCCAAAAGTTGCTGGGGGAGGATTGAGTTCAGGTGCCTACCTTCATAAAGCTGCGCATACTGTGGGAACCCAGCAGCCCGCAGCCAGTCACAAGCTTCCTTGGCCTCGATTTCTGAAAGAGGAGAGAAACAAATCACCCTCTGATTAGTGATCTGCAGAGGAAAAGCTTCCTCTCCACCACATCTACTATCCCCACTGCAAAATAAGCACAAAGGTTTCCAGAAACTTTGAAGCGAGATACACGTTTGCTTATCCGAGTTTGCTTTTCTTCCCACTATCAAACATACCTTAGATTCTGGAAAGTCACTAATGCTCAGCTGCTATTTATCAACAGATCATCATTTTAATAGTAAGATAAATAGGCACAAACAAAATCTGCAGCAGTTATGGATTATCCTGTACAGTATTTCTTAACACTAGGAAAAACAATCTGCAATCAACATGAGCAGTGTTTGTTCAGCAAATCTTATGGTCCTCTTGGCACAACTACTTTGTCTTGACAGAAATTCCTTGCAGAGCTCGCATTACTGTGCACTTTAACACCTTGTAGACAGTACTGACAGACTCAAGCTCAAGAACAACTGACACACTGTACTGCAGCTCACTCAAGCGCATATTTACTACCCAACAAAAACTTAGTTTCATTGGAAGTCTACAAAGTATTTATGGGTTACTTGGTGTATTACACTGGGTTACTTGGTTTCCCTCACACTGCCCAAAACCAGCACACCACAGAATGAAATTATTCACACACATATATGTTACACTGAAAGAAAGGAACATTAGTCCATTAATAAATCACCTATAAATTAATTTGTTACTTAATGCAAGTAGAGATAAGGAATATGCCATCCTATTAGCTCAAACTAGGAAAATATAAAAGGTACTTAGGGTATTCTCCATGTGCTACTGGAAATGAATTGGGCTAATTATGCTCTTCCAAAAATTCAATAAAGTGCTACTGGGAATTTAGCTCCCTTCTTAAAACTGATCAAACAAACAATGAGAAATCAGAAACTGTTAAAGTTTGTCTGGCTTTGATTATATTCACTGTTCCTGATGGACCAGGATACAAAAGCTTCATTATGCACAGCTCAATACACAATTTTGCCACCTACTTGGAGAGGATACTATGGCTACCTGCTGCAGAAACCGTGCACAAAGGGACCTGCTCAGAATTGCTCCAAATACAGGTTACTGCATACAGGGCATTGAAAAGCCAAACACAACTTAAGTAAAATATCACAAGCTTTTGTCAGACTATGAAATATTCCCAGTGAGATATAGGTACACAAAATTGGATGAAATGGCAGGCACATTTTACTGTCTCTGAAATGATGGCAACCCCCCTCTCATTTTCCAAATTGCTTCAATAGTGTTAAAATACTTGTGCTTTGCCAGACTACTTTGCTAAGATACATATCCAAACCAAGGGGTTAAGGTGAGCAAAAACACAACATTCCAGATAAATAAACACCTTAAAATCAACTCCTGTTGAAGTCAGGACAAGCAGGCATTTGTGCAACTTGTGTTTGCTTCACCTTTGGGTTATGGGACCACATGAGAACAAGCACGTACAGACATATTGACTTAGCTACTGATTAAGAAATGGCACTCTTCAATTCCAATTGCAAATGATTACAGAGTTGTGCTTACAGTAGTATTACAATTTCAGTATGCTAAGGAAATAGGTGGGAAATTTAATAAAGAAGAAAAAAAGTCCTAAAATTTATTTGAAACTTGTATGGCTAGAGCAAGAACAAACAAGACGATAGATTAATACTTCAGAAGCAATTAAAGTAGCAAAGCAAAAAATCTGCAACTAATTTTTAAGAGTGCTTAAAATAAAATGCAGTATCTTCCAGGTGACATTCTGCAGAAGTGTCTGAACTGAATGAGAATTTTACCTGACTTAAAACCAAGAAAAAAATAGCCTAGATAACAAGCATTTGCCAAAAAAATGCAGGGGGATGCTTGCAGTGCAATTGAAAAAAGTGTCAAATTCCTTACTACTA
This sequence comes from Regulus satrapa, assembly GCA_013396955.1. Taxonomy (NCBI): domain Eukaryota; kingdom Metazoa; phylum Chordata; class Aves; order Passeriformes; family Regulidae; genus Regulus; species Regulus satrapa. The sequence continues at coordinate 181,816 of VWZN01014227.1, forward strand.
CAGGCACTCTTCAATGTGTTTAAATATTTGTTCACAAGTCCTTTACTGAGTACCCCAGGTGTATGACCTGTAAATTATTTCTAGAGCTAGAAAATTATGAATAGGCATTCACTGGATTATTTTCACCATTCTCTATAGATGCTTTGAATATCTTTTCTGCAAATGTATATGCCAGTTATATGGAAGTTGCATTTTATGGGCACTCACCCGTCATCAGCTTTTGGGATTTTCAGAGCATATTTGCTTTCAAAATACCTTTGTGAATTCCCCAAGATGTTTAAGCAATGAAACACCTGAGTTCTCCCTATCTGTCACAAGAATTGCAGAGAACAATAAAACACAAGTGCACCTGTTCACCAATTAGGCTATGTAAATGCCTAGGGTTGCATACAAGACAGTGCTAAGTGTTTCAAAGCCATTTTTTGGCCCACTTTCACAGGGCAAGTTGCAAGTTCTGTTGCAAGCCCTTGAAAGGGTGAAGGGTTTGGAGTACTATCTTGAACAAGAGGGCAGGGAGTGTCCTGAGGCCAGGGCACATCAGTGTCATCTCCACCCACACAAAGCATGGGTTAAGAGAGGGACATGATAGGTAGTGGTGACAGTGTGGAGTTGGCACCTAAAAGAGTAGCTCCTTTTGTTCAGCTCCAGTTGGCCAAACTCAGGAGTCCTCCTAGACTGTACTCCTATGTGGTGTGACCAGACAAAGGGAAAGGTAATTTTTAAACTCAGCTTCCCTCTCTCAACCTTGCTGGCTACTGATGAGCCAGAGTATGAACAAAGCTGTGGATGTGTGCGAAATTCAGGGAGATCAAATTAGAGTCAGAGGGAGAATCCAGGCCAAGGCAATAACTGAATAAGATGTGCAGAAAGCTGAGTACACTGAACAAGCTTCCTCACAGTAAGAGATAAAAATTTAAACAGCTGAAAGCTTGTCTAGTTAAAAAGTTCATTACCACAGCTTAACTGAATTCTGTGTTTGAGAATAAAACATAGGTTGGTGTTAAATTGGTTAAAATTGGTTAAACATGAGGTTCTGGCCAAATCATTTAGCCTACGCTAAAGGAAGAAGCTCATTCCCACAGTTTCCAAATTCCAGCTTCCAGCTCTGCAGCATTAGGCCTGGGACTCTTGGTTTGCTAGCTGCCAGTTTCATATCCAAGTGGACATGAGAATATTTATGTGTAAGTCCTTGTCGTCCTGATCAATAGCAATCAAGATAGTAAGAAACAAAAGAAAGAAGAACAGGTCTTCCAAAATCAGATTTTCCAACTAATTCTAAAAACATTTAGAAGGGAACATTCAATAGCCTTTGTTCAGTATCCCAGGGGATGTAGGTTACAGATAATTATCTGAACTAGGAACTCAGTGTCAAGCACAGCATTTGCTTGGCTGGGGCCAGCTGATAGCCACAGGGAGGAGAGGAAACTTGCAGAGGAACTCCACATTGGTTTCCAATCTATTTTAGGAAAGTCCTACTTCAGTCACAATTTGCAAAGCAATTTCTGATGAAGACCTGGCAGCTGAACTGATAAGCTGCCAAAGGCAAAGAACTGGTCTCACTCCCTCCTTTCCACTCCATCCCTGCAGTGCCACTTCCTTTCTGAATCAAACATCCTTGGCAGTTAAAATCTTTACAATAAACTACCATTCAGTATACATTCCAAGCAAGAAATAAATCTATGTGTAGCTTTTCAGATGTGCATCCTGTGCCCTACCCCAGCAGCAGGAGGTTCTTGTACAAAAAACCACTGGCAGTAAAGAAATAGTGCTGATTTCTAAATGTCTTGATAAAAAAAAAAACCAAAACCAAAACAAACAAACAAACTAAAAAAAAAACCACAGAAAATAAAACAAAACAAATTTAAATACCCCCACCCAAACCCCCAAAACCCCCAAAAGAAGTACAATGAAGTCTTTATTCTCAGTGTTGTGTAAGCAAACAACAGGCAAATGTGTTAAAGAGGAAACAGGAAATTTTTATTGGAAACAGCTTTATTTGTTAGTCTGTTTTACAAAGCAGTTCTCCATGCTCAAATCAAGGGTAGGAGTTCCTTTTATGTACGGTTGGGAACCATTAGTCCTTATTTACCCACTTCCAGAGGGATTAGGAGAACTCAATTCTTCCCCAGAGTAGTAAATGAAAATGGGAAAGTCTAACTTCCTTTTTTGTTAAACTTTGGTTAATCTTGGTTCCTGGCCTTGTAAGTTTGCAAGTTTAGACCTTCAGTGTAAAAATATCTCAATTAACACCTTGTTTGAAACTGCAGTTGCAGAAGGGAGAACTGTAAGATGTCAATAGACTTTTGTTTAATGATACCTGCTCTCCTATAGAAAAGAAAAACCACAGTGATGCTGTAATAACGTTCTTTGAGGAAAAAATCATCACAACAGTCCAGTTAAGACAGCAACAACATTTACTTTCATTCTTCGTTTTTGCTTCCATGAAATAGCATGTAATTTAAACACTAGCTCTTTCAGGATTTCAGGACAAGGTGCAAAGCAGATGTATCTTTGTACAGTCATGCACTGACTCAATTTTCACCTAAGTGCTAAACATCTTATGAACAGTTTTTCCAAGCAGATGGTTTCCTCTTGCCTCAACACAGACACCTTTACAATCATATTAGCACCTCCACACATCAGTTCTAGTCATCCCACCTTTTGGCTCTGTTAAGAGAGCAGCTTGTAAAAATCTGTAGTGAGACTGATAAAATCAGCACTGTCAAAATCAAATTTCAGAAAAAAATGGGCTTCATTTCTGAAGTTTCAGTTCAATGACATACATAACTGGTTTCTTTGAGCTTCTTAATTTCATCTTGGTCTTAATTTTTAAGTAAGTTATCCTAGTTGAAATCCATCATTTGCCTTTTCTTTCAGAAGAGAAAAAAAGCTTGTAGAACTTGGATACAAAATAATCTTCCTGAATTAGCCTGTGGGAGAGGCTCTCCCATACAGTGCAGAGAATGATTCCAGATTTTCATGAAAGCTGGAGATGAACATGCTATATCCTTACTTTAATGCCTAAACCTCCATAAACTATGTGCATGTTTGCTAAGGCACAGAGGAGCATGTGGAGCACACAGAGCACAAAGGATTCTTCCCCATCCATGACTGATGGTCCAGTTTAATGGCTGCAACTGTCTATAATGCTCTTTTTCTGTTTATATCAGAAACTACCTCTCCCTACACGTCATGTCCCTCTGGTGCTTTGCAAAATTTTTGTTCAACTTTAAAACACTGTCCTGAGCTATTATGAAACTTGAGATCATTCAGGATCACACTTTTAAGACCAGCTGTGGTATACATGAGAAATATTCTTCTTTGGATAGAATTCCACTGCCCAAGTACAAGCAATCATTTTTCCTAGTGTTTGAATTGCATTCCTGACATGTGAATTGTGGTCCCAACATTAGACCTGATCACACTATCCAACCGCTCTGTCTATAGACACATGAACACAGATGTGAAATCTGAGACAAACCGGGGAAATAAGTGCACTGCAGCAGCTGTCTACAAATGAGCAGTCTAGGCATTGAAAATGATAAATCAGTTCTGTGTAATGTCATATGCCTGCAGCCCTTTAAAGTTGGGACAGTATGACCGACTTCCTAAGAGTAAGCCTGTTATGTGTCCATGGCCTCTGATGGTTTTTACTTTGAAGATATGCGACTGTTGCTTGAAAATAATTAAATTCCTTCCCATAAGTCTGTTTTTTATCAAACTTTTTTTCATTAAATATTCCTTAGGCAGTATCATTAACTTAGTACTCCACACCTTTCAAGAAAGCAGCACATAGCAAGGACTAAAGAAAGCAAAAATATCATTAGTGAAGAACAGCATTTTATAAGGATAATGTTCTCAAACAAAAACTTGGGAAGTTTGTCAATAAATGTTCAACCATTAAAACCTACAGCATTCTGAAATCCCCCTTAAAAGCTCTTGCCAGATTTCTAACACATTTGGAATTTCTTCTGCTTCTAAGAGAATTTAATCTTATACAACTGTTCTAGAATAACAGTCTGACACGTTCAGTCCATGAAGGACGCATTTCTAGAAGAGCCAGTGAGAACAAGAGAATATAAAGCACAGCTTTTGAACTGATCATGAGCTTGCAGGTTTTGAAGTTGTTTTGAAAGCTAACAACCTTCCCAAGAAAGTAACTTTTCTCTTTTCACCTTCAAAGCGCAAGTTACATTTTGCAACTGCAGCTGCCTTTTTTGATGTGCTCCTGTATTTCACTGTGCTTCTATTTACCTTCTACAGTCAAACCATACATGTTGTGACCTCCACTTACTGCCACCTGCCTCAGCAATCAGTTTAAGCCAGTATGGATGCATGTGCAATTTTAGGAAAATACCTCTTATTAAAAACTTTAAAAGAGGGATGGGAAGAGGGGAACTCACAAATTCTTGAGGGAGACCATATATGACACCAAATACATATACTGCTTTCTAGTCACAAAACCCCTATAAATGGTGATAAATGTTGCTCAGATATTCCACATATTTATGACAACTAAAAAAGTACTCTTTTTGTGTTGTCTCCTGCTGGCTTTGGGTTAAACACGGGACTGGCTGGCTTTTTCAAGTTACAGAGCCTTGAAGCAAGACAGTAACTATGCAGTTGATGTTATGTATAAACCACAGGACACTGGGAGAAGAAACAGAGTATGTTTGGAATTTGTGTGGGAACAGATGAAGAAGTAAGGAAACAGATGTTTAAGATCATATATTGATGTTTTCTCTGAAAAAAAAAAAAAGCAGGAAGTTTGAACACCCTTTTTAAAAAATTTTTTGGTCAGCAAAACTTTTGAAAAAATAAAACGGCTTACCTCCACTTATAGGATTTAAGTTTATTTCCTTCTTAATTAAATCTAAATAAAAATAAAAAAATAATTTTTTAAAAAAAGACTGGTTTCCAAAATATCTGTAGAAGTATATTGGCTGTATGTACTTTCCGTCCTTCCCAACTATATCAAATTACAGAATAAAGTACTTTTAATTGCTCACTAGTACTCTTGCTAGCACGGCAAGCACAATACGGCTTTTGTGGACCAAAATCTAATTATTAAACTTGAACCTCTTTTTCACAGTCTTCAGAATATCAAAATCACTTCAGAACTTTTTCAGCTCAAAACATAAAAAGAAACATTTGTTGAAAATATTTCAAATTATTAGAGATTGAGCCAACATTTCTTAAAATCAATGGGAGCCTCCATATATTTCAGAGGACTTAACTAGGTCTTTCCCAGTGTGGATCCCTGGGTCTCTAAAACCCAACAAACTTTTTTAGGAAAGTAGGAATAAGCAGGAATAAATGGGGTCTGTTTCACTATTTTTAGTATGGGGAGAAACCCATGTTTTCCTCAGAGCGCAAGGAAGGATAGTGCCCAATGGCAGGAGGTCAGAGTGGGCACAACCACCACCTCCAGAGCATGCCCTGGCTGGCAAGAGGTCCTTCCCTCTATCAAGAGGACCAAGCACAACTGATTAGCTCCAAAAAGCACCAAATTAACATAATTTTGGGATCTAATAAAGGGCTACTGAAATAAAGGATATTCTCCATGTGTCTGTCAAGCCCTTTCCCTATACACTCTGTAACAGATTGCAATTACTGCCTAATTTCACACCATTAAATATGCTTCTATATACACAAAGTTCACTGCATTACTTCCTAACTTGTTGAAAACTTTGGAAAAGCATGTTCTAGGACACAAAAGAATCATCATAACTCCTGATTTACATTACAAGTTAATAATTTATTCCTAAATAGGGTTTTGTTTTGCTGATGTTTTTGGGTTTTGTTTGTTTGTTTGCTTTGTATTTTGAGCATATACAGAAGAATTAGGAAAGAAATTTAAAAACCAATGTGATCCGAAGATAAAAACTAACTTTGTTCCATCAGAAAACTATAGCTTGATGTGACAATTTTCCTGTCAAATAACAACTCTTTCTAGATTAAAGATGGTCTTCTCCCATCTTGTTTTTAAGAAGGTTCACAGATAAAGAGGAACAAGATGTTAAGTGACTTTAAAAACCCTTAAGAAATAATTGGGTTATTTATCTGGGCTGCTTATCACAGGGTGGTCTTGGAGGAGGATTATTTGGGGCAGAGAAAGCAGTTAGTCAAATCCTCTGATGGAGGTCATGTTGACAGATTCCAGAGTGAGAAACAAATCCTCCTCCAAAGAGTGGGAAATAGAAGACAACTTTAACCTTCTCTTCTCACAGAAATTACTTGGTTAGCATGACCTTTGAGAACATACTGAAGGGCAAACGTTAACCATTGCTACTCCCAAGCCCAGCATTAATATCCTCCAATTGTCCTGTCTGCAAGCTCGTGGTGTGCATGCTCGCACACAGCGGGCAAAGCTCAGCTCGAAAGCTCATCCAGCTCCAGAGGGAGGCAAAAGTGAGTAGGTCCAGCATGACAGGTACTTCATCTAAAAAAGGCACAAAATGTGGGCTCTCTGTTCAGATCTAGGAAATTACAATGCCTAAGAACTGATCTTAACTGGCTCTAGGGTTCATACAGAAGAAAAGAGATTTTTTACACAGTTACTTCTTTGAGCTTGTTAAGTCTCAACCTCAAAACTATCCACACGTGTAGGAAGAACTGTATGGAAGGATAACTACATTTACATCATGACCATTTATGGCCAACCTCATTGATGATACAGTCCCAAATTACATCCTGTGTGGATGATACAAAATAACGGTGGCACTGAACAGCCCAGCATAAAGCTAATTGCATCACAGACAAATTACGTCTTCCCTAAAGCAGAATTAAATGTGCAAACATGGATTTTCCCAAAGCAAATATTAGTATTAACATCCTGTTTTCAGATATTAGAGACAGTTACAGTAGTGTCTGTGATACAGTATAGTTGAAAACACTTCTTTCAGTACAAGATCTAATGGTCACATTTTGTATGGGCGGAAGAAGAAGCAAAGTTAAAGCAGATCATGAAGCTTGACACTGGAAAGTTTCTTGCATCTTATGTGTGCAGGAAATCTGTTCTTAGAACTCACGGAGAACAGAGGGAAGGGTGGTCAGCAGAGCATCCAATTCTGAGTCCACAGGGTCACAGAGAGAACACCCCCAAAATGCAAAAATGTGATTGGGGAAGGGGGGGGCGTGTATTTTTGTTAATCCAGAAACTTCAGTAAATTACAAAAACAAGTTTGGGAAGGTTAGATGGTATCTACCACTGGCTTCAGCAAATGTCTTTCATGCATCTCCTCAGGAATCATTCTTAGTACAGACTACTGCATTTGAATAAAAAGATTTAGACAACTGTAAAATAAAATAAAATAAAAAATCTACAGAACTCTGCACCCTTTTAGACTTTTAAAAATGCCCTACAAGAAATAAGTGAACCATCCTATTGTGTCTTTATAAGGAGAGAGACCAGACAAAATTTTTTCCTGATCCTGTCTCACCACAGTCCATCCCAAGGGAAACAAATACTAGACAATATTTGAAAGAGTATTCATCCTAAGAAATAAAAATGCTTGTCATGTTCTTCTAAAGGCACCAAGGTAGCTCAGAATGGTCAGTAGAATTACAAGTAACTTTCAGATAATGAGACTCAGTGAATTACAGCCAGCTGGCTAAGTGATTCTCAACTCACTTTTGGTTCTGTCAGTTTTGCCAGTGGTATAGTGTACTAGCAGATCTACCGATTTCAAAGATATGCTGAGTGGGATAGGGCAGCACTGTCAGCGAGAATGGCAGACTAAGTGCCCTGTAAAAAGAACCAGAAAGTTCCAATCACAGCCCAGACCTGTGCCTCTTTAATGTGAACTGCTCATCATTGAAGATGGAAATTATTCTTCTTTCAAACTGGAGAAGGAGGAAAAGTAGATGAGAAAATAAAAAAGAAAAAAAAAAGAGTAAAAATTTTGCAAAAAACTTTGGAAATTAAAAAACAAGCAAGACAATCCTGCACCAAGCAGAATTACTGATTGCTTAGCTAGAAGCAAGAAATAGAATGGAAATGCCTGGAATTTCTGGAATTACCAAAATTACTGTATATCTACACTCACTACATTACTGTAGAGCATACAGAATTTTGTAATTAATTCATCTTGAAGCACAGATTCAAACTGTAAGCAGAACAATATGATACCTGAAGAATATATATAAATTATACAGGCCATCATCTCTTTATTTAGTGGAGATCAAACCAGCAAATTTTTTGTGAACTGCATATAATTGGATTGCTGTATTTCTATAACATGCACAAGAAGGAAGGGGAAACATCTGAAGTTATTTTTATTTCCCCAAGTCTTCTGGCTATACTGTATGAATGCTAGGGTGGGTCTGGCATTGTCTGAAATGTGTCAGGGTCCTTTTGCATAGCCTCATTTCCTTCTTCCTGTCGCTAGGAAGGATAGTTAAGCATGAAAAGTGCTTGTTTACAGTACAGGACCATCCTGTTAAGCACATGAGTTCTCTTCCTCTGTCTCCTTTTAACCAGCCGAGAGTGCATTGTGTTTATGTTCAAGCCAGTAGCACAACTCCCATCAGAGGAGAACTGGAAGAGAAGTCTGAATCTCTCAAGAAGCCCAAACATAACATACTATGGTATTCTGCCTAGAAAAAAAGGCCAACTTTGTAGTGCAAACTGCATCTCTAAATATTTACGGAACTCATAAATTCACATGCCTCAAACAAACCACTGCCTAGAAGGTAATGAATAAGAAGAACCAAAAAAGTCAAACCAAACCACCTCTTCTCCTTTTTTCTAGGAATCTTAATATAAACATTTGACATTAGTGCATGAGTACAACTACAGTACTTTTTTTCTACCCCTTACCACAGAACAATACACTGGGCACTTGTGAATTTCCATGAGTAGCATCAGTCTTCCCCTCTGGCCTAGCAGGGCCAGCTGCAGAAGTGGCTGGGAAGACCCTGACTCAAGAATTAAAAATCCTTGTAGTGAATCTACACTACAGAGAAATAAAAACCAAATAAAACCACCAGATATGTTCTTGCTCTTAACTACCACTTAGAAATGACACTGTATGAAATGTAGGAAGTTTAAGCCTTATGGTGTTTAAAACAATGTATCAGCACTTCCTTTTGATTAAAAAAGTAAATGATAATAACAACCCAAACAACAATAAACAACCCAAGTTATTTTAAAAGAAGATGGGATCAAGAAGACCTAGAGGTCACCAAAGGTAGCTCCAAATGCTCTGATTTCTGTGAACTTGTTGGTGAAAGAAATCTTATCAAAACAATATCTACATCTTTTCTTGCATATACTGTTTTCTATAATCAAAGAATCTCAGTCCTAATTACAATCCCAACAGCAAACTGAAGTAGTAACCCAAAACCATTAATTTGAGACACATCCATCCCACTGCCTGGCCATCTCAGCCTTTTTCTCTTTGTTTTTGTTGCTCCTACCAGAGATGCAGAGCAGGATGCCTAGAGGATCAGTAATAATACCTGATACATACAAGATAGCAGGCTACAGCTGTGGAATCAACAGACACACCTAATACCGACTCCATGTGCTGTCAGCCAGCAATGGCCTGCTTGCCAGACAGATGCTGAATCAGTCTGGCACTGAGCTGTTGACAGATTCATACTCAGAGGCTCTTAAGAAATTTGCCTATTATCTTCCTTGAATTCACAACAAAGAGCCTTAAAACATAACCCGACCCAGAGAATTGTTACTGAATTGCTGTTAAGAATTTCTTGATCAGGGCAGGACAATTCAAATAGATCACACTTACTCCTGAAAAAAAAATAAATTAAAAACATCTGTAATCGATGGTTAAGATAAAATTGCATTCCTCGGTCTTTCAAATTAGGTGTGTTAAGTACTATGGCAGATCAGGCAAAACCTTCTGACTTAGTTAAATACATTGTTTAAATGTAGTTATTTCTTCGAATTTTCCCAAAGAGAATATGAGGGGGCAAAAAACCCGAAAGAAACCTGTTGTACCAATAGTAAGTGCCTTGACTGGCAACAGAGCTCATTAGGTTAATGGCAACACATCGCTCAACAGCTTCACAGTTTCGGTGGAACTAAGTCATTGCTGTGGTTTCCAAAGAAAAGGAGGGGTGACACGGAACGTAAAACTGACCGACTGGAAAACGGCATCAGCTTTCTGTTTTCCTCGAGAAGGGAAAAAGAGGGGGGTAGGGGTGAGCCCGTCTGGCAGGAGGTGCTGCTCCTCCACCGGGATCAAAGCCGCCGGGGGTGACATCAGGGCTGGCCACCGCCGCACGGGGGGAGCCACCCGGCTCCTGGAGGCCATCGGGCTAATTACGGAAAACTTCAAAAGGAACTCGACGGTTCCCGTCTCGCAAGGGCTCCCAGAAAAGAAAAAAAAAAACCAAAAACCCACCCAAAACAGAAAGAGAGGGAAATTGAGGGAGGGAGGGGGGGAGGTGGGGCGGGGGAGGGGGGGGGAGGGAAAGAAACGGAAA
>VWZN01014227.1:192619-206501 GCA_013396955.1 Regulus satrapa
GGCCCCTTCACCGCCCCCGCCCCCGGGGCCGCCCCGCCCCCGGCACGGCCCGGCCCGACCCCCGAGCGCGGGCACACGGCGGGAGCCGGCCCTGCCCGGTGAGAACGCGAGAGCGGTGACACACGCGTGGGGAGACACCGCACACGCACCCGTGCGCGCACTCAGGCGCACGCACATGGGCGTGCACACACACATACACACCCCTCTCCCCCGTCCCTCCACTGCGCGTCTGGGGAGTCCGGGGGAATCGCACAAACCAAAGGTAGTGCGGTGGAGGACGACGTAAAGGCTTCTGTGCCTTTTGTTCCTTTGGGTTTTAATGGCTGTCAGCTCTTGCGGTGGCCAGGTTTATAAAAAGCAGTCAGCAAAGCTCTCAATACTTTTTCCAGAAAACATAGAGAAGAGAGTTGACTGAAAAGGCCTCTTGGCTCCTTAGTGTTATAAATTGGAGAGGTTTGGAATAGCCTAAGCAGTGCAAGACATGGGGGATGCTGAGCCTTCAGCCAGAAGCAAGCCATGCAGGGTGGCCAGGGCATGCCAGTCCCTCCCTCTCCAGAGAGTGTGCTGAAGAGTGCTGTGAAATTTTAGAATTCTTGAGCACCATCAAAGTCTCAGTCTGAACCTAGATGGAAAACAAGCGTTTTTCCTATGGGGACCACGGCACAGTGATGACAGGCAAGTCGTGGAGATAGTGAAGCAAAGCCTGGCTTCATAGCTCTGTGTCTGGGAGTTGCTTCTTACACCACTTACTCCCCTTTATAGTTTTCAAAAGTTTTTGAATGCTTTTTTTTTTTTTCTTGGTTGACATATTCAGGACTGTAAAATGGCACAAAACAGGTACTTTTGGGCAGCTGCCAAACTATAAGCATGACAAAAATTATTGTGAAAATTTGAAAATATCTGGACCCTGTCAAAGATTATGATTGGTTCATTTTCTTCCAAGCCAATATAATATTTTATACTCTCTGGTGTTATTCTAACATTCAGTTGTCATTTCTGCACTATGAATACAGATATAAAGTATACATAATGAGATGCTTGAGCTGGCAATTTCCTGAAATGTAAACATCTCCCCCTTTTAGAGTCTGCAAACTGGCCAGTTGGCCATTATAGTGTTGTTTCTGGAAACCCCTACACAGCTCTAGGTGATTAATTTCCTTTAATAGCCCAGAAGAGGATGGAAATGCACTATGTCTTTGAGCTTAACTTTACATATGTTACCTGCTTAATCAATTGCCTCTTCGTCTCTAACCTGGCTCACACACTTTTTGGCATAGCCACATTTACCTTCATTTTTGAACTTCTTTTGTAAGGTCAGGATAATTGTTTATTAGATAGGTCAGGAACGTAAAATGTTAATTTCTAACTCCAGCACAGGGAGGACAGACATATGCTATGCCCCAGCTGTTGCACAGCCAAAGTAATCCCAGTTTAATTGGCTTTCTGTATGTATTGTCTTTTGTTTTATGCAGTTGGTAGACCAGTAAATGTCAGAGTCCTGACAAAATATTCCTGATTAAATATTCTGGTTGCATATTGTGTGTGATTTTCAGCCTGAATTCCAGGGGAAAAAAAGCAACAAAACAAAAAATAAAAATAAGAAGAAATTTTTCCAATAAGCATCCTCAAAAGGAAGGGGTGGTGGGAAGGGAAAAAAAATTACCAAGGACATGTAGGGAAACATGCTGGCCCAAAGGCATTTCTATCACAATAATAATGCTGAAACCAGGAGACCAGCAAGTGTCAAGTTAATACCCTCTGTAAAAATCAGAGTTTGTTCCTGTAAACACAGACTGCCTAGGCTGCTTCCTGGACCAAGCCTTGATTTTGTATAGGAAGCTTTTGTAGAAGACCCACAGGAAGCTTTTGAAGGAGGAGAAAATGGACGTCACAGAAAAAATGGGAAAGATTGGGAGAACTTGTCATTGTGAAAGGGAACTCAAAAAATATAAAAGTAAGAGGAGACATGTACAATAGTGAAGTAAAGTCCAAATTGAGAGGGTTGTGTGATAGTTGCAAATCAAGAATCTGAAGTCAGAGTTTCATTTGAGGATTCTGAGAGGGGTGAGTGATCAGGTTGGTGAATACTTGACGAATGTGTCCCAGACATAGAAGATGGGAAACCTCCGGTAATTGAATCAAGGATTATCATTCTCCCCTCTGCCACTTTGTTAAATAGCAAATGAATTCTATTTAATGATGATGCCAACAATGAAACACTATGTTTGTGCTTTAGTTCAGCACTCCTGTTCGACTTGCAAATCTAATTAGCTTCCACAATAAAGAAGGAATCCTCATTGAGTCTCTGCAGCCATGTCAGGAACAGTGACTTTTGTGATGGAGCAGTCTGTCTGTTGGAATCATTGCTAAATAGATGCTGGAGGATTATCACTGACCTGGATTAGATTCTTGCTGGTAATCTAAAAGAGAAAGGCTTTGATTGTAGTTTGTTATCAACTGCCAAGACACACAGTCACTTGGGCTTGCATTTTAACTTGGAATTCTATAGGGCTGCTTAAGTAGGCATATTTTTGGAGCTGAAGCAAGGCACCAGTCTCACATTTGCTGTAAAACGTGCTCAGAGGAGCATTCCACCTGAGGCATGGGTGTTTAACAGGCTACAACCACCCTAATCACTCATCCGGCTTTAAAGGGTGTTGTGAAATCAGGAGAGCTTTGGCCTTTAATATTTTTATTTCTTTATCTCTCTGGCTATTCAAAGAGCAGGCAGCTGCCTGACAGAGACATAGGATTTTGGAAGTAGCCTGCCTAAAAGGATTGTTTCTGTGGAGTACTGTTATCCTTAATGCAATCAATGAACTCTTGCTGGATGCTGAAGTGATTGTAAAGGGTTGCCGACAGGCACAATTACTCAGTTTAAAAGGTGAATTCTCCTTCTGTTGTAACTGCATAAGGGAGTGATTTGCAGGAAGGCATCTAATAATAAGGACTTGATTGTCCTCTGCTTTTCCTCCCAGGCCCAAATGCCTTAATGGTTAACTGTACCCCTGTCATCCTTTTTCTTCTAAATAGTGCAGTACACAGAGAAGTTCCAATTCACAATTAGTCAACTGACCTGCTGGTACAAACACAGGATTGTCAGACACATGACTGCAATTCTAAATGCTAGTATTAATATCCTCTTAGCAACAGCATGATAGATTATGGAGCAGTTTCAAACTGAGTTTCCAGGCCTCTGGTTCTGGGCTTGGATTTCTTCTCGGCTGGGTTGTGTTTGTATGTAGCTTTTCCACAGTCCAAAAGACTTTTGTGTTCCAACCATTGTCAGTGAAATAATTAAGTCTGAATTTTCTGGCACTTGACTTTACGGAAAGTAATTACTTAAAGAAGTCTGTAATTGTTCAGGCCTCTTGACAAAGAATGTTTGCACTATCACTTTGCAGAGATAAGTGATACTAACAGTTCTGTCCTTCCAGAGAAGGAAATACATGGTTTCACCTACTCAAGAATCACAAAATGAAAGAAAGCATCTACCCAAAATAATTTTAAACAGAATTTGTAGTAAATTCACTATATTGCACAAACAGAGGTGCTGCTCTACAGCACATAATTTATGGGCTCTCAGATCTAGAAATTTTTCTATAAAAAATGAATACGGTTAGAAATGTTACCAGCTTGTCATGTATATTAGACTCATGTAGCAATCCCTGGCAACATTCAGCTGTGTGTTTCCCCCCCTTTTTTAACAGTGAAAACAGTAATGAATATTAACTTTGCCTTATTCTTTCTGGTCCATATAAGCAGCTATTTTTAAACAAGAGGTAAGAGCTCTGTGCTTTAGCCTACTTTTGAATGCCATCAAATAATGTGACTTCAACAGTTCAGGCTGGAAATGAAATAACCAAGTATTTTAGATAACAGTATTTAAGAAAGACTCCATTCTATTAAAACAAAACCAAAACCACAACAACAGAATAATAAGAAAAATATAGAATTAAATTGACAAAGATACAATTTGATAAAATATAAACGTGGAAAAATAAAATGGGAGAGAAAAATAAGTATTTTATTTCAATTTTAAACACATAAGCTCTTTAGCTTACATGAAATTCCACTGGTTTATAGAGATTGATGGAGTTGTAGGGTATCTTTCCCATACTGTGGTTAAGATGCTGCCACATGTAAAGGTTTATTTTTAAAGACTGCAGAATTTTCTGCTGTTAATGGGTCAGCCTTCCCTTCAATTAAAAAGTATATTTTTACCTTAAAAAGGTGACTCACCTTTGCAAAAATAACCAACTGAATTTAGTGTTCAAGAAAGCAGTGAAAGTAGGTAAACTAAACCTTATCTAGAAGAAGTGTTTAGAGAAGTAGTTAGAATTTCCAACAAATGTGATGAGAGCTCAGAGATGATTCAGAGTAAGTGTATGGCTTGTGACACAGAAGTCCTTCTTCCTTATATTTAGAAAAAAAATCAGAATAACTCTACTATTACTGATAAAGGCAGCATCCATAATTGATCACTGATTCACAAAAAGGAATCTGAACTTGAAATCATCAGGATTAAAACCTCTGCATGTGCGTGGGAAAAATGTGATGAATAGATACGGAAGTTAAGGGGGGCTGACTGTTACACTGCATTAGAGTGTAACAAACCTAATGAAGGTTTGTCTCGGCCAAGGCACCATCCCTAGGTGCAGTGGTGGAAATTGCCTTGGTTGCTGTGTGGTAGCAGAGTTCATGGCACCAGGAGTCATTTCCAAGCAGTCTCCTTTCTTTGTGGGTCATTTAAAATGCAACATCGATGCCTGAGTTCTCACTCCAGTTCTCTCTCTCTGCTTACAAATCACAGTGCGCAATCAAGTGTGAGAGGAAGACAACACAAAGGATGCTTTTACTCAAATTATATATTACAAAATGATTAAAAGATGAGCAACTTGATGGTGTAAAATGGTGGCAGGAAATAAAGCTCAACTTTGTCTTGCCTGGGAAATTTATTTTTTCAGAACAATGCTCTTGTTTTCACTCTGTGTTCTTGTGACAGCAGCTACAGCATTACTGAATCAACCTGGTCTTCACTCTTCATTTTTAAAGTAAGTAGATTTAACCTTCCATGTTTAAAACCACCAGTTTGCAAGACATTCCAAAGTTAAGATGTATTTCTTTAAACCTCGTTCTCTGTTCACGCATGACCTCCAGTCTGATGAAGAAAAAAGGTCAGCTTTTACAGAGAGACAACAGTAACCTTTCATTAAACAAGAGGTAAGTTGCCTACTAAAGTAGATGAAAACCGAAAGACTGATGCCTTAAACATGTTGAAACAGTAGTTTAAAATTGGTTTACGAAGCAGCTGTGTTGTTATATTACACATGAGATGCTAGACTTTTCAGCATGAGACCCAGGGACTGTGTCAGCCATGCAGTGCCCAGCTGGAGGTAAAAGGAATAAGGGGAAAAGAAATATAGGCTTTGGGGTAGAAGTTTTTTGCTGTTGATTTGGGCTATATTTAATTATATGGAGTAAAAAAGTTTTTTCTTTCTTCCATCTTGTGAGATCCAAGGCTTTTTACATAAACGAACTCTATATTCATTAAACTTATTTCCTCTGGAGGAAATAAGCACATGCACCCACCTGGACCAGTTGACCCATTATGTGAGAGACTGTTACTATTTTAGCCTTGGGGGAAATCTCCAGGACTCAGGAAATAATTTTGAGCCCATGACTCAGTAAAGCATGATAACTATGGCAATTGGAACACATACATCGTGATGGCTCATTTCACATCAGCATACATCAGGGGAGGTACTAGCTTGGTACTCCAGCATGTAGAGTAGCTCCATGTTAACATCATGTGAAGAGACAGGGAAGAAGGAAAACACATGTTAGTTAGCCCAGTGAGCAAAGTGAGGTCTGGTGTAAGTTATAATAGATTCATAATCCTTGGTCCTGTTCTTGACACTACAGTAGGCTGAGACCCAAAATACCTATCTGCAGTCTTGTTTGAGCTTATCAGGCAGCCTTAGTCTATCTATTCCCCTTCTCATATTTCACTTTTCCTTTGATAAATTAAGGAGAACAGTACAGTGTTGTTTTGTTTTCTTCTTTTTTTTTTTTTCCTTTCCCCCCAAGGTGTTTGAAGAGTACTGTGGGAAGTACTGTATGAAATTATTTTTATTTATGTCTAATAAAAATCCTCTTTCAGATTGCAAGTTTGGCTGCTTCTTTCATTGTCCATGCCCATGCTCTTGCTTATTGTAACTGAAACCCAGCTTAGAGCAGCAATTACCTTGCCTTTTACTGGGAGATGTGTACATGCAGACAGTTATTTAAGAGCACCTTAAGTAACTTGCTAGAGTGTCAACACCCATAATGATGTCTGAGGAAAGACAAGAGAAGTGGAGGGGGAAGCTAGCTGTCGTGCCAGCAAGAACAAACTGAGTTGGAGAAGATTTATTAGGTGTATATTGCTCAGATAAATGTGATCCTGACTTGAATGAGAGCCAGCAATAGCAAGGGAAGGGGATCAGCCAGAAAGAAGTGGCTGTTTGGGCTTTGTCAACAGATTCAAGACCTGACAAGGATTAGGAGGAGTAACAGAATTGTTGGGGTGCTCATTCATCACCTTAAAATTTAGGATTATGAGTTCTAAGTGGACGGTCAGTTTAGCTGAAAAAATGCTTTCTCCTCCTTCTTGCTACATTTCTCTTTTTTATGTCGGTATGTTAGAGAGTGAAAATATTGCATGATATTATTTGTGAACATGATACAATGCATAGAAGTGACTGACACATTAATAGGCGCTTTTGTGTTTTAAAAACAAAGTCTCATATTCTGTTACATGACCACAAGAAAAAGAAACATGGAAAGTGGTTAGTATGCTTTCATATTTTAACACTGTCACATTATGAAGGGCTACCTTTTTTACTCTCCTTTTTTTTCTGAGGTTTTACATTTGTCTTCATATAATTTTACAAAGAGATATGGTAAATTAGTTAATTCTTGAGAGTGGTAAATCTCCTATATCTAATCTTAGCCCAGAGCAGTTTTTGAACATCTACATGCTGAATTAAAAAACCCCAAACTTCCGTTTCTTACTGCTGGGAATATATGAAAAAGCATTATTTTTGTTAAAGAAAAAAAAACCCAAAACCCAGGGTTCTGTCTATTGTGAAATGGCTTTTTTTTTTTTTTTTAATTGCGTTCAACTTCAAAATGTAAATAGTAATTGGAGAATGATTTAACCTAAATATCTTCAACAAGTACACCTGATAAACTGAGGTTGGTACTGTAGATTAATATTCTATTTTAGTATAGTAGAATACTAAATTTTACAACAATTCTGTCACTAGAACAACAAAGTAATCCCTATACTTTCTTCCTATTATTTTAAATCAAACATGCTATAAAACAGATTCTTTCCTGTTGTAGTTGGTCTATTTTAAAGCCTGTGGTTGCACAGCAATTCACACAAGCTATGCATCTAACAGAGTTACTGTTAGACACAAGAAATTGATAACAGGCAAAGTTTGTCTTATTTCATTCTATAGCAAATGTTTCACATTTCTGTACGACACCTTTAGTGAGCAGTAAAAGAATTCTGAAGAACCCCTGTCATTTTCCATGACCACCAATGGCCAGCTGCACCAGTAATATGATGCCCTCTGTGGACATCTGTAAAGTTGCATACATGGAACAAATATTCTGATGTTTTAAAAATGTTTTTGCCATTGGATTTTCTGGTCTTTTGTTCCTGTTGATTTTCCTGAAGATTCATTACTACGTATGATGGGTGGTAGAAAAATAAGCCTTAGGTTGATATAGGACCTGATTATTTCTTCATGGAAAATTATTTTAAAATTATGAACAACACTAACAGTGCTAACAAGGGTTTGGATCATTTTTGGTCTTGTTCTCTGAGATTCTAAGGATCCATTTTGAGAAAAGTAATATGAGGAAAACAATTTCATTGATCTAGCCTGCTTTTTGTTTGATCACAGCTTCAGAGAGTTCAAGGCAGCCAGGGACATACCTTTGCTAGGATCAATGGGGCAGGTGATTAACAGTGATAGAACATCCTGAAACTTTCATGCTCAAACCAGAACATTCCTTCCTTTGAAACAAGAGCCTTTACATCACTCAGTAGAATTGTATTTCTCATGAGCAGCACTAGAGTACAGAAATAGTCTCAATTTTCTTTGCTGAGGAATCTTCATTTTTCCAACTACAGATCTCAAGATTAACACTGCTCCTGGCCTCTGATTTTTAGTCAGGAAGTATAAAAAATTACTTGAAAGGTGTGTATAGGCAGACCTTCCTATCTGATTTATCAGTAGATTTTTATAATCTGTTGTGCATATCATATTGACCTTAAAAACTTAATAACCTTAGATCTAAGAAACTAACATTTCCTCTTAGCTCTTTAATGAAAATCAGTGTTAGCACTAAGAAAAATCTCTAAAGAAATGTCCTAAACATTTAGATGCTAAGGGGTTAGAATATGGAATTTCTGAGCTGATGAAGTGAACTGAAGTATTTGGGAAATATTTGGAAATAAAAGCCACATGTCACCCGGCCTAGGGTGTAAGAATCCCACTTGTCAAAAATTATGAGCCAGATATCAAAAAATCATATACTGTTTGAATGTTTTATATCGAAGATGAAAAAATTATGTGACTGCAAATATGTAAAAAATGAACGAAATCCACAAATACTGTGTTTGCCTTTATATTGGACAGTATCTGAAATACTCAGGAGCTTATCTCCTTTGCTCTTTCACTTCACCAAGTTACCTGACTTCTTGATGAGATTTGAGCCATGAGGGAAACTTCGTGGCTAATATACAGAATGAGAACAGGGGCAGTTCACCCTTAGATTTGCTTCTGAGGTAGTGAGTTACTGCTCACCAAGGTAACCTCTTAGCTAAGCTAGGACTCTTGGGTGCTCCATCTGTTTATAAAGGGCAAAGTACCTTCCTGAATTGCCTTATGATAATATCCTTTCCCCCACTAAGCCTAATTCTAGAAGGAACTGAGAATCTAGAATTCAAAATATAAATATTGGAAGACTGAGAGATGAGATCACTGCCAGACTAAGTGAATTGTGACCAAATAAACTCTATCTGCAATTGCGGTAACACAAATCTAGCAATTAATGTAATGCTTCTATGGAGCCAGTTGATATCCAGTGCTCAGAATCCTTGTATATGAACAAACATACTCCATGAAGAAGGAAAGAGAATGGCCTTCAAGTATCCTGATTAGTTTCTGCTAGAATTGCTTTATACAGCAATTAGTTATGTTAGGACAAACATTATCAGAGTACACTGAGTACAATCTAAACCAATATGAGAGCTATCTAACATTTTATATCTACTCTGTATTGTATTGCAGAGCATTATGGAAAGTCCATAATTTGCTCTGCTTAACATGAAATAGTATTTGTCTGCTTACAGGATCTCCTTCCTTGGTTAGAAAGGACTTTGTTTATTTTAGAATGGAAAGGAATTTAAACCTCATTCATACAAATTAACATACGCAGTTCTAGATAATGTGCTTAGTTTTTTGGCGATGGATTTCCAGGATCTTTAACACACCATTTCTACATTTTCAGCCACACTTCATCTGAAACTCTTCAACTCATTCCATCAAGCATATCTCCTCAAGAATGAAAAGCTGTTGCTTTATCCTCTGGCCACTTGTACCCACTATTTCTGATCTGGCTGATAATGCCAGAAATCGAAATACAGATTAGTAGAACAGCAAGGCTTTTCATAATGGTCTCTCTGCATGAAAAGTCTATGTGTCAGCTAAGAAAATGAATTTTTAATAATACTTGGCAGTGAATGAGTGGTTTGTCTCAACAGAGTGCATCAAGCACTGCTTATCTGATCTTTGTAACTCTGAAATAGGTTTCACCTATTTCAATGATCTTTTTCTTAGCCATCTTTGCATCAAGAGGCTTATTCAGGATATGATATCCTCAATTTCAACACATGGGTTTATTTTTTTAATAGGGAAATAAAAACATAGTAGGTATATTTACATTGGTGTGCTCAATAGCATTTCTCTATTGGACAGAGAACTAAATTTTTTGTGCCTGTTTAAAATTTTGGAGAAATTGATGCTATCTTTTAAAGCCAGCAAAATATTATGAGGTTTATGCATGATTTTAATATATCTTTTAAAGATGCTATTGATGAGCATGATGTCCTTTTCATTTTGTACTGAATTACTAAGTATCATTTTGAGTACATGGTACTATGCAAACTCTTTGTGATGTCATGGAATGCAGCTCTGCAATTTGCAGTGTTGGCAAATAATTGCTCTTAGTTTTCTTTGTAGCAGTTTGACATAGACTGTTGTCGTGGGTTTTCCTTAATTGAATCTTTGGTGAGGAGAAAAAGGGCCAGCGGTCAACCCACTACAACAGTGTATGCTTATACTGTAAGGAAATAAATATGCTCTCTAAGGTTAATTTAGAGACAAATGCCTCTTCTTTGCTTTAGATTTGAAATAGTAGTAGTCTGAAAAAAAATATATACATAAAAAGGCAAACTAGTTATTCTTGCTTCGTACAGCAGCAGCTTTAAAGAGCAAGCATTCCTTCACAAACTAAAGATGAATTGAAGCTCTCTGATTACTGTAAAAATGTGTGTATCTACAGTCATAGCTTATTCTGGATCAATTCCAGTGCATTGTGACGATAGGAACCAGAAAGGAAAACTCAAAGGGTATTTTTAATCACTTTTACCTCTATTAACAATGTGATGCTATTTCCATTGTTCCTGTTATAAAAATAAGTAGCTGACATGTTCCCCATAATTGATTATTATGTTTTAGTCAACAGAACAGCCATCAAGATATTTCAACCTATCAGGAAAGGGAGTGGAAAGGAGCTGACAGAGAAACCTCAAAGGAAGGACAAGACACTGTGTCTTTTGTCCTTTGTTCCAAGATGGAAATAAACTGTCTCCACTTTTGATAAGCTTTTCTTTTGATCTTTGTGTGCAATAATTAGGGTTAGACACTAAGTTATTTTATGAACCCTTTCAGGTTTAGGCCCCTCTTATTTATTATGAATATGAGTTATTTGACCTCATCAAACAACCACATTTATTAAGCTTTTATTATTTTCTTTAATTTATGAAGATTTTGCCTAATATGCAAGGGAACTAAATAGTAATAGATTTGGATAGGATGAAAAGTTGTTTTTTTCCCCACAGATTTAGTTTTGCTTCATATTTTATAAATGTAAGAACATAAAATACATTGAAAGTGATAAATATCTATTTTCTGTCTGACTGTGTCTATTGTATAAATACATATATAATTTTATATACGTATACTTTTAAATATACTTATATAATTTCTAAAAATTTAGGAATGGGTATAGGCACTGTGCTTGCCTCTAGATGAGATATTTTGGAAAATTTTCACTCTGCAGAAGGCTATAGATTAGTGCTCTCATTTATGGGTGTCGGTAAATATGTCAGGCTGTGGAGAGAAGCAGCCTTTCACTCTAATTCATGCTGAAAGACAAATTGGATCCAGGCACCAAAGGAAATCCTGGGAAATAAGAAATTGGGCTTCAGCTAGACTGTTAGAAGCATAATTGGAGTGTTACCTGTTTTTGGTGCAAATAGAACAAGAAATACATGTGTTTAAGAACAAATGGTTTTTTCTTTGTTCACAAAACTAGACTTTGTCCTAGGAAAAAAAACTCCAAAATCGAAACCCAAAACAACACAAACAAACAAAGAAAACCAACTAACTCTAAAACCACTGAACCAAAACCCATCTCCGCAAAAAAGTAAAACAAATTAATCTGAGTACTTATATATATTGCAAATGCAGGCAGTTTTCACATATATACCAGAATTCAGGATACTACAGAGTAAAACAAACATAATANAATACATTGAAAGTGATAAATATCTATTTTCTGTCTGACTGTGTCTATTGTATAAATACATATATAATTTTATATACATATACTTTTAAATATACTTATATAATTTNTAACTCCAAAACCACTGAACCAAAACCCATCTCCGCAAAAAAGTAAAACAAATTAATCTGAGTACTTATATATATTGCAAATGCAGGCAGTTTTCACATATATACCAGAATTCAGGATACTACAGAGTAAAACAAACATAATAGTAAAAGAACGTAGGCAGCATAATTTCAGAAAGCAGTCCAGAGTCAAAGTGTGTATATATTTTTTCATCACTGATCGTAGCTTTTAAAGATCATTGTAACAACCTGAATCACAAGTCTTGCTTAGGTTTCCTGTTTCAAGATAAACCTCCGTCCAGCATTTTAAAATGCCTCCCTTAGGAATGCACCTTGATTTTAAGATTTCTAATGTCAACTTCAAAGTTTAAAACATGACAAATTACTTCAGAATTTAAAATGTGCATCTCAGTATAAATTTTTATTCTCTTAGAATCAGTATCTAGTATTTCATCAGTGTTCTTTTGTATTTTCCTGGAGGTCACAATCAAGCTGTGGGATTGCACTGAGAACTAAATGATGCAAAGCTGTAACATCCCTTTTAATGTCAAGGACAAAAAATATTATGTATGCCTTGCTGAGACACATCATTGCATTAATTGCATCATTGCACATCATACAGTTTCATGTCTGCAGATTTAAAAAATGCTATTATTTTCAATAGCTTCCTGAAACATGTAGTATAGTCATTTACTGGAAAATACAGAATGCTCTTGAAGGGATCTAAATTGCTGAATCTCTGTCTCTCCAGTGGAATAGTCTACTCTTATCAGCTGAATAAGTGATATAGTCTAAACAAAGGGTAATAATGTTCAACTGGAATTCCAGGAAAGGAAGCTTAACACGAACTTCCTGATTTAATCTTACAAAAATAGAAAGGTTGATAGGATAAATGAATCACTCAGAAGAGCAGATTTTTCTTCATTTAATTAAAACAGATCATAAAAATGTCAAAGTACTCCTTTATAACATTAACTGCAAAACTCACATGTAAAACAATTTAGAGTATCATTTTCATGCATAAGACTGAAAAAAATCTCTTCAGAGAAACAACTCAATATTCTCAAAATTTCTTCTCATTTTCCAGCCTGGAAAACCTGGTGACAGCTACATGGACTTTTTTTTTATACAATTTCCTGTATCTTCTACTTTTGGTGGGTCAGGAAAAGTCTTCTCAGAAGTAAATTTGGAACTTCTGCTTCTGGGAGATAATCAGCAAGTCAGAGATGCATGAATATTGAGGAAAAATAAAAGAACTATTTTAAGCCTCAAGAAGAGGTTTTAGTAGGTCCAGTTTGTGTTCACTTTGACTTCCTGACAATGGTAGTCACTCGAGTGTGGCATAAACTCACAAAGAAAGTGGAATGAACAGTTCTTTGAACAAGATACCAGGTAAATTGCAGGGAAATGAGCAGGAGAGATGGTCCTGCATTTCTGTTGGAATGGAAATGACAATGTAGTAGGCCCTCTCAATCTCTAGATTGTGCAGATTTGTAACCTGTCAATACCCTTATATACAGTCAATATAAAAATATCTAAAATGTAACTCAGGCAAGTGACAAGCTGTGATTAAACTCTCCTCTTGCCCTCTACAAAATCAGCAGGAAAATGTGTAAAAAATGTGTGTGTACTGCTATAACCCTCTCAAAAAAACCAAGCAGGATATCCACAGGACTGCCAGAGGCCATCCATATCAAAGGAACGTGCATCCCATTTCCTGAGTCTTGCATTTGTTCAACTCACAATCAATCCTTGCCGTAGGTGGAAAATTTTTACTTAACATCTGGGCATAAAAATTTCATCTTCTTAGAAATAGCTTTTTTTTTGCCCAATAATTTTTTAGGTTCTAAACTCTTCCAGGATCATGTTCTACTTAATGGCAAGATGAGGGATGGGAATCTTTTTGT